>JAGDYQ010000038.1:1759014-1781514 GCA_021962125.1 Bulinus truncatus | reverse complement strand
TTACCTGTCCCGTGTTATCTTTACATCTGGCGCTCGGTTTATTCAGCGAGTCCCAGACATGCTTCACCACCATGTTGTTCTAGATAAGTAGTGAACACACCATGTTGTTCTAGATAAGTAGTGAACACACCATGTTGTTCTAGATAAGTAGTGAACACACCCAGTCTTCTGATTGGTGTGTGTGTGTGTATGTGTGTGTGTATGTGGGAGGGATGGGGTGAGGATATGTCAGTGGGTGGTAGAAACAGAAATACTACACAAGTTGCACTAATAACAATTATATATATTGTTGTAACATTGCATGTTTTTATTTCATAATTCCTGGCTTTACTTGAGATATCTCTGTATGTCTATGGATTAGATTTTCACCTGCAACAACACGTTGCATTTTAAAACTTAAGTTTGAAGGTGTTAAGTATTACGATTGAAGGGGAGGGCATACATTTGTACAGGGCGCCAGTCAGCTAACATCTGCCACCCCCTCCCTCTCCGCTGATTAAATTGACAAAAAATATCCCCATGTTGTTATTGTATAAATGAACATGACGTAAGGGGGGGGGAGGGGGTAGTAGACTCGCTCAGGTAGAAATATCCGCCATTGTATTCCTACGCCTTTGATTACTTCTAACATATGTCGGCCTATAGCATGGTTGGTTACAAATATCAGTAACAGCATACACTACATTGAAGGCCGTCTTTAAAGTATTAGTGATTTGAAAATAAATTAGTTTTTAAAACAGGTATTTTAGAGATTAGCTGACCACTACTACGAAAATTTTGATTCAGTTCATTTCAGTAATACTGTGTATGTATGTAAACGACATAACACTTTAGGCTAGTGCCGTGTGTCGGCTAGTGTCGTGTGTCGGCTAGTGCCGTCGCCGTGTGTCGGCTAGTGCCGTGTGTCGGCTAGTGCCGTGTGTTGGCTAGTGTACAATACCAGTGTACAATAATATGTACATTGCTTTAAAAATAAAAGCCAAATTGCTCTCCCAAACTTGTGACGATTGCCGTATTGATAGACACATTAAAAAGAGTTCATCTGTCCTAATTAATGGTAGCAGAGCTATCACACACCATCCCTCTCCCAAATATAAAGGTAGCAGTGTCATTGTGCACCATTTCACTCCTGTAATAGAAGTTAGTAGTGTCATTGTGCATCATTTCACTCCTGCAATAGAAGTTAGTAGTGTCATTGTGCATCATTTCACTCCTGTAATAGAAGTTGGTAGTGTCATTGTGCACCATTTCACTCCTGTAATAGAAGTTAGCAGTGCCATTGTGCACCATTTCACTCCTGTAATAGAAGTTAGAAGTGTCATTGCGCACCATTATAGTCTTGTATTTCATCAGTGCATCACGTGGGGCGACAATCCAGTCCTTCCCGCCTACCCCACGTCTGCCACCTGAGGCAATCTCCAAACAAAATGTGCATACCTAATGAGATGACTGTAAATGATATTGAAGTCAAGCAATTGTTCTGCCAACATTGATAGTGGATGGAAGGGGGTCTGAATTAAAGGCAATCTATCATTAGAGTTAACAATATACCTGTAAACTGAGGGCGGGGGGGGGGGGGTGGTGCTGGAGGCCATTCAATCTAACCTTGACAGTTTGAGGCGGTTCTAAATAGCTTGGGGGAGTGAGGGGTCCAATTTTACACCGGTCAAATTACGAGGTTAAGGCACGGGTTCAGAGTATTAATGGTGGGGTGTGGGTAGGGGGTGGAGACACCTAATAAGGTGAGCTAACATCAGGCGTGTTGTTTTAACCTGCCACCAAATGCCAAGAGACTCAGCGAGACCAGATTAGATGGGAACAACAGCAGCCGACCGTGAATGATGACGTCATTTTGTGTTGTTTTAAAGGTTTTAGATTTACCTCTCATAGCGGGGCTTGAAACACCAAGGTGTCATCCATCTCATCCTATGTGGCCATCTATCTTGTGGTCATCTATCGCATCCTATGTGGCCATCTATCTCATCCTATGTGGCCATCTATCTTGTGGTCATCTATCTCATCCTATGTGGCCATCTATCTCATCCTATGTGGCCATCTATCTCATCCTATGTAGCCATCTATCTTGTGGTCATCTATCTCATCCTATGTGGCCATCTATCTCATCCTATGTGGCCATCTATCTTGTGGTCATCTATCTCATCCTATGTGGTCATCTATCTCATCCTATGTGGCCATCTATCTCATCCTTTGTGGCCATCTATCTCATCCTATGTGGTCATCTATCTCATCCTATGTGGCCATCTATCTCATCCTTTGTGGCCATCTATCTCATCCTATGTGGCCATCTATCTCATCCTATGTGGTCATCTATCTCATCCTATGTGGCCATCTATCTCATCCTAGGTCGCCATCTATCTCATCCTATGTGGTCATCTATCTCATCCTATGTGGTCATCTATCTCATCCTATGTGGACATCTATCTCATCCTATGTGGCCATCTATCTCATCCTATGTGGTCATCTATCTCATCCTATGTGGTCATCTATCTCATCCTATGTGGTCATCTATCTCATCCTATGTGGTCATCTATCTCATCCTATGTGGTCATCTATCTCATCCTATGTGGCCATCTATCTCATCCTATGTGGCCATCTATCTCATCCTATGTGGCCATCTATCTCATCCTATGTGGCCATCTATCTTGTGGTCATCTATCTCATCCTATGTGGTCATCTATCTCATCCTATGTGGCCATCTATCTCATCCTATGTGGCCATCTATCTCATCCTATGTGGCCATCTATCTCATCCTATGTGGCCATCTATCTCATTCTATGTGGCCATCTATCTCATCCTATGTGGCCATCTATCTCATCCTATGTGGTCATCTATCTCATCCTATGTGGCCATCTATCTCATCCTATGTGGTCATCTATCTCATCCTATGTGGCCATCTATCTCATCCTATGTGGTCCTCTATCTCATCCTATGTGGTCATCTATCTCATCCTATGTGGCCATCTATCTTGTGGTCATCTATCTCATCCTATGTGGTCATCTATCTCATCCTATGTGGTCATCTATCTCATCCTATGTGGTCATCTATCTCATCCTATGTGGTCATCTATCCCATCCTATGTGGCCATCTATCTCATCCTATGTGGTCATCTATCTCATCCTATGTGGTCATCTATCTCATCCTATGTGGTCATCTATCTCATCCTATGTGGCCATCTATCTCATCCTATGTGGTCATCTATTTCATCCTATGTGGTCATCTATCTCATCCTATGTGGTCATCTATCTCATCCTATGTGGACATCTATCTCATCCTATGTGGTCATCTATCTCATCCTATGTGGCCATCTATCTCATTCTATGTGGTCATCTATCTCATCCTATGTGGTCATCTATCTCATCCTATGTGGTCATCTATCTCATCCTATGTGGCCATCTATCTCATCCTATGTGGTCATCTATCTCATCCTATGTGGTCATCTATCTCATCCTATGTGGTATCTGTTTAATACTGACTGATTAAATTTCAAAAAGGTTGACAAATATTGCAATTTGACATTTTCCTGCCCTGTCATCGTCACAGCTATAGCCGGTGCCAAATGACTTAAGATCGTTACAGCTATAGCCGTTACCAAATAATTCATGTGGGGTCACTCGAGTTCTAAGTCAACACAAATCCCATACTTAAAAGACATGACGACTAGGTCAAAAGTAAACTAAACCTGCGATCGACACATGTTGGTCAGAGTGGCGGTTAAATGTATAAGTTGACACCGTTGGTCATAACAAGTCAACACCTGGAGAAAGTTTTTAATGCAGGTCACTGAGTCATATAGACTGTGCGCTCTCTGTAAAATAATTAACAATTGATCATGTGTTTTACTAGTTTTGACTAATGACACAGTCTTTTCCAAGTGCTTGGAAAGATTGCTAGAGGATGCAGATGGCTGACTAACCAGGGCTACAGATAAGAGCTATCAGGTCACAGACAAATCATATGTTAGTAAACAAAGGGTAGTCACACACTCACACACACATACACACACACACATAAATATATATATATATATATATATATATATATATATATATATATATATATATATATATATATATATACTAGTTGCAAGTACCCGGCTTTGCCCGGGTTTAAAATAAGGTTTTCTGTTTACCTTTTGTTTTCTCCCACCCCCCTCTCTCCCTCCCCCCTCTCTCCCTCCCTACCCCCTCTCTCCCTTTCTCTTTCCCTCCCTCCCTTTCTCCCTCCCTTCCTCCCTCCCATTCCCTCCCTAACTCTCCCCATCCCCCTCTCTCTCCCTATCTCCCTCCCTCCCTCCCTCTCTCCCTCCCTGCCCCCTCTCTCTCTTTATCTCTCACTCCCTCCCATTTCTCCCATCCTCTCTCTCCCTCTCTCCTTCCCTTCCCTTTCTCTCCCTCCCTACCCCCTCTCTCCCTCCCTCCTTTCTCCCTCCCTCCCTCTCCCGTCTCCCTCTCTCCCCCTCTTCCTCTCTCTCCCCCTCCCCCTCCATCCCTCATTTCCTCTCTCTCCCTCCCTGCCTCCCTCTCTCTTTATCTCTCTCCCTCCCTTTTTCGTTATCTCTCTCCCTCCCTCTCTCTCTCCCTCCCCTCTATCTCCCTCCCTACTCCCTCCATTCCTTTCTCTTTCCTTCCCTCCTTCTCTCACCTCCATCCCCCCTCTCTCCACCTTCCTCCCTTCCTCCTCCCCCTCTATCCCTCCCCTGCCCCCTGTCTCTCTTTATCTCTCACTCCCTCCCATTTCTCCCATCCACTCTCTCCCTCTCTCCTTCCCTTCCCTATCTCTCCCTCCCTACCCCCTCTCTCCCTCCCTCCTTTCTCCCTCCCTCCCTCTCCCGTCTCCCTCTCTCCCCCTCTCTTCCTCTCTCCCCTCCCCATCCCTCCCTCATTTCCTCTCTCTCCCTTCCTGCCTCCATCTCTCTTTATCTCTCTCCCTCCCTTTTTCTTTATCTCTCTCCCTCCCTCTCTCTCCCTCCCTCCCCTCTATCTCCCTCCCTACTCCCTCCATTCCTTTCTCTTTCCTTCCCTCCCTCTCTCTCTCCAACCCTCCCTCTCCCTCACTTCCCCTTTATCTCCTTCCCTACCACATCTCTCCCTCACTCCCTTTCCCTCCCTCCCCTTCTCTCCCCCCTCCCTGCCCCCTCCTTCTCTCTCCCTCTCCCTCCCTCCCCCCCTCTCTTTATCTCTCTCCCCCCCTCTATCTCTCTGTACAATTAAACGTCAAATTACGCTTCTTAAATAAACAGAAAACCTTATTTTAATCCCGGACAAAGCCGGGTACTTGCAGCATGAAAAAAAACAACAATATTTTATTTTTTTTTCCGTCCCTAACCCTTTCTTCTCCGTCCGTTCAATTACACATTCACTTGGTGCGCGAGACAGGGAATTCCCTGTGCATTGATACAATTTGAATGCAATAACATTTAAAGCACCCGCGCGCAAGTTCATCATCGGGAAATGACGTCACAGAGGATTTTTATTTATAGTGAAGGCGATCCCATACCGTTAATACTTTAATATAGTAAAATACTAAAATAATTAATTACAATTAAACTACCCATTGAGATTGTATTAATAATGTTAATAATGTCACAGAAACATTTTAATTAACGTATTTCGGTTTATTAAAGTGCACCTTTAATTTTAATCTTCTGAATACATAAAACGATAGGTAAATAGATATGACTATTGATTTCACCATGTTTACAATTGGAGTTTCCGGAAGTTACCCCTCTTTTAAAAATGTATCATCAGGAAATGACGTCACAGAAGAGTTTTATTTACCTTGCGCAGTCGAGATTACTTTTAATATAGTAAAATACTAAAATAAAAATAATTTATTACAATGAAACTACCCATCGAGATGAAACGAAACATGTCCTATAACCTTCCCCATGTAATTATGTGTACGTGTACCGAATTTCACGTTATTTGGTTGTCTGGATCTTGAGTTATAAGGGAACAGACAGACAGACAGACAGACAGACAGCAAATGCGTCTTATAAGTATATATATATATATATATATATATATATATATATATATATATATATATACAAACAAGTTACCAGATAATAAAAGTGAATGATGAAAGTTATTGATACATATAATGACCTATATATTTTATCACTCTCTAGGTAAGTGGAGCTCTCCTTTTTTTTAATACCGTACAACACATTGATTGCCAGCAGACGTGAGTTATAACTAATCTATGTATGTCAGTTTTATGTAAACAACCGGTTAATTTTCTCCTGTTAAAATTGACAAACATTGTATGTTGTGTATATTACAGGCAAACAGCCTAATAAAGTTTTGATATAAGCTGAATAAAACAAATCAGCGCAGATTGTACGTATATGACATACATAGCAGGGGGAACCACTCTATAGGTGCGGAGAAAACAGCCTTTAGATTTAGGAAGGGGCATTCATGTGTCGGAAATATTACATTTTATTGTGTGGCTTTTAAACATTTTACATACAAGATGAAGTGTAGAATTGATCCGTTTCTGTAACCTTGATATATAAAGGGAATAAAGTCAGGTGACCATTAAAGGTTGTTTGGACTTTGGGACTTTAACCAGGACCTGCAAAAAAATTCCTTGGTTCTCACAGTGGATCGAACCCAGGACTCTCAGGTCGACAGTCGAACATCTACACCATTCTACCATAAGTACCATCATCGTTTTGTTGATTACTAACAAATCTTTACAGTTTGTTGATTACTAACAAATCTTTACAGTTTGTTGATTACTAACAAATCTTTACAGTTTGTTGATTACTAACAAATCTTTACAGTTTGTTGATTACTAACAAATGTTTACTGTTTGTTGATTCCTAACAAATGTTTACTGTTTGTTGATTCCTAAAAAATGTTTACTGTTTGTTGATTCCTAACAAATGTTTACTGTTTGTTGATTACTAACAAATGTTTACTGTTTGTTGATTCCTAACAAATGTTTACTGTTTGTTGATTCCTAACAAATGTTTACTGTTTGTTGATTCCTAACAAATGTTTACTGTTTGTTGATTACTAACAAATGTTTACTGTTTGTTGATTACTAACAAATGTTTACTGTTTGTTTACAAAATGTGTTTCATTGTCGGTCTCGTTGTTTAGGCACTTTGTATAAAGAAATATAATTTTAATCTGTGGACTTTGACGAGTACTCGTTGACCCCTGGACGTTGGACGCTACATGGTCATCCACTATTGATGCTTGTAAATACAACATTTGATTTAATCCAGGAGATTTGTCTTTAATCATTGAACCTAGTAGTCATGGGGGGATAACTCTGGTAGGCCAGTACATCAATATTTATACTCAATGATTGGCTTATCTGCCCATGTTTCACATGCAGTCCGGTGCCGCAAAGGTCAAACAAGTTAATGTTGTGCCGTAGCGCCATACATTACCGCAGCCCATCTGTCATCTAGCTAGGACGTACATGTCGTATGTCATGTATTAGTTGACATGTAACTGATGACAGGACCGTGCATCTAATAACTGGCCGTGTAATTGGGGAACTCGTACAACCCCCGGGGTTCTGTTAGTGGACGTGACGCAGCCCAATGAAATATTTACCAGACATCGGACAGGGTTAGCGAATATAAACTTCGCAATGTTGTATTATTTACCCTAATATTGAAAGTATAAAGACACTAATTGACTGAATAATGCTCATTAGGAATAACCTGCTGGTATTTAAATTACAAATCCTTAACATTACAGTTGACTTGTTAAAGCTTCGAGTGAATTAGGGACGTGAAAAACCTAAAGATATCACTCTAGTGACGTGGTAAAACCTAAAGATATCACTCTAGTGACGTGATAAAACCTAAAGATATCACTCTAGTGACGTGATAAAACCTAAAGATATCACTCTAGTGACGTGATAAAACCTAAAGATATCACTCTAGTGACGTGATAAAACCTAAAGATATCACTCTAGTGACGTGATAAAACCTAAAGATATCACTCTAGTGACGTGATAAAACCTAAAGATATCACTCTAGTGACGTGATAAAACCTAAAGATATCACTGTTGTGACGTTATGTCTTGATATTGTTTCAATCTCTGTAACATGTAGAACATGCTCACAATTGACGGGACAGCTACAGTGTTGCCTTACGATGGCAGTGGCTACAGTTGTTGAAGCGCCACGGTGGCGTATATGAGAAGTAAACCACCTTTCGTAGCTGACGAGGGTAAAATGACCATCCACGACATTGACACATGTACCAACTCTGTACTGAGTAGACTACAGTCACTTTTCAAACTGAAAGTATCACGCATGTACTGTATATAGATAGAACCCATGTACTGTATATAGATAGAACCCATGTACTGTATATAGATAGAACCCATGTACTGTATATAGATAGAACCCATGTACTGTATATAGATAGAACCCATGTACTGTATATAGATAGAACCCATGTACTGTATATAGATAGAACCCATGTACTGTATATAGATAGAACCCATGTACTGTATATAGATAGAACCCATGTACTGTATATAGATAGAACCCATGTACTGTATATAGATAGAACCCATGTACTGTATATAGATAGAACCCATGTACTGTATATAAATAGAACCCATGTATGTCATGAAGTTGAGAGTTTGATTCTATTCATACAGAAATATTTCATGTAACACATTGAGAGATATATTGAAATATTCCCCGGGGCAGGGCCGATGTACCGTTGCCTGTCGATCTATAAGTCTTGGGTTTGATCCTCGCTGAAATAACTTTTTACTTTCAGGACTTGATAAAGTTCGCAACTCTACCCAGTTTTGATGGGCGCCTGACATATACTCAGGGGGCCTGTCAGTCACCAACCTATGTCTCCAGGGGCGGCCATGGTGGGGCACAACAAAAAACCTCCCACGGGTTATAGGATCTAAGGGAGACATATTGGATACTTTCATTTACTTGATACAAATATAAACAACAAATATAGTATTGCTCTGAAACATTTCAGTCTGTCAGACTAGCCAGTGTCTGAATACCTTGGACATGCAGAGATTATGTCCTTGTATACGGGATACAATGTGATGTATAGGGATACAATGTGATGTATACGTGATACAATGTGATGTATACGTGATACAATGTGATGTATACGTGATACAATTTGATGTATATGTGATACAATGTGATGTATACGGGATACAATGTGATGTATAGGGATACAATGTGATGTATACGTGATACAATGTGATGTAAACGTGATACAATTTGATGTATATGTGATACAATGTGATGTATACGTGATACAATGTGATGTATACGTGATACAATGTGATGTATACGTGATACAATGTGATGTATACGTGATAAAATGTGATGTATACGTGATAAAATGTGATGTAGACGTGATACAATGTGATGTATACGTGATACAATGTGATGTATACATGATAAAATGTGATGCATACGTGATACAATGTGGTGTAAACGTTATACAATATGGTGTAAACGGGATAAATTGTGGTGACGGATCTCAAAGATGTGGTAGGGAATGTTCACGCAGCAAATTTGCTATATTAAGGCAACATTGTCCAATAAAGGGTTAAAAAACAAACTCCTCGTATTATCTGATCTTTGACTGACAGGCCAGCTGCCACCAACAACACACATCAGATAAAGTATTCAACTAAATGGATACACAGATATTATTCATCGCTTCGTTGTTGTTTTTTTTTAACTTTCAAATCCAGGAACCGAATTGGTTTTTGTAATATAAACAAACAAACGAGTTTTTTAATATCTTATTGTCCACTACACGGAGTTGACTTGTGTATAGTTGTGTAACAGTTTCAGTCTAGTTGGGACACTGAGTAACATTTCAATGTATCTCTCCACACACACATATACTTACATACATACACACACATACACACACACACACATACATACATACATACACACATACACACACACATATACTTACATACATACACACACATACACACCCATACATATACCTTACATACATACACACACATACACATATACTTACACACATACACACACATATATACTTACACACATACACACGCGCACACATATACTTACATACATACACACACACATATATACGCACACACATACACACACACACATATACATACAGACACACACATACACCCTCCGTACAAACGTTTATAACATAGATGTACGTCATTCCCCCGCCCTCGGACAACCCTCAGTCCAGATCGTTTCACACTCACCACTCTATATACGTGAACAACCTCAACACACACACACACACACACAGGCACACATACACACACACACATATACACACACACACACATACACACATACAGGCACACACAGGCACACACTGGCACACACAAACACACACACACACACACACACTGGTTTAAATCTGACAAAAACGAGACAAGCAATTACATCTGTCACTGAGACTTGATAACACAAGACGTGACTAAATAAAAACTTGAGAATTCCTGCATCCTCTTCTACCTGATCATAAAACCTCAACAGGGGGCCCACAGACAGCACTGATTACTTGCAGGTAAAATGACGCTCCGAGTTTTTAGTTTTTAGAATTTAGTCTTAAAGAGAGCCGTGCGGTGGATCCCCTAGAAAACTGCCCCCCCCCTCCCAGCCACTTCCCTTCAGCTAACAGATCTAACACAGCAGGTGACAGTTGGTGTTGTAATTGTGGAAGTTTGTTACTAAACTGTGAGAGAAATAACATTTTTACATTCGGTGGAGTTGAGTTTCAAGGCACTTCGAGGGATTTTCCCCCATCTTTTTTTTCTTTTATAACCGGGTTATCTTCCCAGCCGGAACTTGACAAGTTAAAGTTTGTCATATGTACACACACCAGGGGGCGGGGCGGGAGGTAAGGGGGCGGGGTATAAAGAAATGTTTTCAGTGAAGATATCGTGTGTGTGTGTGTGTGTGTGTGTTTGAGTGTTTGTTGAAGTTTGCTCATTTGTGTAATTGAAATTGAAATGTTTGTAGTACACTGTTTGTAGTACACTGTTTGTAGTACACTGTTTGTAGTACATTGTTTGTAGTACAATGTTTGTAGTACACTGTAGTACACTGGTTGTAGTACAATGTTTGTAGTACACAGTTTGTAGTACACTGTTTGTATTTTGTTTCAGATGCGATTTACTAGCACGTATACAGAGGATATCAAGATATTTCCAGATTGTGACCACTGATAAGTATTCTGTAAACTATGTAGACCTTTATTTGTCTGTGTTCAGTGCATTGGACTTGTATTTTGTGTGCGTTCAAGACACTAGACTTGTATTTTGTGTGCGTTCAAGACACTAGACTTGTATTTTGTGTGCGTTCAAGACACTAGACTTGTATTTTGTGTGCGTTCAAGATACTAGACTTGTATTTGTGTGTGTTCAAGACGCTAGATTTGTATTTGTGTGTGTTCAAGATACTAGATTTGTATTTATGTGCGTTCAAGACACTAGATGTGAGAGAAATATATGCGTTGAACAGTGAGTGAAATATATGAGTTGAACAGTAAGTGAAATATATGAGTTGAACAGTGAGTGAAATATATGAGTTGAACAGTGAGTGAAATATATGAGTTGAACAGTGAGAGAAATATATGAGTTGAACAGTGAGTGAAATATATGAGTTGAACAGTGAGAGAAATATATGAGTTGAACAGTGAGTGAAATATATGAGTTGAAAAGTGAGTGAAATATATGAGCTGTATGTGAGTGAACCTGTTGGTTTCAATGTGAACTGATCAAAGACAAATTTTTTGTTTATTTATATCTCAGAAAATAGTTGCATATGTCAGATGTTCTATTATTGTGCGCCCTTTATCTTAAATAAAGTTGAGTACATAAAACACATGCCATACTGGCCACATGCTGCCCTTTGTCAACACATCTGCGGACCTCGAAACGGATCCTTTTGCAGGTCTTTAATTTTTTTTAGCCGTTGTTTGGTATTTTCCCCCTCCCAATGAAATACAATTTAGAATTTTCTCTTCAAATGATTGGCTCACATTTGAACTAGGTATATACCATAATTTTGTGTCAAACAAATAGCCTGATATCCAACATTTGAACTTTATTTATTCTCAGCACTATTGACATTTGATGTTGACAACATAAACAAACGACTGCAGATGGTAGCATGAGAAATGTAGTCAGATTCTTAACTTGAAGTATATTGAAGTAGGACCACGTGGTTTCTTCTCATATCAGAAAAGTTTCAGAATGTTTGCGACTAGTTTTATGGCGATATTTAGTTCTACATATGTTTGTGTACAGTTACTTCTCCTTCATGAAATCAACAAATACTTCTCATCTGAGAACAAGTCTGTCTGAACCACATTTGTCTTCTCTGATCTAAGTTGGAATAGCACAGATACTTTAGACAAACATGGGCACAGATACTTGAGTCAACCATGGGCACAGATACTTGAGTCAACCATGGGAACAGATATTTTAGGAAAACATATTCACAGATACTTGAAACAAACATACGCACACATAATTTACACAAACATGGGCACAAATACTTTAGACAAACATGGAGACATATACTTTAGACAAGCATGGACACAGATACTTTAGACAAACATGAGCACAGATACTTTAGACAAACATGAGCACAGATACTTTAGGCAAACATGGACACAGATACTTTAGACAAACATGAGCACAGATACTTTAGGCAAACATGGACACAGATACTTTAGGCAAACATGGAGACATATACTTTAGACAAACATGAACACAGATACTTTAGACAAACATGGACACAGATACTTTAGACAAACATGGACACAGATACTTTAGACAAACATGGACGCATATACTTTAGACAAACATGGACACATATACTTTAGACAAACATGGAGACATATACTTTAGACAAACATGGACACAAATACTTTAGACAAACATGGACACAGATACTTTAGACAAACATGGACACAGATACTTTAGACAAACATGGACACATATACTTTAGACAAACATGGAGACATATACTTTAGACAAACATGGGCATAGATACTTTAGACAAGCCTAGGTAAAAATGTCACCATAAAGAGAAGTCAAATCTCAGGACATAAATATACACTTGTAAATAGATTCATGTATTCATTTCGAACTACTGAAATCTTGCGTTTTTGTTTTGTTTGGCTATTGTATGTGGTTCAATGTTTCATTAGTAATAGATGTAATTAAAACCAATGATTCTCATTACTGTAATGTATACGGCATCCTGTGCGGCTCTCAATACAACACATTGTAAACAATGCAACACACGACACGTCTCTTGATGTGTCATGACAGACCAACAAACAGAAACGAAGGACACCTTGGACAAAATTTTTGAAATAAATTTTAAACATTTCAAAATATTGCATAGAAAACTAAGGATTTGTAAAAAAAATTAAAATTATTTTTGAAACTTGAAATTCAAGAATTTTTTTAAATTTTTTATTATTTTATTGCATCATTTTGTGTTGTTTTATTATTTGATCAGAATTTATTATTTCCACAGTTATAATCAACCATATTTCTACTCCCCTCCCTATTTTGAATAAATCAAACCCTCGATTCAGTCCTCGTTATTTGACTGACATCTTCGTGCAGTTACAGCTGACTTGTGTCAGTAGACTAACATTCTTCTGACACCATCTTGCAACATCTACATGACATAGAGAACATACCTGGCACCCAGGTATTGCCAGTCTGCCAAGTGTGAGGTACCAAATGTTCAAACCCATCATAGTACAGACAATATACCGCAGTAGATACAAGACAATAGACTCCAGGAGAAGACAATACGTCATACATCATCGGATAAAACAACGAACAGTCTGTCAAACAAAACACAACAGGTATGCTAACAGGTTGTTGATGGACTCAACTTGAAAGAAAGTAACAACCGCTAAAGGTATAAACAAGAAGGAGACAAATGACCTTGATTGCAAGTTCAATGACGTCATTGGCCACATTCTCAGTGACATTGTGAGAAACAAACTGTATTCAAACTATGAGGAAATGTTTAACCTCGGCCATGTTAAACCATTCAGGCCGGGGTTGAACACAATGTAGCTCTGAATATATAATCATATTGATCACATGTACGTCTCTTATTATTACAATGCCACTCTAGTACACTGCTTTCTAACACAGTACACTGCTTTCTAACATAGTACACTGCTTTCTAACATAGTACATTGCTTTCTAACATAGTACACTGCTTTCTAACATAGTACACTGCTTTCTAACATAGTACACTGTCTTCTAACATAGTACACTGTCTTCTAACATAGTACACTGCTTTCTAACATAGTACACCGCCCCATGGTGGGGTTCTATTTGATAGTTATGTAGGACAATTCGAGAATTTCAATACGAGGGGCCTTGAAGAGTGTCATTAGCCGGGCCCCTCCAGAACAAAACGCTAAGCTCGTTTAATTTTATTTATTAAGAGAGATCTCCCCTCAATGAGTGGGTTGTATATAGTAAGGCAGCCTTCTGCAGTTCACATATATTAAACTTCCCAGGAATTTTATTTATGATGTTGTTTGGATCTTTTTGAATAACTCCCATAGCTCCCACATACAAGACAATGACAAAACCAAACCCAGAACTGAGCAAGTCAACAACAACAATATATCAAATACATAATGGTCATTGACGGATACATTAAGACAAGGGCTGCCACATCTACACGTTCACATGTCTTCAAAGACAAACACACATACACACTGACTACATGCGTATCAACACTATATGAGGTGGGGGAAGGGGGGGGGGAGAATGACGACAGGTCTTGACATAAAGATATCCCATGATACCACCGTTCGTTTATTTGAAAGCATAACACAGCAGACAAAGATGGCTGTGATAGACCAGCCCCACTAGACGGCGCTAGATGTTGTTAGTTACAAATATGTTTGTTTTGAATCTTTCTTATCCTAGGAGTGAGTACTTGTGTCCCGTGATGGCACAGATTGAGACATGTGTCGAGGGCAAGATTTATCGTGAGGTTGTCAGGGAGGGTCTATGCACATGTTTGGGATGACTGGATGGGAAACGGACGGTCCGATATTGCCCAGTGTTGGAGGATTTGATATGAAAAACAATATAATAAAAATAGAAATGAACACAGTGGTCCAACCCTGATACACATACATCTACAGTATTCTACAGGCGGTGTGTGTGTGTGTGTCACGTGACACTGGTCCAACCCTGATACACATACATCTACAGGCCGGTGTGTGTGTGTGTGTGTGTGTGCCACGTGACACTGGTCCAACCCTGATACACATACATCTACAGGCCTGTGTGTGTCACGTGACTGGAGTCCGACTGTCATCTAAAAGTGATGGGTCACTGATCAGAGCCTCACATCGGGGGAGTTTGACCACCATAAATTTGACCTTTCACTAGGTGATAACATCTTTAATTAAATATCTCGTCAAGAGTCGGACTGGTTGGTGTGGGGAGGGGGAGGAAAAGCTAGTCTAGAGGGGGAGTCGGTGAAATGGAGACTTGATTGATTCAAACCTCGGTAAAGACAGATATGATTGATTCAAATCACGTGCATTTTGTATTCCATATCCCATGGTACCTAAATGAGTGATTCAATTGTTAATCAATTCACTTACTGATAAAACAGATCCAAACCTTTCTTTAACTGATCAATTTATTCCGTTATAGATAAAGTTTTAGTGCTGGTAATCTACTTTTTTTTTCTTTTTTTAAGCCCAAAATTTAGATAAATAAGATGGTACTGTGGATAAAAGCTGCAAATTAATTTGTTAATTGGTGTGATGGGATAAATCCATCACTACCATTGTTGTGATGGGAGAAATCCACCATTACCATTGTTGTGATGGGAGAAATCCACCACTACCATTGTTGTGATGGGAGAAATCCACCACTACCATTGTTGTGATGGGAGAAATCCACCACTACCATTGGTGTGATGGAAGAAATTCACCACTACCATTGTTGTGATGGAAGAAATTCACCACTACCATTGTTGTGATGGGAGAAATCCCCCACTACCATTGTTGTGATGGGAGAAATCCCCCACTATCATTGGTGTGATGGGAGAAATCCCCCACTATCATTGGTGTGATGGGAGAAATCCCCCACTACCATTGGTGTGATGGGAGAAATCCACCCACTACCATTCTGCTCTAGGTGTCGACTACATACTGCAATATCTTAATAATCTGATCTATTTGTTTATTGTCTCTGTTATTTAACAAAGGGGAGTAATACATCAGTCAGGGACGATAACTCTTTGTCATGTCTTCATGCGTGACTGCGTTGTATAGTACAAGCAAACTGTTTTAACTAAAGCACTTTACTGTGACTTACATGAAACTAATAGTAAGATTAGAAGGAAACTGTTACCGTACTTCTCCATTTAAAACACACACGGTCCATCATGTTGTCGACTTCCATCTACTGTCAGTGTTTGCCGCCATTTCATTACACAGAGACAGAATCATACATTTTCAGACTCTTTAAATTTAAGTACTAGTTTTTGTCTTAAATCTTCTCAACATTACTTCTCTTTAAGTAAAGGTGAGATGTTAATCCCTTCATCCTATAAAACATTAATGGGTTGGTTTGTGTAGCGCCATTTTCAAACTCGCTGAGGGTGTATTGGTTATGGAGGCACTAAGGGAGACATAGGACCCGTTGGGATTATAAATAGAAGAATTTTTATAAAGTTTTTTTTTCCCCCAAATTTTTGCATGAATAAAAGTTTGTCTTAGATTCTTCACGTGGCACATTCAGTTTTTCGTTTGGTTACATTAAGTGTGAACTGGTACAGGAAATATGAAATGTATTTACAGCATGTAATAAACGTATTGAATAGCGGATGTAATGATAGATGAATATACCGGATGTGATGATGAATACATATAAATATGTATTGCATGCTAAATACACAGGCTACTAACAACGTTCATATTTGGTCAAACTATTTAAAAATCATTACACATGTGATCCAAATTAATCTAACAATGTCATAATGAGTGGCCCATCTAAATTATTTATTTCAATTTCAACAAAGTCAATTCTAATTCAACAAAGTCAATTCTAATTCAACAAAGTCAATTCTAATTCAACAAAGTCAATTCTAATTCAACAAAATCAATTCTAATTCAACAAAGTCAATTCTAATTCAATATATTAAAATAATCGATATTGTGTTATCCGTCCATTAAATATTCCCCCCCCCCCCAATGGAAGATAACGGAGTTGCTGTAACTGAATGTTTCACATGGACGATTCCAAGATGGTGAACGTGATTCATACTAACATCAACCAATCATATTTCATTTGTTATTTCAAATAAAAATAGCACTTAACGTTGTTTTCTTCGCCCAGCATTCACTGGATGTTAGTCATTTTCCCATGATTCAAATCTGATATGATGAACACACATATGTAAAACAAGATGTGTCACTAACTCCGTGAATGTTTCGTGGGGCCACAAGATGGTATCTCTCAGCGTGTACAAATGTTCACATCATAAATTATCCGGTGTTAGACACGTTTCATTCAAATGTTCAGTCGTTGTTTTCCCGTCTGGTAGTTGGCAACAACGTTCAAGAGGACGTAGTTTGGCAGCCACTCGTAATATATCTATATAAAAAAAAATAACCTGGCTAACCAGAAGTGTAAATTGAACACCGGTTGTGCCTCGCGAACTGCAGAAACTCGAGATCTCGTGAACCGTGTGTGATGTATGACCTCCAGATTGTTTATGTTCGCTGAGGTGAAAGTTGAAAGTTGAATTGTGTCACACGAGGCTAAATGTCACAGGCCGACAGTGGTTTAAATTAATAAAGAAGAACATGATAGTTTGATAGTTTGTAGCTGTAATGTGACACATCTGTGGGAAACTGCGACTAATACTGTGGGGAGGTCTTATTCGTCACATATTGACACAATAATATTTTGTTACATATTAATACAATAATATATTGTTACATATTGATACAATCATATTTTGTTACATATTGATACAATAATATTTTGTCACATATTGATACACTAATATCTAAACATGGATGATTTGTTTATTGTGTGACATGTTTAAATGTGACAATTTACTTCACAAATATTCCCAAAATAAAATTGTTTCTTTATGTCTAGGTATGAATGACAATTACTGGTTCATTCTATCACTACGTCATGTATGCACTATGACGCTGAATCTTCTATTTTCATGCGTGATACTCGCTGGAGCATCTGTTGTGAACTACTCGCTGGAGCGTCTGTTGTGAGCTACTCGCTGGAGCGTCTGTTGTGAGCTACTCGCTGGAGCATCTGTTGTGAACTACTCGCTGGAGCGTCTGTTGTGAGCTACTCGCTGGAGCATCTGTTGTGAGCTACTCGCTGGAGCGTCTTTTGTGAGCTACTCGCTGGAGCATCTGATGTGAGCTACTCGCTGGAGCGTCTGTTGTGAGCTAATCGCTGGAGCATCTGTTGTGAGCTACTCGCTGGAGCATCTGTTGTGAGCTACTCGCTGGAGCATCTGTTGTGAGCTACTCGCTGGAGCATCTGTTGTGAGCTACTCGCTGGAGCATCTGTTGTGGAGGGAAGAGCTTCACTCGCTGGAGCATCGTTGCGAGCTACTCGCTGGAGGTCTGTTGTGAGCTACTCGCTGGAGCATCTGTTGTGAGCTCCGCTGGAGCATCTGTTGGTCGAGCTACTCGCTGGGGCATCTGTTGTGAGCTACTCGCTGGAGCATCTGTTGTGGAGCTCCGCTGGAGCATCTGGTGTGAGCTACTCGCTGGAGCATCTGTTGTGAGCTACTCGCTGGAGCATCTGTTGGAGCTACTCGCGAGCTATCTGTTGTGCCTCGCTGGAGCATCTGTTGTGAGCTACTCGCTGGAGCGTCTGTTGTGAGCTACTCGCTGGAGCATCTGTTGTGAGCTACTCGCTGGAGCATCTGTTGTGAGCTACTCGCTGGAGCGTCTGTTGTGAGCTACTCGCTGGAGCATCTGTTGTGAGCTACTCGCTGGAGCGTCTGTTGTGAGCTACTCGCTGGAGCGTCTGTTGTGAGCGAGCATGTCTCTGGATTGAATCCCATGGTCATCACTGATCTAAGTAATCAATGGGGTGATTAAGGGTCAATAGATGAGCTGTCTCAATAGAGGTCAAAGTACAAACAGAAATCACTTGATGAATGTCAGTAATTTCATGCTGACCATGTGATCGTCAATTGACCTTGATGTCGGAAGTAATCAATAGTCTATTTAACACAGACATGTAATAAATGTATCACTTTGTTGAGACTGGACGGAGGTTACCATGAGATGGACCAGATGTCACGTGACCAACAGATTGCGGTCTAGAAATACGCCAGACCCTCAACAGGTTGACTTCATACGAGTCAGTCCAGGTCTTTGATGTGTCCAGTGATACACATGGATTTATCACAACATGGACATAACCACGCCCACCATATGTCACAAAGATATGTTCAGATGTTGTACCGCGGGCTGATGGGTTCAAGATGGACGACTACCACCAAAAAGACAACCAACACGAACTTAACCTTTACAAAATATTTGAGAATAGGCAGACCTAACTAGTAGCATTAGTGACTTCCGTCCTATTACTTCCACTGGTAGGTTAAACTTTTAATACTATGTATGTTTATAAATTTATATATAGACTGACAGACTAGATAGATAGATAGACCAGACTGATGCTGATAGACTGAATAAATAAGATAGACAGATGATAGAATAAATAGACTGAACAAACTGACAGACTGGACAGATAGATAGATAGACAGTGATAGATAGATAGATAGACTGACAGACTGATAGATAAGGATGAATGATAAGGCTGACAGACTAATAGATAGATGAGATAGATGTGACAGACTGATAGATAGATAGATATAGATAGATAGGCAAACGGACTGATTGAATTAGATAGATCAGATAGACTGACAGACTGATAGATAGATAGATATATAGATAGATAGATAGACAGACAGATAGATAGATAAATAGATAGAATAAATAGATAGATAGACTGACAGACTGATAGATGAAATATGATAGATAGCAGATAATATATATTTAAGTAAGTCCGTTGAGGGCTAACATGGCCAAACAACTCTATGAAATAGACAGGTAGAATTGAACCCTACTGTTCTATCACAAACAGAATGAGACAATTTACCCCACCATTTGCATTATTGTGCAACATATTGACCTACACAATCTCTCAGTGATGATGTTGATGATATAGGTGATGATGGTGGTGATGATGTGGTGATGGTGATGTATGAAGGATGATCGATAGTGGGTGTGATGGTAATGATTATTATATGATTAATGATGGTGATGATAATGATGGCGATGATGTAGGTGATGGTGATGATGGTGATGATGATGGAGATGATGATGGTGATGATGATGGTGATGATAGTAATGGTGAGTGATGGTAATGATTATGATTTGATAATGATGGTGATGATAGGTGGGTGGTGATGATGTAGGTGATGGTGATGATGGTGATGATAATGGGGATGATGATGGATAAGAATGATGATGGTGATGATAGTATTGGTGATGATGGTAATGATTGTGATGATAATGATGGTGATGATATTGATGTTGATGATGTAGGTGATGGTGATGATGGTGATGATGATGTGATATGATGATGGTTATGTTGATGATGCCTAACAAAATGTTAGACTTATTGACTGGATGAACCACGATGTCATGTAAAACCCTTACTATGAGTTGCAAAATACAACCAGACTTGGTAACATATAAACCTAGCCAAGCCTGGTGTGTTGTTTCCCGCCGCCGCATCACGTGCTTCCCAATGCAGACGGCAAATAAAACCCGTAGATCGTAGCGGCACAGAAAGTGATGATATCACGTGATATCACGGTTGTTGCACATCCCGTCTAGTTACCATCAACATTTCACGTCCGCAAGACGGCAAACGAAATATCAAATTTCCTCCCGCTTCATCAAGTGGTTATAGAACTGAGGCTAAACATATGGTCGGGGGGTTCTAACTCTCCCTCAGCTGGCAGAACTTTAACTCCAGAATACACAGCCGTAGAATTTTTGGCAAAGTATTTTTTTTCTTGGTCTAATTCCTCTGAACCTGTACAGTTTATTTTGAAATATGGTCGCGCCACATCTAGCTCGGCTCTGGAAGTACATTCCGAGTTGGTAACACAGCCCTTGTCACTCTAATTATCCCAGTACTGGACGAGTCGCTTCCCTTCTTTTAAACACCCCCATCCAATCGTATTGGAGAGTTTTGAAATCTCTCGTGGCAAGTGTTATTTGACGAGACACGGGTGGTCAGGAGAAGTTGCCAGATAGTGGAGGTCTAAGACATTCTGGCAACTCATACGAGTGGATATAGAGAGATTAGGATTCGAGGCCTTTTTGCACCAATATTCATATTTCATTTGAAAGAATATCTGAAAATTCCTTATGTATGGTGGGGGGGGTCGTTCAGAAAAAGTAATGGGAGATAATTACTTTGTCTGCAGTCACTTGACTGACCCACCCGTCAACACTAACCGTCACTAACCTCATCTTATGCCCACTTTGTGAAACCTGAGGGTATGGGAAGAGTTGTAAGCTCTTCAGGTTATAAATAGATATTAGACTTAGGTCACTGTAGAAAATATCTAGATTATGCAAAAAATCTAAAAAAAAACAATGTCAGATTAATTTTATATTTGATTTTTAGGGAGTGTCTCCCGTAGGCCCGCCACCGTTTTGAGAAAGTATTTATATTTGTTGTAATTGTGCTCGGAATTAAACCTGGAGCCATACACAGCACACTTGGAGCCATGCCACAGCACACTTGGAGCCATACACAGTACACTTGGAGCCATACACAGCATACTTAGAGCCATACACAGCACACTTAGAGCTATACACAGAATTTTGGAGCCCCACACAGCACACTTGGAGCCCCCCCCTTCCATACACAGCACACTTGGAGCCATACACAGCACAATTAGACCATACACAGAAAAAAAAAAACCCCCCCCCCCCCCACTTGGAGCCGTGCACAGAACACTTGGCGCCAAACACAACACACACTCGGAGCCAAACACAGCACACTTGGAGTATTTAAAGCACACTTGGTAGTCATACACAGCACAATGGAGCCATACACAGCACACTTGGAGCCACTGGCATGGCTTAAGGAGGGCGATCCGCATCGGGGGGAAATTACCTAAATATCACCGAGGGTGGGGGGGGGGCAGCATTTTTACAACGTAAACTTGGCATAGTTTTAACATTTCGGCAGGATGACATGAATGTGGATCCAAGCCCCTTATTACAAATAAATAAACCATAACCGCCTGGGCCCCTCCACTGTCAGGCCCGGCCACCCTATCAATATTTACTGCTATTAAATCTGCTGCTATGAGCCCCCACCACACCAAATAAGGACGAC
>JAGDYQ010000038.1:1745712-1758514 GCA_021962125.1 Bulinus truncatus | reverse complement strand
GCAATTAGACTGAGTGATCTCTGTGATAGAGAGTCGATTGATGTGTCTCTGTTTGAGAGAAGTGAGAAAGAAATAGAGAGAGAGAGATAACTAGTGATAACGTCATTGTTCCCCTTATTCATTTATATTGGATTATTTTGCTGCAGTTTGGATTATCTTTGCTTATGATAAGTCACCAGATCCCTGTTACGGACTGGTGCCTTTGTATAATAAATATATCTTGGTGTTGTACACACGACTTGTTGACTTGATCATCGTCACTTGTTTTACGTTTAATTGCTGGTGAGACTGTGTGTGGTAAAAACACAAATACAAATACGAGTCATCATTGAGTCAGCCCTCATACTCTTAACAACAAGCCAAGGGCACCCTCATAGGGGTCCTCAACAGAGAGAGAGAGAGAGAGCGCTCCGCGCTTGGAGTTTTTTCGCTAGTTATCTAAATGTACTTCAACTAAATGTACTTCAACTAAATGTACTCCAACTAAATGTACTTCAACTAAATGTACTTCAACTAAATGTACTTCAACTAAATGTACTTCAACTAAATGGGTCTTCAAGTAATTAGTTGACTATAACGAAATATGATCCGGTGCCAACCATTTAAACCGGACATTAGTTGTTGCATCGTTATCTTTATTACTCACTATGTATTCAGAGACTGTGCAGTGAAAACAAACAAAGCTCAAGAAACATTTCATCTAAAGTACTTCTCCTTTTCTGTGTCTCCTTTATTTTTTACCGCAAAAATTCCTTACAATAACGTCAATCAGACGTCTTTTTTATCATTTCAGTCCAAGGAAAAAAATTATTTTTATCTCCAGAATATAAAAAAAAAAATACGACAGAAAACTAACTTCAAAGTTTCTATCTTGATGATATTTTATTGCAGGTCAGGGAGTTTTTTATTCTGGGGATATTTTCTTTGATACACCGCCACGAACTAAATCATTACACCGCCAACCCATCTTCTCATTCTCCAGTTAGATAACTTAACGGTCTAGCGCCCTTCGCTGCAGAAATCCTCGAAACAAAGGGACCTCCATTAGTTCAAGGGGAGGTGACGCCGGTGGCTCTTTTGTTCTGGTTCACGTCTCTCCTCCACCCCACAGGATTGTATCTCTCCCCCCTCCCCCAGCCCACAGGACTGTATGATGGAGGTGATGACGTGTATTTAATGATGATGGATGATGATACTTTTGCATCGTCTGCTGATGATGTGTTTGACGTCTGCTGGACGAACAATGGACAAACAGAAATGATAGGGTGTATCACGTGGCCATGTACAGATAAACCATTGTCAGGGCCGAAATTGAAAATTGGCGACCTTTGAACTGGCAGAATTATTAATTCCAGGACGAGGTCCACTTTATCAAAATATTTTACACTCGAGTGACCATCTAGAAAAAAAACAAAAAAAAATTTTTTTGAAACTATTGTTGAGGGGTCAGTGAGGAAATGTCACAGACATGATCCGTGGACTGTTGTGGGGCACAATATTTTCATAGCTATAGTCATGGTTAAATATATTAACATTTTTCAACAATGACATGACAGATAGTAACAGTTGTAAATAATAATGTCACAGTTGTTGACAATTGTCTTTAATTTCATTACAGGACCTCGAGAAATTTGTTTTGGTTTGCAGAAAAAAAAAATTGACATTGTTAGTTTTCCCATGTTAATTACTTGACATTGTTAGTTTTCCCATGTTAATTACTTGACATTGTTAGTTTTCCCATGTTAATTACTTGACATGTTAGTTTTCCCCATGTTAATTACTTGACATTGTTAGTTTTTCCCATGTTAATTACTTGACATTGTTAGTTTTTCCCATGTTAATTACTTGACATTGTTAGTTTTTCCCATGTTAATTACTTGACATTGTTAGTGTTTCTCATGTTAATTACTTGACATTGTTAGTGTTTCCCACGTTAATTACTTGACATTGTTAGTTTTCCCATGTTAATTACTTGACATTGTTAGTGTTTCCCATGTTAATTACTTGACATTGTTAGTTTTCCCATTTTAATAAAATTCTTTTATTTATAAACAACAAAAACATTTCAAATGTTTGGGTAAAATAAAACAAAGATACACGTGTGAAAAAAAATAAGGTTGATTGAATCCAAGTCCATGATATTATTGGTTGATTTGTCTTTAAAGATGCACAATGACAGGCACACTAAAGGTAATAAACACTATAGGTGGTACATACACACTAAAGGTGATAAAGACAAACTAAAGGTGATAAAGACACACTAATGGTGGTACAGGCACACTGAGTGTGCTAAAGACACACTAAAGGTGATAAAGACACACTAAAGGTTATACAGATACACTGAGTGTGATAAAGATACACCAAAGGTGGTACAGACTCTAAACATGGTACAGACACAGTAGGGGTGTTACAGAAACACTAAGGGTAGTACAGACACACTAAACGTGGTACTGACACATTAAAGGTAGTAAAGACACACTTAGGGTAGTACAGACACACTAAACGTGGTACTGACACATTATAGGTAGTAAAGACACACTTAGGGTAGTACAGACACACTAAACGTGGTACAGACACATTATAGGTGGTACAGACACACTAAGGAGGTTAAACTTTAACAAAAAAATATGTTAAATTTAGTGGTTCATTCAAGTTGAAAGGAGTAAACTCGTACGTTGAGTGTTCATTCAAGTTGAAAGGAGTAAACTCGTACGTTGAGTGTTCATTCAAATTGAAAGGAGTAAACTCGTACGTTGAGTGTTCATTCAAGTTGAAAGGAGTAAACTCGTACGTTGAGTGTTCATTCAAGTTGAAAGGAGTAAACTCATACGTTGATTGTTCATTCAAGTTGAAAGGAGTAAACTCGTACGTTGAGTGTTCATTCAAGTTGAAAGGAGTAAACTGGTACGTTGAGTGTTCATTCAAGTTGAAAGGAGAAAACTCGTACGTTGAGTGTTCATTCAAGTTGAAAGGAGTAAACTCGTACGTTGAGTGTTCATTCAAGTTGAAAGGAGAAAACTCGTACGTTGAGTGTTCATTCAAGTTGAAAGGACTAAACTGATACGTTGAGTGTTCATTCAAGTTGAAAGGAGTAAACTCGTACGTTGAGTGTTCATTCAAGTTGAAAGGAGTAAACTCGTACGTTGAGTGTTCATTCAAGTTGAAAGGAGTAAACTCGTACGTTGAGTGTTCATTCAAGTTGAAAGGAGTAAACTGGTACGTTGAGTGTTCATTCAAGTTGAAAGGAGAAAACTCGTACGTTGAGTGTTCATTCAAGTTGAAAGGAGTAAACTGGTACGTTGAGTGTTCATTCAAGTTGAAAGGAGAAAACTCGTACGTTGAGTGTTCATTCAAGTTGAAAGGACTAAACTGATACGTTGAGTGTTCATTCAAGTTGAAAGGAGTAAACTCGTACGTTGAGTGTTCATTCAAGTTGAAAGGAGTAAACTCGTACGTTGAGTGTTCATTCAAGTTGAAAGGAGTAAACTCGTACGTTGAGTGTTCATTCAAGTTGAAAGGAGTAAACTCGTACGTTGAGTGTTCATTCAAGTTGAAAGGAGTAAACTCGTACGTTGAGTGTTCATTCAAGTTGAAAGGAGTAAACTCGTACGTTGAGTGTTCATTCAAGTTGAAAGGAGTAAACTCGTACGTTGAGTGTTCATTCAAGTTGAAAGGAGTAAACTCGTACGTTGAGTGTTCATTCAAGTTGAAAGGAGTAAACTCGTACGTTGAGTGTTCATTCAAGTTGAAAGGTAAACTCGTACGTTGAGTGTTCATTCAAGTTGAAAGGAGTAAACTCGTACGTTGAGTGTTCATTCAAGTTGAAAGGAGTAAACTCGTACGTTGAGTGTTCATTCAAGTTGAAAGGAGTAAACTCGTACGTTGAGTGTTCATTCAAGTTGAAAGGAGTAAACTCGTACGTTGAGTGTTCATTCAAGTTGAAAGGAGTAAACTCGTACGTTGAGTGTTCATTCAAGTTGAAAGGAGTAAACTCGTACGTTGAGTGTTCATTCAAGTTGAAAGGAGTAAACTCGTACGTTGAGTGTTCATTCAAGTTGAAAGGAGTAAACTCGTACGTTGAGTGTTCATTCAAGTTGAAAGGAGTAAACTCGTACGTTGAGTGTTCATTCAAGTTGAAAGGAGTAAACTCGTACGTTGAGTGTTCATTCAAGTTGAAAGGAGTAAACTCGTACGTTGAGTGTTCATTCAAGTTGAAAGGAGTAAACTCGTACGTTGAATGATCTGTGGTTCAAGAGTTCCAAAATGTTGCCAACCGCTGTTTTAAAATATGCTCTACTATTTGTTATTGTGATAAAAAAATATCCAACTCGCCAGATGTGGCCTTGGATGTATGCAAAGCCTAGGGCATGTGTCTTATGCGAGGCTTAGGGCTTGTGTCCAATGCAAACCCTAGGGCATGTGTCTTAGGCGAGGCGTAGGGTTTGTGTCCTATGCGAGCCCTAGGGCATGTCCTATGCAAGGCCTAGGGCTTGTGACATATGCTAGTCATAAAAAGAACGTCTAGTTGTGTTACATTGAGGTAACAAATAAAAAAAAGTGGGACCTGGTGGAGTCGCCCCTGTTGACGCCCTACGCCCACTACTTCTCCCTCTCCTTGTGAAAACGTACAAAAGCCAGATCGTCCTCTCGTTACTCACATGTCAAGTTTGGAAAAGAATATTTCATAATTAGATTTATATCGTAACTCTATTTACTGAGTGAGCAATCCTGTATCGAACTTTCTAAACGGCTTTTAATAATCCATACCTCCATAGGCTGGAATATACTTAGTCTATGACCAGACCATCCAAAACTAAACACCTTTTTGTCCCCGATTTGTCTGTCTGTCTGTCCGTCATCACCCTAGATCTCAACAACCATAAGTCCTAGACCCATGATGTATATATCATTTTGTAGGTCCTGGCCTGCCATGTGTGCAGAAAAAGTTCATTTCGCGATCTGACCTCTGAGGGCCGTAAAAGGGGGCTTGTAAAGTACCGTTTTTTACTATATAAGCTATATTAACAAAGGAGCGCCCTATATCTCAGCAACCATAAGTCATAGACCCATGATGTATATATCATTTTGTAGGTCTTGGCCTGCCAAGTGTTCATCAAAAGTTCATTTTGCGATCTGACCTCTGAGGGCCGTAAAAGGGGGCTTATAAAGTACCGTTTTTTACTATATAAGCTATATTAATAAAGGAGCGCCCTATATCTCAGCAACCATAAGTCATAGACCCATGATGTATATATCATTTTGTAGGTCTTGGCCTGCCATGTGTACACCAAAAGTTTATTTCGCGATGGGACCTCTGAGGGCCGGGCTTCAGGGCTCCGAAGGGGCTTATATATTATATATGGCCCCATTCTACACCTTGTACGTTCAATAACCCATTCATTTGGTGCGAAATACTGCAGCACGTAGTTTCACCAAGATTTTTTAAGAAACTCATCAAATGAAAT
Source organism: Bulinus truncatus (assembly GCA_021962125.1). Classification (NCBI taxonomy): domain Eukaryota; kingdom Metazoa; phylum Mollusca; class Gastropoda; family Planorbidae; genus Bulinus; species Bulinus truncatus. The sequence continues at coordinate 1,753,049 of JAGDYQ010000038.1, read as the reverse complement.
AGTAAGCTTGTGTTCTGAGTTTAATTGAAAGTATCAGAGCTATGCAATAATTGACGGAGTTTTCGGACGATTAAATGACTACAATTTCGAATGTTTTCAATTATGAGTCCTATTTCAGTAACCACAAACCACTTGTAGTTAGATTTAAGAGAAAGTAATTTTTTTTTCAAATATAAAGAAACGTCTTTATAATATTTTTTTACAGATATATGCATTGCACAATTGAATTTATAAACATTTCCAAAATTTACAAATATTTACTAAAAGCTAACAAACGTACTGATACATAACACGAAAATGCGCTAACATGTCCTGTGTCCAGAATGGAACAGGCTTAATTGCTTGTTTTAATGTACTAAATAAAAAATAATCACTTCAGCAAGGTCAGCAGAGGCGTATTTATGGCCAGACAAACTGGGCGTCTGATTAGGGCGTCCACTGCTAGACAAACTGGGCGACTGATTAGGAGGTCCACTGCTAAAGGGGGCCCTGCATTGACTTTTAATTACTTTTTAAAAGTTACACATTTTCTACAGTCACTATGAACCGTCAAAGATCTCTCGATTAGATCTATTAGAAATGCTATGCTCATATGTTTCCTTCTATTTGGCCTACATCTCTAGCAGTTAGTCTAGCTATAGAGTAAAGCAATCTGATCACATGACAGGGAATTCTGAATTAAAATGGCTGAAAGGTTAAGGTTCAGAAGTTCACAGCTGGCGGACTTGACATAATTTGTTGGTAGAGCCCTGAGACTTAATTCCCCCCCTCCCCCCCCCACCAATGTATTTTGACCGATCGCCTCCCAAATAAGTAAGGAATCATCTATTCGTCAGTTTGAATAATAACAAAGTTGATAGATGTACAACAGTAACACCTTGTTTAATTGAGCATCAGTTAAACTTATTTGTAAAGCGAATAATGATTTGACATCATACATACAATTTTACATCATGCGTACCACCTGACATCATGCGTACCATCTGACATCATGCGTACCATCTGATATCATGCCTAACATCTGACACCATGCGTACCATTAGACATCATGCGTACCATCAGACATCATGCGTACCATCTGATATCATGCGTACCATCTGACATCATGCGTACCATTTGATATCATGCGTACCATCAGACATCACGCGTACCATCTGATATCATGCGTACCATCTGACATCATGCGTACCATCTGATATCATGCGTACCATCTGATATCATGCATACCATCAGACATCATGCGTACCATCTGATATCAGGCGTACCATCTGACATCATGCGTACCATCTGATATCATGCGTACCATCTGATATCATGCGTACCATCAGACATCATGCGTACCATCTGATATCATGCGTACCATTTGACATCATGCGTACCATCTGATATCATGCGTACCATCTGATATCATGCGTACCATCTGATATCATGCGTACCATCGTTACCGAGTAAAGCCTGGCACAAAGTGTGTACATTTAATCAAGATTACAATTGGTTCAATGTTAACTGATGAAACTTTCACCATTAATACTAAGAAGAAGGACATATACATTGTCAAATAGCATGGAACTCTTGTATACGCTGGGCCCTGGGGTAAGTGTCCAGACGGACCCCATGAGTAAAAATAGCCCTGGTCACACCAACTGTTGAAAGATAAATTATCACTTCATATGTTACTTCTGTACCAGATGCTTATTTTCCTAGAGCTTTTGAGGTATGTATGAGTGTGTCTGTGTTAGTGTGTGTCTGTGTGAGTGTGTGTCTTTGTGAGTGTGTGTCTGTGTGTGTCTGTGTGAGTGTGTGTCTGTGAGTGTTTAAAGGGGACAGAACTCTAATTACTGTGAAGCGGGACGTTCTCTCCATAGGAGACAAAGAGGGTGGCACAACTTTCACTGGAAGGGGAGGCAATCATCGAATGAATCAAGCCAACATTTCCCATATTTCAGCCCCTTTTTAAACCAGCCACGAATTTGTCAGCGAAATGTGTTGTTTGGAAAAAAAATGTGTTTTTAAGAGGCATTATTCCCCACTCACCATGTGACCGGCAAATACATTTATCTTCATCGATGCTGAAATAAACACTTTAAAAAGAAAAATAACCTTTTAGTTAAAAAAGTGAAAACAAACAAAAATCTGGGGTCCTGCAATTTGCATGATGCCACATGAGTGGTGATGTATAGAATTAAAATTAGCGGGGAATAACTCTTCCTAACGTCACGATTCTATCTGATTATGCCCCTTTTGTTGTTCAATGGCATTCAATGTTTACATTTTGTAATGGTTGGAAGACTTGAAAAAAAAAACGTTGGTTTTTTTTTTTAGGTTTTATTTTGGTTTTTTCTCTTACGAATAACAATTAGGAGCAAGAATTTGAACTTAATGGATGGGCAATAAACTCATTTCACTTGTTAATTAGAAGTGCGGGCAAGGATTAATTTCTGATACATCTGCATTTCAGTTGTAATCATATAACTAGTTGTCCAGTTGTGAACTTTTAACTAAATTGCACTAGTGAACTGATATTTATATTTCAGTTGTAAACGTACATTTCGGCCGACACCAGAAGCTGACTAAAGTAGCGAGACAAGCAGCGATAGCAGTATAAACAGAAGCTTCAAGTGCCAATACCATCATTCTAGCCCTGTTTATAAAAATCAGTTTTTGTTATAGGTAGACTTTATACATTTGGAGGATTCAGTTGTGCTTAATAACACATTTAAGTGAAGTTAGTCTTTTGAGAGTTACCTTATCTTGGGCCCCAGATAGGGGTCTCCCCTGATCACACAACTACAACAATAGTAAAGTCATTTTATAAAAGATTGCTGTAATGTACGGGGCCCTCTCCGAGCTGGGGGCCCTGGAATGTGTTCGGTATGCACCTCCTTATTGTGGCGTGGCTCAAGAGTTTTCTGTATTCTGTTCTAGTTCACCCATGACATGTTCTACTTGAATGTGTCCAGTTGTCTCTCTTCTTTATGTATTTTTATTTTTAAAAAATTGATCAAACCAAATATTGTATTTTATTAGTTTGACCTTTGTGTGGTTATAAGACATTATTTGGGTTATAAATTTGTAAAATAAAAAAAACCTTAAACAACTTGAGGTGAGTCTGATGATTTATAATGTACAAGACTTCAATGTTTATTCCATCTGATTATTGACCAATTGTAAACTGTCACTGAACTAATATTACTTTATTATCTAATGTTGAAATACTTCTCTCGGCTAAGGCATGTATACTACTGATGATCAATGAATGGAATCGTATGCTACGTAAAAAACTGTCCTGGTATTTATATTCACTATTACTATTAACTGTATACAGACCACTCAAGTATTGGTAACTTTCTTCAATTTGGTTAGTAAATTTGTTTTCATTTCTTTCTTTGCAGTGTCAATGAGAAAATCGTCAGAACACGGGAGTCATAAAGTCATACAATCTCTCCCACATTCACACACACAGCTCAGAGTCCAGCCTGTTTATCCGTGTGTCCACTTGACTGGTCAAGTGCGTCCACTGTCCTGCACGTGCATAAATAGAGACATCTGCTACCTTTTGTTAGTGAGTGTCCAGTGCCATGTGATGGTCCCCATGGAGGAAAAGTTTGGAAATGTGGGAGGTGGATGGGGGTGTGCATGGAGATTAAATGTATCAAGAGTGGACACGATGGACTGTGAGGGAGGGGGGGAGTCTAGTGAATAATTTAAGGGTCAATTGGTGTGGAGTTTCATACCCAACTGACCAGTCCATGACTTTCAACTGGACACTTCATTCAGTGATCAAAGTTTATTAATTTATCCCTTGATTTTCTCTCTGAAGTATATTGTAGGTTAATAATGCGGATCATGTTGCTATTGTGTTAATTGTGTTGATAGAAATTATAAAAAGAGGTCAGAAAAAAGCATATAATTGACTTAATTAATGACTGTATCATGTGATGTGTTGACCAAGACTATATATTATAACAACCTAATAAAGAATTAGAATTTGTATATTCAAAATTAAAAAAAAAAAATTATGTGTTTATACTTTTAATTTATTAATCAATAACATTATGTGTTTATACTTTTAATTTATTAATCAATAACATTATGTGTTTATACTTTTAATTTATTAATCAATAACATTATGTGTTTATACTTTTAATTTATTAATCAATAACATTATGTGTTTATACTTTTAATTTATTAATCAATAACATTAAAAAGATAAAAAAAACTTTTATTAAAATTCAATTAGAAATAAATTTTAAATAGATTCCTAAATATCACCATACACATATTTAAATAAATTATTATTTCTAAAAACATAAGCATGGGAGCCCATCAAGATATTTAATTATTTTTTTTTTATTATTTATTGATTAATTTTTGTGAAAATTAACTCTGAGGATATAGCCAACTAATTATGTCAAATCCGCCAGTTGTGATCCTCTGAACCTTAACCTTTCAGCCATTTTAGTTCAAAACCCCTGCCATGTGATGTCAAAATACTTCAATTTCCAATATAATATATTCAAGCTAGACATTCAATTAAAGACAAAGCCGACTAAGTCTAGAATATTTTTTTTAATTGTTTACTCATAATAAGTTAAAACATCTACTGGTGGCCAGATGGCATCCAAGCTTTTATTTATAGTCAGGATTATTTAAGGAAAATATTTGTATAATCTAAATACTTTTTTTACTTTTTAGTGAATATTGTATGAAAGCTTATTCAGACTAGGATGATTTCCAAAACTAACATGTTCGAACCTTGGACTTCCGTGTTGCTGATTATTTGCTCTAACTCACGACTATGGTGAAATAATATTCGCTACTATCGATAAAAACTAATGGGCAGGTTTACATTGGAATCATTGCATACATTAGATATAAGGATTCTCACAGAACAAGATTTTTTTAGTATGGCAGTAAGTTAAATCAAAACTTAAATATGAATGGAATAGAAAGATAATCACAATATACTGAACATATCAAAGTATATCAAAGATAATCACAAGATATTGAACATATCAAAGTAAATCAAAGCCCCCCCCCCCCCCCCCCCCCCCCCCCCCCCCCCCCCCCCCCCCCCCCCCCCCCCCCCCCCCCCCCCCCCCCCCCCCCCCCCCCCCCCCCCCCCCCCCCCCCCCCCCCCCCCCCCCCCCCCCCCCCCCCCCCCCCCCCCCCCCCCCCCCCCCCCCCCCCCCCCCCCCCCCCCCCCCCCCCCCCCCCCCCCCCCCCCCCCCCCCCCCCCCCCCCCCCCCCCCCCCCCCCCCCCCCCCCCCCCCCCCCCCCCCCCCCCCCCCCCCCCCCCCCCCCCCCCCCCCCCCCCCCCCCCCCCCCCCCCCCCCCCCCCCCCCCCCCCCCCCCCCCCCCCCCCCCCCCCCCCCCCCCCCCCCCCCCCCCCCCCCCCCCCCCCCCCCCCCCCCCCCCCCCCCCCCCCCCCCCCCCCCCCCCCCCCCCCCCCCCCCCCCCCCCCCCCCCCCCCCCCCCCCCCCCCCCCCCCCCCCCCCCCCCCCCCCCCCCCCCCCCCCCCCCCCCCCCCCCCCCCCCCCCCCCCCCCCCCCCCCCCCCCCCCCCCCCCCCCCCCCCCCCCCCCCCCCCCCCCCCCCCCCCCCCCCCCCCCCCCCCCCCCCCCCCCCCCCCCCCCCCCCCCCCCCCCCCCCCCCCCCCCCCCCCCCCCCCCCCCCCCCCCCCCCCCCCCCCCCCCCCCCCCCCCCCCCCCCCCCCCCCCCCCCCCCCCCCCCCCCCCCCCCCCCCCCCCCCCCCCCCCCCCCCCCCCCCCCCCCCCCCCCCCCCCCCCCCCCCCCCCCCCCCCCCCCCCCCCCCCCCCCCCCCCCCCCCCCCCCCCCCCCCCCCCCCCCCCCCCCCCCCCCCCCCCCCCCCCCCCCCATCAAAGATAATCACAAGATATTGAACATATCAAGAGTAAATCAAAGTCTGCTACAAACACCCTGAGTTGTCAGAAAACATTTCTTATTTCTTATACATTTCACAGACAATCATTTCCATTAGAAAACACTGATTCTTTTTTAAATAGTTCGATATATTAATTATCGAACTGATTTCTATCATGTCAATTGTATGATGTAACGTTTCTATCTGAAAGAGTTCAAGTTCGAACTGAACATTTCATGTTCTGATAATTATTTGAAATATTAATTTTAATTTATACTGCTTAGCATAATGATGAAAAGCAGAACTGGATTTAGTTACTTGGGGAAGCTCTTCCTTGTGTGCTGTATAAAAACATGAATATACTTAAGAAGAACTCAGGTCATATTGTCCATAGTGACAACCATCATGCAACCGTTACAGATTGTCCAGAGTGACAGCAATCATACAGCCGTTACAGATTGTCCAGAGTGACAATCATCATACATCCGTTACAGATTGTCCAGAGTGACAACAATCATACATCCATTTGAGATTGTTCATAGTGACAACAATCATACATCCGTTTCAGATTGTCCCCCGTGACAACAATCATACATCCGTTACAGATTGTCCATAATGACAACAATCATACAAGCTTTTTCAGATTGTCAGAGTGACAACAATTACTACACAGTGTTAGATTTTTTAAAAAAGTTAGATTTTTCCAATAGGACAGCAATCATAAAGCTGTTTTAGACTGCTCAGTGTGAAAGCAGTCAGAGACGTCGATATATCATCTGTTCCGACAGCAATCATAAGGCCGAAACAAAATATCAGAGTGACAGCAAATATCGTCAGGCTTAGATAAATGTTATGTACAGACTTTAATATATAAATCAAGATGAACAGTTCACAGCAGTGATTTGTGGAAGACAGAACTGTTTCCCTAGCTAATGAACTCTATATTGTCTTTTTTTTTTCAAATGTAAATTGTACCATAATTGTAATAGATGTAACTAATGTATCAGCCGTATGAGTACTTGATAGTTTCGAACTGCTCAATTCCCCTTCACACTTAACTCCAACTGACATCCAACTCCCATGTGTATGTATCACTACAACATCACTAGTTAAATTAGTATCATTTGTGAACTAGGATTAATAGGGAACTTGGGACTATGGACCCCATAACAACATAAACAGCTTTGTCTTTTTATTCGCTTGACCAACTGACCATAAAATTTGACCACATTAATTCTTGGACCGTCAAACCAATTGACAACATTGAAAAGAGATGACGCATCTCTCAGGAACATCCATTGTCCTTTGGTTCCAGTTGGTCAGTGAAATGGCGACAGTCAATCGATATGATATGAAGACATGAGAGTCTCTGGCAATGAATGTTAAATTTAATTTAGTTAATAATTGAACTGAGATGCTGAGAACATAATGTTGCTATATGGGAGAAAAAGGAG
>JAGDYQ010000038.1:1585502-1745212 GCA_021962125.1 Bulinus truncatus | reverse complement strand
AAAAAACAAGCAATTAAGCCTGTTCCATTCTGGGCACAGGACGTGTTAGCGCATTTTCGTGTTATGTATCAGTACGTTTGTTAGCTTTCAGTAAATGTTTGTAAATTTTGGAAATCTTTATAAATTCAATTGTGTAATGCATATATCTGTAAAAAAAATATAAAGACGTTTCTTCATATTTGAAAAAAAAATTAATGTCTCTTAAATCTAACTACAAGTGGTTTCTGGTTACTGAAATAGGACTCATAATTAAAAACATTCGAAATTATAGTCATTTAATCGTCCGAAAACTCCGTCAATTGTTGCATAGCTCTGATACTTTCAATTAAACTCAGAACACAAGCTTACTATTTCATTTGATGAGTTTCTTAATAAATCTTGGTGAAACTACGTGCTGCAGTATTTCGCACCAAATGAATGGGTTATTGAACGTACAAGGTGTATATATAATATATAAGCCCCTTAGGAGCCCTGAAGCCCGGCCCTCAGAGGTCCTATCGCGAAATAAACTTTTGATGTACACTTGGCAGGCCAAGACCTACAAAATGATATATACATCATGGGTCTAGGACTTATGGTTGTTGAGATATAGGCGCTCCTTTATTAATATAGCTTATATAGTAAAAAACGGTACTAAGCCCCCTTTTACGGCCCTCAGAGGTCAGATCGCAAAATGGAAAAAGTCATTTCTTGGCAGGCCAAGACCTACAAAATGATATATGCATCATGGGTCTAGGACTTATGGTTGTTGAGATCTAGGGTGATGACAGACAGACAGACAAAACAGGGACAATAGAGCATTTTTTTTAGAAAATGCTCTACAAAATTTATGACTCACCCCTATATATATATATATATATATATATATATATATATATATTAGGGTGGTCCAAAAAAAAAGAGGAGAAAAATTTTTTTTTATTTTCTTTGATTTAAACCCCACATTAGATTACCACAAAAAAAGTACTCAGAAATATAAAATTTCATAATATTCAGATGAAATTTAGAGGTGCACAAGCTCTCTTAAAATTTAGGTATGTTCTCCATTTACCACATTTTATCCCGAATATTGAAGAACCTTCTTAATAAAGTCTGTTTTGTTCTTTGATGTTTATAATGTGTAACTGTTTAATATTTATGTTGGTTGAAAATATTGCCCTTATTGCACTCAATGTCTATTAGCACTTATTGACATGAATATTAATAATGAACGGAAAACTTAGAGAAAAGAGAGATCAGAGATGTTAATGCAAAAAGTGAAAAATGACCAGGAAACTATAAAAGTTCTCAAATGTCTAGCACAATATTGCAATTTTCTTCTGACAGCAGTTCAAATGAAAGGGTCACTGAAGTAAGAAAATGTGCAAAAACTGCTCCAACAAAGTCTGTTATGTCCAAAGAAGTTGCTGCAGCATTAGATAGATCACAAGTTAGTGATCGTACAACAGTTCATTTACTAGCTGCTATAGCTCATTCTCTTGGTCACGATGTTAGCGACATGACATTAAGTCGAAGTACTGTACAGCGTGTGAGAGCAGAGATTAGAAAAAAAACAGCACATGAAGTTAAAGAACTGTTTGATCCACAAGTACCATTAACTGAACATTGGGATGGAAATTGCTTCCAGATCTCACAGCCAGGGAGAATGTTGAGAGATTGCCAGTGATTGTAACAGGACTGCAAATTGAATGCTTGCCAGGTGTACCAAAATTGGCTTCAGGGATAGGTGACAGTCAAACTCAAGCTGTAGTTTAATGTCTGAAGGACTGTGACATTTGTGAAAAAGTAGTAGCATTAAGTTTTGACCCAACAGCAAGTAACACTTCGGATTCCAAAGGGGCATCTGTTTTAATTGAAAAGCTGCTTGAAAAAAGTCTTATTCATCTTGGTTGCCGCCACCATATGATGGAAATTGTTCTGGAAAAAGTGTTCACCGCATTGAAGATGAGTCGGCCCTCCCTCATCTGGACCTGATATTTCACTTTACAAACGATTTAAAGAGCAGTGGCATTTTATGGAGAAGGGATCCTATGATACTGCAGATGGGATGACTGAAGTAGACCTTTTCAAAGATAGCACATTGCAGTTTGCAAATGACAATCTTCAAATTTGTCACCCACGAGATAATCACAGAGAATTTTCGGAACTGGCTGTCATATTTCTTAGAGGAACACCACCACGTGGGATTCATTTCCATGCTCCAGGAGCTGTACACAGAGCACGTTGGATGGCAAGAATAATTTATTGCTACAAGATGTGGATGTTTAAGAAGCAGTTTAAGCTGAAGCCTCCTGAAAAACAATTAAAAACCATTAAATTACTATTTAGTACCAAATCAATGTTTTCATTGCCTTTGTGCAACCCCTAAGTATTTCACGATTGTATTCATTTTTTCAGAAAACCTTTTTTTTCTGGCAGAACACAATGCAGGCCTTAAATTTAGAAAAATCGAAAAAAAAAATATATATATTCTAATTTCTGTATAGTTTTCGTTCTAGACGAATGCATTTCATACGTTCTAGACAATTGTATTTTATACGTTCTAGATTTGATCTATATTGTTGTTTGTCTATCCAGGGTTATTTAATTACTGCATACGGTGACGAAATAAATAGTCTTTTCAGAACTAGATATGTGAGATCTGGCTTTTGTAGGTTTTTACTAGGAGAGAGAGAGAGAGAGAGATAGAGAGAGAGAGAGAGAGAGAGAGAGAGAGAGATAGAGAGAGAGCTCCGCGCTTGGAGTTTTTTCGCTAGTTACCTAAATGTAATTCAACTAAATGTACTTCTACTAAATGTACTTCAACTAAATGTACTTCAACTAAATGTACTTCAACTAAATGTACTCCAACTAAATGTACTTCAACTAAATGTACTTCAACTAAATTTACTTCAACTAAATGTACTTCAGCTATAAATGTACTTCAACTAAATGTACTTCAACTAAATGTACTTCAACTAAATGTACTTCAACTAAATGGGTCTTCAAGTAATTAGTTGACTATAACGAAATATAAACCGGTGCCAACCATGTAAACCGGACATTAGTTGTTGCATCGTTATCTTTATTACTCACTATGTATTCAGTGACTGTGCAGTTATAACACACAAAGCTCAAGAAACATTTCAGCTAAAGTACTTCTCCTTTTCTGAGTCTCCATTATTTTTTCCCTCCAAATATTCCTTACAATGACGTCAATCAGACGTCTTTTTTATCATTTCCGTCCAAGGAAAAAAAATGATTTTATCTCCAGAATATAAAAAAAAAAATACGACAGAAAACTAACTTCAAAGTTTCTATCTTGATGATATTTTATTGCAGGTCAGTGAGTTTTTTATTCTGGGGATATTTTCTTTGATACACCGCCACGAACTAAATCATTACACCGCCAACCCATCTTCTCATTCTCCAGTTAGATAACTTAACGGTCTGGCGCCCTTCGCTGCAGAAATCCTCGAAACAAAGGGACCTCCATTAGTTCAGGGGGAGGTGACGCCGGTGGCTCTTTTGTTCTGGTTCACGTCTCTCTCCTCCACCCCACAGGATTGTATCTCTCCCCCTCCCCCCACCCCACAGGACTGTATGATGAAGGTGATGACGTGTATTTAATGATGATGGATGATGATACTTTTGCATCGTCTGCTGATGATGTGTTTGACGTCTGCTGGACGAACAATGGACAAACATAAATGATAGGGTGTATCACGTGGCCATGTCCAGATAAACCATTGTCAGGGCCGAAATTGAAAATGGGCGACCTTTGAACTGGCAGAATTATTAATTCCAGGACGGGGTCCACTTTATCAAAATGTTTTACACTCGAGTGACCATCTAGAAAAAAAAACAAAAAACATTTTGTTTGAAACTATTGTTGAGGGGTCAGAGAGGAAATGTCACAGTCATGATCCGTGGACTGTTGTGGGGCACAATATTTTCATAGCTATTGTCATGGTTAAATATATTAAACATTTGTCAACAATGACATGACAGATAGTAACAGTTGTAAATAATAATGTCACAGTTGTTGACAATTGTCTGTAATTTCATTACAGGACCTCGAGAAAATTGTATTGGTTTGCAGAAAAAAAAAACTTGACATTGTTAGTTTTCCCATGTTAATTACTTGACATTGTTAGTTTTTCCCATGTTAATTACTTGACATTGTTAGCTTTTCCCATGTTAATTACTTGACATTGTTAGTTTTTTCCATGTTAATTACTTGACATTGTTAGTTTTTCCCATGTTAATTACTTGACATTGTTAGTTTTCACATGTTAATTACTTGACTTTGTTAGTTTTCACATGTTAATTACTTGACATTGTTAGTTTTCACATGTTAATTACTTGACATTGTTAGTTTTCATACTTTACTTACTTGACATTGTTAGTTTTTCCCATGTTAATTACTTGACATTGTTAGTTTTCACATGTTAAGTACTTGACATTGTTAGTGTTTCCCATGTTAATTACTTGACATTGTTAGTTTTCACATGTTAATTACTTGACATTGTTAGTTTTCCCATTTTAATAAAGTTCTTTTAATTATAAACTGCAAAAACATTTGAAATGTTTGGGTAAAATAAAACAAAGATACACGTGCGAAAAAAAAATGTTGATTGAATCCAAGTCCATGATATGATTGGTTGATGCACTCATGACAGGCACACTAAAGTAATAAACACTATAGGTGGTACATACACACTAAAGGTTTTAAAGACGAACTAAAGGTTATACAGATACACTGAGTGTGATAAAGATACACCAAAGGGTCGTACAGACTCCTAAGAAGGTACAGACACAGTAGGGGTGTTACAGAAACACTAAGGCTAGTACAGACACACTAAACGTGGTACAGACACATTATAGGTGGTACAGACACATTATAGGTAGTACAGACACACTAAACGTGAGACAAACAAATTATAGGTGGTACAGACAAACTAAGGGCGTTAAACTTTAAAAAAAATATATTAAATTTAGTGGTTCAGTCAAGTTGAAAGGAGTAAACTCGTACGTTGAGTGTTCATTCAAGTTGAAAGGAGTAAACTCGTACGTTGAGTGTTCATTCAAGTTGAAAGGAGTAAACTCGTACGTTGAGTGTTCATTCAAGTTGAAAGGAGTAAACTCGTACGTTGAGTGTTCATTCAAGTTGAAAGGAGTAAACTCGTACGTTGAGTGTTCATTCAAGTTGAAAGGAGTAAACTCGTACGTTGATTGTTCATTCAAGTTGAAAGGAGTATACTCGTACGTTGAGATCTGTGAAAACAAAATCAGTGGTCCAAGAGTTCCAAAATGTTGCCAACCGCTGTTTTAAAATATGCTCTACTATTTGTTATTGTGATAAAAAAAATATCCAACTCGCCAGATGTGGCCTTGGATGTATGCGAAGCCTAGGGCTTGTGTCTTATGCGAGGCCTAGGGCATGTGTCCTATGCGAAGCCTAGGGATGTGTCTTATGCGAGGCCTAGGGTTTGTGTACTTTGCGAACCCTAGGGCATGTGTCATATGCGAAGCCTAGGGCATGTGTCATATGCGAGGCCTAGGGCTTGTGTCATATGCGAGGCCCAGGGCATGGGTCCTATGCTAGTCATAAAAAGAACGTCTAGTTGTGTTACATTTAGGTAACAAATTTAAAAAAAACCCCTCTAATGTTGGACCTGGGGGAGTCGCTCCTGTTGACGCCCTACGCCCACTACTTCTCCCTCTCCCTGTGAAGACGTACACAAGCCAAATCGTCCTCTCGTTACTCACATGTCAAGTTTGGAAAAGAATATTTCATCATTAGACTTATATCGTAACTCTATTTCCTGATTGAGCAATCCTGTATCGAACTTTCTAAACGGCTTTTAATCCATACTTCCATAGGATGGAATATACTTAGTCTATGACCAGACCATCCAAAACTAAACACCTTTTTTTAATGTACTAAATAAAAAATAATCACTTCAGCAAGGTTAGCAGAGGCGTATTTATGGCCAGACAAACTGGGCGTCTGATTAGGGCGTCCACTGCTAGACAAACTGGGCGACTGATTAGGGCGTCCACTGCTAGACAAACTGGGCGTCTGATTAAGGGGTCCACTGCTAAAGGGGGCCCTGCATGGACTTTTAATTACTTTTTAAAAAGTACACATTTTCTACAGTCACTATGAACCGTCAAAGAGGTCTCGATTAGATCTATTAGAAATGCTATGCTCATATGTTTCCTTCTATTTGGCCTACATCTCTAGCAGTTAGTCTAGCTATACAGTAAAGCAATCTGATCACATGACAGGGATTTGGAATTAAAATGGCTGAAAGGTTAAGGTTCAGAAGTTCACAGCTGGCGGACTTGACATAATTTGTTGGTAGATCCCTGAGACTTAATTTTCCTCCCCCCCCCCTCCAACCAATGTATTTTTACCGATCGCCTCCCAAATAAGTAAGGAATCATCTATTGGTCAATTTGAATAATAACAAAGTTGATAGATGTACAACAGTAACACCTTGTTTAAATGAGCATCAGTTAAAGACTTATTTGAAAAGCCAATAATGATTTGACATCATACATACCATTTTACATCATGCGTACCATCTGACATCATGCTGACATCATGCGTACCATCTGATATCATGCGTAACATCTGACACCATGCGTACCATCAGACATCATGCGTACCACCTGAAATCATGCGTACCGTATGACACCATACGTACCATCTGACATCATGCGTACCATCTGACATCATGCGTACCACCTGACATCATGCCTAGCATCTGACGTCATGCGTACCATCTGACATCATGCGTACCATCTGACATCATGCGTACCACCTGACATCATGCCTAGCATCTGACATCATGCGTACCATCTGATATCATGCATAACATCTGACACCATGCGTACCATCTGATATCATGCATACCACCTGACATCATGCCTAGCATCTGACATCATGCGTACCATCTGACATAATGCGTACCATCTGATATCATGCGTACCATCGTTACCGAATGAAGCCTGGCACAAAGTGTGTACATTTAATCAAGATTACAATTGGTCCAATGTTACTGATGAAACTTTCACCATTAATACTAAGAAGAAGAACATATACATTGTCAAATAGCATGGAACTCTTGTATACGCTGGGCCCTGGGGTAAGTGTCCAGACGGGCCCCCATGAGTAAAAATAGCCCTGGTCACACCAACTGTTGAAAGATAAATTATCACTTCATATGTTACTTCTGTACCAGATGCTTATTTTCCTAGTGCTTTTGAGGTATGTATGAGTGTGTCTGTGTTAGTGTGTGTCTGTGTGAGTGTGTGTCTTTGTGAGTGTGTGTCTGTGTGAGTGTGTGTCTGTGAGTGTTTAAAGGGGACAGAACTCTAATTACTGTGAAGCGGGACGTTCTCCCCATAGGAGACAAAGAGGGTGGCACAACTTTCACTGGAAGGGTAGGCAATCATCGAATGAATCAAGCCAACATTTCCCATATTTCAGCCCCTTTTTAAACCAGCCTCGAATTTGTCAGCGAAATGTGTTGTTTGGAAAAAAAAATGTGTTTTTAAGAGGCATTATTCCTCACTCACCCTGTGACCGGCAAATACATTTATCTTCATCGATGCTGAAATAAACATTTTAAAAAAAAATAACCTTTTAGTTAAAAAAGTGAAAACAAACAAAAATCTGGGGTCCTGCAATTTGCATGATGCCACATGAGTGGTGATGTATAGAATTAAAATTAGCGGGGAATAACTCTTCCTAACGTCACGATTCTATCTGATTATGCCCCTTTTGTTGTTCAATGGCATTCAATGTTTACATTTTGTAATGGTTGGAAGACTTGAAAAAAACACGTTGGTTTTTTTTTGTTAGTTTTTATTTTGGTTTTTTCTCTTACGAATAACAATTAGGATCAAGAATTTGAACTTAATGGATGGGCAATAAACTCATTTCACTTGTTAATTAGAAGTGCGGGCAAGGATTAATTTCTGATACATCTACATTTCAGTTGTAATCAGTTGTCCAGTTGTGAACTTTTAACTAAATTGCACTAGTGAACTGATATTTATATTTCAGTTGTAAACGTACATTTCGGCGGACACCAGAAGCTGACTAAAGTAGCGAGACAAGTATCGAGACAAGCAGCGATAGCAGTATAAACAGATGCTTTAAGTGCCAATAACATCATCCTAGCCCTGTTTATAAAAATCAGTTTTTGTTATAGGTAGAATTTATACATTTGGAGGATTCAGTTGTGCTGAATAACACATTTAAGTGAAGTTAGTCTTTTGAGAGTTACATTATCTTGGGCCCCATATAGGGGTCTCCCCTGATCACACAACTACAACAATAGTAAAGTCATTTTATAAAAGATTGCTGGGGGCCCTGGAATGTGTTCGGTATGCACCTCCTTATTGTGGGGTGGCTCAAGAGTTTTCTGTATTCTGTTCTAGTTCACCCATGACATGTTCAACTTGAATGTGTCCAGTTGTCTATCTTCTTTATGTATTTTTATTTTTTTAAAATTGATCAAACCAAATTTTGTATTTTATGAGTTTGACCTTTGTGTGGTTATAAGACATTATTTGGGTTACAAATTTGTAAAATAAAATTTATAGTAATAATAAATAAAATAAACCTTAAACAACTTGAGGTGAGTCTGATGATTTATAATGTACAAGACTTCAATGTTTATTTCCATCTGATTATTGACCAATTGTAAACTGTCTCTGAACTAATATTACTTTATTATCTAATGTTGAAATACTTCTCTCGGCTAAAGCATGTATACTACTGATGATCAATGAATGGAATCATATTCTACATAAAAACTGTCCTGGTAATTATATTCATTATTGCTATTAACTGTATACAGACCACTCAAGTATTGGTAACTTTCTTCAATTTGGCTAGTACATTTGTCTTCATTTCTTTCTTTGCAGTGTCAATGAGAAAATCGTCAGAACACGAGAGTCATAAAGTCATACAATCTCTCCCACATTCACACACATAACCACACACATAAAGCCATACAATCTCTCCCACATTCACACACACAACCACACACATAAAGTCATACAATCTCTCCCACATTCACACACACAACCACACACATAAAGTCATACAATCTCTCCCACATTCACACACACAACCACACACATAAAGTCATACAATCTCTCCCACATTCACACACACAACCACACACATAAACATATTTCCCCCCTCTCTCTCTATCTTTTAGTCTTTGTGTTGTCCATCTCTTCGAGGGGGAGGGGGTGGCTATATGTAGCAGCTCAGAGTCCAGCCTGTTTATCCGTGTGTCCACTTGACTGGTCAAGTGCGTCCACTGTCCTGCACGTGCATAAATAGAGACATCTGCTACCTTTTGTTAGTGAGTGTCCAGCGCCATGTGATGGTCCCCATGGAGGAAAAGTTTGGAAATGTGGGGGGGGGGATGGGGGTGTGAGTGGAGATTAAATGTATCAAGAGTGGACACGATGGACTGTGAGGGAGAGGGGGATTCTAGTGAATAATTTAAGGGTCAATTGGTGTGGAGTTTCATACCCAACTGACCAGTCCATGACTTTCAACTGGACACTTCATTCAGTGATCAAAGTTTATTAATTTATCCCTTGATTTTCTCTCTGAAGTATATTGTAGGCTAATAATGCTGATCATGTTGCTATTATGTTAATTATGCTGATAGAAATTATTGAAAGAGGTCAGAAAAAAAGCATATAACTGACTTAATTAATGACTGTATCATGTGATGTGTTGACCAAGACTATATATTATAAAAACCTAATAAAGAATTAGAAATTGTATATTCAAAATTAAAAAAAAAAATTATGTGTTTATACTTTTAATTTATTAATCAATAACATTATGTGTTTATACTTTTAATTTATTAATCAATAACATTATGTGTTTATACTTTCAATTTATTAATCAATAACATTATGTGTTTATACTTTTAATTTATTAATCAATAACATTATGTGTTTATACTTTCAATTTATTAATCAATAACATTAAAAAGATAAAAAAAACTTTTATTAAAATTCAATTAGAAATAAATTTTAAATAAATTCTTAAACATCACCATACACATATTTAAATAAATTATTATTTCTAAAAACATAAGCATGGGAGCCCATCAAGATCTTTAATTATTTTTTTTATTTTTTATTGATTAATTTTT
Source organism: Bulinus truncatus (assembly GCA_021962125.1). Lineage (NCBI taxonomy): Eukaryota > Metazoa > Mollusca > Gastropoda > Planorbidae > Bulinus > Bulinus truncatus. The sequence goes on along the minus strand of JAGDYQ010000038.1, from coordinate 1,735,028 downwards.
GTGAAAATTAACTCTGAGGATATAGCCAACTAATTATGTCAAATCCGCCAGTTGTGACCCTCTGAACCTTAACCTTTCAGCCATTTTAGTTCAAACCCCTGCCATGTGATGTCAAAATACTTCAATTTCCAATATAATATATTCAAGCTAGACATTCAATTAAAGACAAAGCCGACTAAGTCTAGAATATTTTTTTTAATTGTTTACTCATAACAAGTTAAAACATCTACAGGTGGCCAGATGGCATCCAATATTTTATTTATAGTCAGGATTATTTAAGGAAATATTTGTATAATCTAAATACTTTTTTTTTTTTTACTTTTTAGTGAATATTGTATGAAAGCTTATTCAGACTAGGATGATTTCCAAAACTAACATGTTCGAACCTTGGACTTCCATGTTGCTGATTATTTGCTCTAACTCACGACTATGGTGAAATAATATTCGCTACTATCGATAAAAACTAATGGGCTGGTTTACATTGAAATCATTGCATACATTAGATATAAGGATTCTCACAGAACAAGATTTTTTTAGTATGGCAGTAAGTTAAATCAAAACTTAAATATGAATGGAGTAGAAAGATAATCACAATATACTGAACATATCAAAGTATATCAAAGATAATCACAAGATATTGAACATATCAAAGTATATCAAAGATAACCACAAGATATTGAACATATCAAAGTATATCAAAGATAATCACAAGATATTGAACATATCAAAGTATATCAAAGATAATCACAAGATATTGAACATATCAAAGTATATCAAAGATAATCACAAGATATTGAACATATCAAAGTAAATCAAAGATAATCACAAGATATTGAACATATCAAAGTATATCAAAGATAATCACAAGATATTGAACATATCAAAGTAAATCAAAGATAATCACAAGATATTGAACATATCAAATTAAATCAAAGATAATCACAAGATATTGAACATATCAAAGTAAATCAAAGATAATCACAAGTTATTGAACATATCAAATTAAATCAAAGATAATCACAAGATATTGAACATATCAAAGTATATCAAAGATAATCACAAGATATTGAACATATCAAAGTATATCAAAGATAATCACAAGATATTGAACATATCAAAGTATATCAAAGATAATCACAAGATATTGAACATATCAAAGTATATCAAAGATAATCACAAGATATTGAACATATCAAAGTATATCAAAGATAATCACAAGATATTGAACATATCAAAGTATATCAAAGATAATCACAAGATATTGAACATATCAAAGTAAATCAAAGATAATCACAAGATATTGAACATATCAAAGTATATCAAAGATAATCACAAGATATTGAACATATCAAAGTAAATCAAAGATAATCACAAGATATTGAACATATCAAATTAAATCAAAGATAATCACAAGATATTGAACATATCAAAGTAAATCAAAGATAATCACAAGTTATTGAACATATCAAATTAAATCAAAGATAATCACAAGATATTGAACATATCAAAGTATATCAAAGATAATCACAAGATATTGAACATATCAAAGTATATCAAAGATAATCACAAGATATTGAACATATCAAAGTATATCAAAGATAATCACAAGATATTGAACATATCAAAGTATATCAAAGATAATCACAAGATATTGAACATATCAAAGTAAATCAAAGATAATCACAAGATATTGAACATATCAAAGTAAATCAAAGATAATCACAAGATATTGAACATATCAAAGTATATCAAAGATAATCACAAGATATTGAACATATCAAAGTAAATCAAAGATAATCACAAGATATTGAACATATCAAAGTAAATCAAAGTCTGCTACAAACACCCTGAGTTGTTGAAACATTTCTTATTTCTTATACATTTCACAGACAATCATTTCCATTAGAAAACACTGATTCTTTTTAAATAGTTCGATAATTAATTATCGAACTGATTTCTACTGTCATTGTCAATTGTATGATGTAACGTTTCTATCTGAAAGAGTTCGAAGTTCGAACTGAACATTTCATGTTCCTGATGATTATTTGAAATTTTAATTTTAATTTATACAGCTAAGCATAATGATGAAAAGCAGAATTGGATTTAGTTACTTGGGAAGCTCTTCCTTGTGTGCTGTATAAAAACATGAATATACTTAAGAAGAACTCGGAAGGTCACATTGTCCATAGTGACAACCATCATACAGCCGTTACAGATTTTCCATAGTGACAACCATCATACAGCCGTTAGAGATTGTCCAGAGTGACAACAATCATACATCCGTTTCAGATTGTCCAGAGTGACAACAATCATACAGCCGTTACAGATTGTCCAGAGTGACAACAATCATACATCCGTTACAGATTGTCCAGAGTGACAACAATCATACAGCCGTTACAGATTTTTCATATTGACAACAATCATACAGCCGCTTCAGATTGTCCAGAGTGACAACAATTACTACACAGTGTTAGATTTTTTTAAAAAAGTTAGATTTTCCAATAGGACAGCAATCATAAAGCTGTTTTAGACTGCTCAGTGTGAAAGCAGTCAGAGGGCCGTGATATAATGTTCCGACAGCAATCATAAGGCCAAAACAAAATATCCAGAGTGACAGCAAATATAAGTCAGGCTTAGAGAAAATGTTATGTACAGACTTCAATATATAAATCAAGATATGCAACAGTTCACAGCCGTGAGATTGTGAGACAGAACTGTTTCCCTAGCTAATGAACATAACTCTATCTTGTCGTTTTTTTTAAAATGTAAATTGTACCATTATTGTAATAGATGTAACTAATGTATCAGCCGTATGAGTACTTGATAGTTTCGAACTGCTCAATTCCCCTACACACATTAACTCCAACTGACATCCAACTCCCATGTGTATGTATCACTACAGCATCACTAGTTAAATTAGTATCATTTTTGTGAACTGGGATTTATAGGGAACTTGGGACTATGGACCCCTTAACAACATAAACAGCTTTGTCTTTTTATTCGCTTGACCAACTGACCATAAAATTTGACCACATTAATTCTTGGACCGTCAAACCAATTGACAACATTGAAAAGAATGACGCATCTCTCAGGAACATCCATTGTCCTTTGGTTCCAGTTGGTCAGTGAAATGGTGACAGTCAATCGATATATTATATGAAGACATGAGAGTCTCTGGCAATGAATGTTTAATTTAATTTGGTTAATAATTGAACTGAGATGCTGAGAACATAATGTTGCTATATGGGGAAAAAAAGGAGGGGTGGGGGGGGGTCGATTGGCAAAGTTTTAGACCAAAAATGTTAACTGTATCTCGTATAAAAATTGAGGGTTTATAAAAAAATTGAGGGTTTATAAAAAAATTGAGGGTTTATAAAAAAATTGAGGGTTTATAAAAAAATTGAGGGTTTATAAAAAAATTGAGGGTTTATAAAAAAATTGAGGGTTTATAAAAAAATTGAGGGTTTATAAAAAAATTGAGGGTTTATAAAAAAATTGAGGGTTTATAAAAAATTGAGGGTTTATCAAAAATTGAGGATTTATCAAAAATTGATAGTTTATCAAAAATTGAGGGTTTATCAAAAATTGATGGTTTATTTAAAATTGATGGTTTATCAAAAATTGAGGGTTTATCAAAAATTGAGGGTTTATCAAAAATTGAGGGTTTATCTAAAATTGATGGTTTATCAAAAATTGAAGGTTTATAAAAAATTGAGGGTTTATCAAAATTGATGGTTTATCAAAAATTCGAAATAAAAAAAACCAGACTGGAAATTGTCATTGCGTTCTAAAAATAGTCCGAACATTTTATTAAATACACCGACAATGAATATATGCACACACTAAAAATGTATATTAACGCTTTTATAACACACAACAATACATTTAAAGATACATAAATATGTAAGAACTGAGGCAAGTAAATCTTCCCTGAATGTATGAGTGTGTGAATCAAGGTATTATCTAGTATAGGCTTAGATTGCAACATGTATTGATACACAAATTTACTTGAATAATATTTAAATAGATCTTATGTACACTTAGCTAATTAAAAGTAAACATGTTCATTTAAAAAGACCAGCCAACATACTATACTATTTGCCATTACTACAGTAGTATTCCACTACTGAACTATTACACCAATACTACTCTAGTACTATATTACTATAATCTGTTGATTCCCTCAAATAATGTAAACCCTGATCAAACCATTTATGGAAATATTATTCCTTTTATTTGTGTGTATTCATAAAGATATTCTATCTATCTATCTATCTATCTATCTATCTATCTATCTATCTATCTATCTATCTATCTATCTATCTATCTATCTATCTATCTATCTATCTATCTATCTATCTATCTATCTATCTATCTATCTATCTATCTATCTATCTATCTATCTATCTATCTATCTATCTATCTATCTATCTATCTATCTATCTATCTATCTATCTATATACATATATATATCTAAATATATATATATATATATATATATATATATAAATAATGTATATATATATATATATATATATATATATAGAGAGAGAGAGAGAGCAGGATATGTGTGTGTGCGTGCGTTTATGTGTATGTGTGTGCGTGTGTGTGTGTATGTGTATGAGGTGCGATTTGGGAAAAAATAGGAAATTCAAATTGAAAGCAATAAATGAAAAAAAAAAATTAACAAAATGAAAACAAAATTCTATTATAAGAAATCATACATTATCTCTCGACGCAATATATTATTGTTGTTTATTACATTACTTTCACAATATTACCTATTGTTGTGACAGAGAGAGAGTGAGAGAGAGAGAGCGGGGGGGGGGGAGAGAGAGGGACATGTTCATCAAATTTAATTTACATCCTTATAATTCACGTTTTTGTGAACACATCTAGGGGGTCTTTTAAATATTAACCAATGAGCAGCACATTGTCAATAAGATGTGTCATTCAGTGATATAAGATGTGACATTCAGTGATATAAGATGTGTCATTCAGTGATATGATGTGTCATTCAGTGATATAAGATGTGTCATTCAGTGAAATAAGATGTGTCATTTAGTGATATACTGTCTCCCCTGAAATCAATTAAGATCTGTATGTGTAATACTTATGATAATAAACTTCAGACCTAACTTCCATTGAGAACTTTCACAGCTTGCGTCTATTTCTGTCCTCTCACAAAAAGCACATCTGACGATTGCATGTTACTTTAATGAGGTCATGTCAGAACGATGATTTTTTTTTAGAAAGTACCTAGCGAACTGAACGAGGGGAGTACTGTGAAGGGGTGTGGGGGGGGGGCTATTTTAAGACATGGATGGATGGCTTTGTCGCTGGGCGCGCAGCCTGTAGCGTTTAATGTCGTGGCGGGTGGGACCCGGTAGAGAGCTCTCGATCGTCCATATCATGGTCACTGGAGTGGAATATTTCATTATTTCGTGAATGCATGAGGGAGCACTACATTTGCTGCAAATTTGACGCAAATTATGATAGCCTTGCGTTGATTGGGCTATAAATTAAAATAACCTTCATTCTCATTGGACAGTGTTTATTGAAGTACGTGCCTTTGAGTTAAGGAAAGTGAAGAAATAAACCACGTGACCTAATAGGACATCTGGCCCATTAAAAACTATTAATGAAAATAACTAAAACAAACAAAATTTCAAGATTTAAGAAAAATGTGCACACAAATTTAGCTTTTTGACCGACTGTGTGCACATTATGGAAGATATATTTAAAGTGTAAAATCATAATCTTCTTCTTCTTCCTTTGGCTCTACAGCCCATTTAGGGCCCTGGCCTGCCATACTACTCTTCTCAACTTTTCCCGATCCATAGTCTTCTTCCTCCGCTCTCTCACTCCTATGGCTTTAAGGTCTTTCTCCACTTCCTCTAGCCATCTGCTTCTTGGTCTGCCCTAAGGCCTTTCCTCATTGGGTGTTGCCTTATATATTTGCTTTTGGACCTCTGTTGTTTTCCATTCTTTTTATGTGCCCTACCCACCTCAATCTATTCATAACCACTGAATTGATTATTGTTGTTAGCACCCCTTCTAAACTATGTTAGAGATGCTTTGGAGGCATCCATGGAGGACAAAGATAACATGACTTTCAAATCAGTAATCTGCGCCAGCTCTATCAGCTGAGGGGGTTGGTAAATTGTTTGAATCGTGGGCCGCAATGGGCTCTTAATTTTGACTAAAGGTCAAATAGATGGAGTGTTTATATGAATAATTAGATACAAATAAATATAAACAACATAACATAAAAAAGTTTTGAATTAAATATTCAAAAGGGTCAACACTAGATTAGACACAAAGTGCTACATTGATAGACTTATACAAATAAAGAGCCACATTGATAGATTTATGCAAACAAACCGCCACGTTGATAGACTTATACAAACAAAGAACCACATTGATAGACTTATACAAACAAAGAACCACATTGATAGACTTATGCAAACAAACCGCCACGTTGATAGATTTATGCAAACAAATCGCCACGTTGATAGATTTATGAAAACAAAGAGCCACATTGATAGATTTATGCAAACAAACCGCCACATTGATAGATTTATACAAACAAAGAACCACATTGATAGACTTATACAAACAAACCGCCACATTGATAGATTTATGCAAACAAACCGCCACGTTGATAGATTTATACAAACAAAGAGCCATATCGTCAGACATATACAAAGAGCGATATTGATAGATTTATACAAACAAAGAGCCACATTGATAGATTTATACAAACAAAGAGCCACATTGATTGATTTATACAAACAAAGAGCCATATCGTCAGACATATACAAAGGAGCCACATTGATAGATTTATACAAACAAAGAGCCATATCGTCAGACATATACAGAGAGCCACATTGATAAATTTATATAAACTAAGAGCCATATCGTCAGACGTATACAAAGAGCCACATTGATAGATTTATACAAACAAAGAGCCATATCGTCAGACATATACAAAGAGTCACATTGATAGATTTATACAAACAAAGAGCCATATCGTCAGACATATACAAAGAGCCACATTGATAGATTTATACAAACAAAGAGCCATATCGTCAGACATATACAAAGGAGCCACATTGATAGATTTATACAAACAAAGAGCCATATCGTCAGACATATACAAAGAGTCACATTGATAGATTTATACAAACAAAGAGCCATATCGTCAGACATATACAAAGAGTCACATTGATAGATTTATACAAACAAAGAGCCATATCGTCAGACATATACAAAGAGTCACATTGATAGATTTATACAAACAAAGAGCCATATCGTCAGACATATACAAAGAGTCACATTGATAGATTTATGTAAATTCCATTTAAGTCCATCGATGATGTTTCCGTGTTTCTTTTCTTCTCGTTTTAGCACTTGACTGGGTTACATGGTTGGCTTCTTGTACACTTTAACATGGCGACTGGTGAAACGTAACATGGCGACTGGTGAAACGTAACATGGCGACTGGTGAAACGTAACATGGCGACTGGTGCAACTAACATGACGACTGGAATTAATTAATGGTGGACAAGTAGTCGAGTGGTTGACCTGGAAGTTCCGGGTTCAATCTCCGAGATAGATTGTTGGTTTTTTTTTTGAATGAATACCTGTATGATATTGATTGTTGTGCTGGATATTAAATATCCATCAGATTATATTGTAGTTAAAAACGTCTCTGTAACAGAGCATTGCTATGTGCACAAATCTGTGTGTGTGAGAATAGACAATAGCTTTAAAGTCAGGCTGGTTGTTTTCTATTGTGTTGATTGATTCCTATTTAAACTTGTTGGTCCAGGGTAAAGAAATAGTTTCAAACAATTTGTATAAGAACTGAAAGTGGGTCCACACTTATGACTCAAGTGTCGAATCAATACAAAATGTTCCATCATATTTGTCAAATAAACAGAAAACAATTTCTGAATAAATACACATAAAGACAACATATGACCATATACAAGACAACATATGACCATATACAAGACAACATTTGACCATATACAAGACAACATATGACAATATACAAGACAACATATAACCATATACAATACAACACATGACCATATACAAGACAACATATGACCATATACAAGACAACATTTGACCATATACAAGACAACATATGACCATATACAAGACAACATATGACCATATACAAGACAACATATGACCATATACAAGACAACATTTGACCATATACAAGACAACATATGTCAATCTACAAGACAACATATGACCATATACAAGACAACATATGACCGTATACAAGACAACATTGGACCATATACATGACAACATATGACCATATACAAGGCAACATATGACCATATACAAGAGAACGATTCTCTCACACACTCTCTAGAAATGACCCGAGAACAATTCTCTCTCATTTCTTAATACATCTGGACAATCATGGCCAGACAATCTAGGAATTGAGATGAAATGATTTGTATTGTTGCATGTCCAGATGAAACATACTCACACTAACGGACACACACACACTGACCCAAGTAGGGACGAGTGAAGAGGATAAAACAACATTTCTTGATGGAAAATATTTTCTTTTTTTTTCTTCCTCACAACTTGAAAACTTGTGTGTCCACTTAACGTCCATCTCCTGGTCACAGCTCGAGAATTTCCTGGCTACTTCCGCACTGAAAGACGTCGTGGGCCAGTTGGACGTTTGCTTTTCTTCCGACCGTTGGGAGAGATTGACATTTTCTTGTTCCATGATGGTATTTACTTTCATTGCTTCACCCATCATCTCCTAATCATTTCTTTTTTGTTTCCCCATCAGACAATAGGTTTCACGGCAGTTAAGTGCCTGAATACAACAAAATCATTACAAGTTTTGATGAGATGGAATCTGGAGAATGGATGGGATTGGGGGGGGGGGGAGTGGTTATTTCAATGAATTATCTGATTTTATTGTGCTGGGTTATTTTCTTGTATGACTCTCTATCTCACACACTCTCGTTGAATATCTATCTAATCAAACTATCTCTATCTATCTATCTATCTATCTATCTATCTATCTATCTATCTATCTATCTATCTATCTATCTATCTATCTATCTATCTATCTATCTATCTATCTATCTATCTATCTATCTATCTATATATATATATATATATATATATATATCGATATATGAATATCTATCTTTGTCAATCTATCTAGCTATCTATCTATCTGTCTGTCTGCCTGTCTATTACTCCCATATCTTCTCTCTCTCTGTCTCTCTCTCTCTCTCTCTCTCTCTCTCTCTTCTACATCATGGGCTTGTAGGAATGTAAACACAAATGTTCATTACAAATCCTAGAATTTTTATTTTTCACCCAGTGAAGTATACATAACGAGATCTCGTCAAATCTCAGTAATATATATATATATATATATATATATATATATATATATATATATATATATATATATATATATATATATATATATAATAACAAAATATCAAATAGGAGATTTATTTTAAAACTGTTTTATGACAAACAATTTACAAAGCGACAAAAAATAGACATAAAACAGACAATAATTAGTATATTCATTAACAACTCATTATATATTTTAAATGATTATAAATTTCCAATGCTTTTTTTTTTTTGTAAAAGAAATAGGTGCCGGTACTCAGTGATGGATTGCCTAACTTTTGACTACCAGTTCGCAGTTTCCCATTATATATTTTAATTCTTAATGCGCACAATTTTAAAATAATTCGGTTTTAACAAGTTAATAATATAATAAATTAATAATGAACGTTAAAATACAAGAAAAGTGATAATTTTTTCCCCACATTTAAATAGGTGCCGGTACACAGTACTGGTGTGTACCGGCACAAAAAAAGCACTTTTAATTTTTCAGGATAATTATTTTTTTTTGTTTTGAGCAGAGTAAATTAATGTTTGAACACTATTTATTCTCATATTGAATTAATTTTTTTTTCTGTTTTTAATATAACTGAGATTTTAAATCTCTAATGAATAAAACATAAATAAATTGATTATAAGACTAAAGGAGCTTTTATTTAATTTCACTGAAGTTGTTTAGGAATAAAATAAACACTCGAAATAATCCTGGCTCAAAACTACAAAATAAATAAAATAATAAAAAAGTTTAAAACATTTTATTCGGTTATCTCCCTTTGACCAGTTGGCTTTAAAAAATAATTCCCACGTCGTATTACGTTGATACAACGAATGGGCTTAATGAAATCAACGGGAACTGTAGCGCTTTGTGTCCAGAATAGTTAACAGATTTAATTAGATCAGGTCAACTGATTTCATTAGAAACTAAGTTATCGATTACCAGGCTTCGACAGATGACTAAGTCCTGGATTCAAATGGATCAACTGTTGGCATGGTCATTTTAAGTTTATTAGTTGCCAGTTTCACTAATTTATTACTTAATCATCGAGATATTTTGTTTTTACTGATATGTTATAATACAAAGTTGATACATTTTGTTTTTACTGATATGTTATAATACAAAGTTGGTAACTTTTGGCTCGAAGACAATTGAGTTTAGTGTGTATCCAATGGGATACGTTTTTTTATAACCATTTCATAACGGAAACATTTTAATTACTAATGGTGTGTCTCTTAAAAGTATTTTTGACTATTTGAAAAAAAACTGCAATGTGTAGGCTACCTTATATATTTACCTCAAGTATTTTCCTGCTATACTGCAGGACTACTTGTAAGTAATATCTTACATGTGAAATAATTTGTTAATTCAATAAATCCAATTTAAACCTATGTTCCTTTATGTATTGGGTACATGCCAAACGCTATATTAATTAGAACTTATTGAGATTTTATTGTACTTAAATTATACTTTTATAATGGTGTGTGCCATGTAGTCTCCTGTAGTACGAAGTATTTAACTGTTGACAATGTAAATAAGTCGAGAAATTATACAACATTGGCTGTGATATGGTGTTGGTGTTTTGTTTGTTTAATTATGGGGGTCTACCAACTCACGTACCAACATTGTGGCCGTCTCTTGTTGTCTGTCTGACTGCCCGAACGCTGTCTGTCTCGTCTTTTTCATTTATCTTCCAAAAAACTTGGTCATTCATATACATAACTACCGCATCAAATCTCTACAGCAGTTTTAATCTACCCGACATCCTCTCGTGTAAAGGGGAACTAGTTTATTGTCAGTGGTTTCCATCAAGACAAGGGCAGATAATGACATTGAGAGGGAAACATAATAACTTTAAGACTTTCTGTGATAGAAAGTTGCACTTCCCTTCTAAGTAGGTGGGAGGGGGGGAGCTTATTTCACGGCCTTCTGGTCTTAATGATACTTTCAGCCTTCAGAAGATGACAATGTCTGTCTATTGGTCTTAATGATACTTTCAGCCTTCAGAAGATGACAATGTCTGTCTATTGGTCTTAATGATACTTTCAGCCTTCAGAAGATGACAATGTCTGTCTATTGGTCTTAATGATACTTTCAGCCTTCAGAATATGACAATGTCTGTCTATTGGTCTTAATGATACTTTCAGCCTTCAGAAGATGACAATGTCTGTCTATTGGTCTTAATGATACTTTCAGCCTTCAGAAGATGACAATGTCTGTCTATTGGTCTTAATGATACTTTCAGCCTTCAGAAGATGACAATGTCTGTCTATTGGTCTTAATGATACTTTCAGCCTTCAGAAGATGACAATGTCTGTCTATTGGTCTTAATGATACTTTCAGCCTTCAGAAGATGACAATGTCTGTCTATTGGTCTTAATGATACTTTCAGCCTTCAGAAGATGACAATGTCTGTCTATTGGTCTTAATGATACTTTCAGCCTTCAGAAGATGACAATGTCTGTCTATTGGTCTTAATGATACTTTCAGCGTTCAGAAGATGACAATGTCTGTCTATTGGTCTTAATGATACTTTCAGCCTTCAGAAGATGACAATGTCTGTCTATTGGTCTTAATGATACTTTCAGCGTTCAGAAGATGACAATGTCTGTCTATTGGTCTTAATGATACTTTCAGCCTTCAGAAGATGACAATGTCTGTCTATTGGTCTTAATGATACTTTCAGCCTTCAGAAGATGACAATGTCTGTCTATTGGTCTTAATGATACTTTCAGCCTTCAGAAGATGACAATGTCTGTCTATTGGTCTTAATGATACTTTCAGCGTTCAGAAGATGACAATGTCTGTCTATTGGTCTTAATGATACTTTCAGCCTTCAGAAGATGACAATGTCTGTCTATTGGTCTTAATGATACTTTCAGCCTTCAGAAGATGACAATGTCTGTCTATTTGTCTTAATGATACTTTCAGCCTTCAGAAGATGACAATGTCTGTCTATTTGTCTCAATGATACTTTCAGCCTTCAGAAGATGACAATGTCTGTCTATTAATGTGTAGCACCGTCTTATCCTTTAAATAATAGGTACAGTGTCTAGGGCCCAGGAACATGCAGGGGCCCATGAAAGTTAGGGCCGTAATTACTCTCTCTAGCCCGGGGCCCCCATGTCCCTATACCTGCTAAAGTCCCTTGGTCACACGACTTTCATTAGACGGCCCAGTTAGTCTGCCATCAGTGCCAGACATTATTGATTCATTTATATTTCCCCTGTTCTGTCTGTCAGCTAATATAAACATATTAATACTGGCTGAATTCTATGATATAAAATCGCTTTGTGTAGTAAAATCCTGTTCATTTATAAATATAAACAGACTAAATAGTGTCATTATCAAATATAAAATGGCTACATTCTGTTAATATCAAAATATCTAAAGTCTGTTAATATTTGAATATTAATTGGCTAATATAGTTGTATATGTAGACATCGTCGGATAGTGTTTTCTTTAGGAAATAATCTTTGTAATTGAAATATTTATATCATCCTTTACATGCACACACTCTCACACACACATACAGACACACACACACACACACACACACACACACACACACACACACACACACACGTATGTACAAACATACCAACAAATAAACAACTCACTTTTAGTTAGAAATCATCAAACCTATAACACATACACAGTGCTGGCCGGGTCTACCCCCCTGGGGTACAACCAGTATTTATCCTTTCATTCAAAATTTTGTCTTCTAGGGTCAGAATTTGCCGCCCCAGTTAGGACGGTCCCCGGGTGTTTGGCACCCCTTAGAACCATTATACGGCACGGCTTTGTACATACACGTGAACAATCTTCTCATCCGGCCAGCTATTAGCCATATAATGCACACATACACATATACACAACTACTAACTCACATATGAGTTATAACACAAACAAACACAAAAGCTAGCCAATCAAGCTATTAGTCATATGATATACAACCATACATCTACACAGCTTCAAACTCACATAATACATTCTCACACCTACAATCTCACAACACTCACCAGGCAAGCTGTTAGCCATTTATACACATAATACATTCTCACACCTACAATCTCACAACACTCACCAGGCAAGCTGTTAGCCATATATATACATAATACATTCTCACACCTACAATCTCACAACGCTCACCAGGCAAGCTGTTAGCCATGTATACACATAATACATTCTCACACCTACAATCTCACAACGCTCACCAGGCAAGCTGTTAGCCATATATACACATAATACATTCTCACACCTACAATCTCACAACGCTCACCAGGCAAGCTGTTAGCCATATATACACATAATACATTCTCACACCTACAATCTCACAACGCTCACCAGGCAAGCTGTTAGCCATATATACACACAAGATGATCCCAGTGAGTACAGCCTGTCACATATTCAGTTCACTAATGTAACACTTCGCATTCTCTCTTTCTAAAAACCATTTGACCCACTTCTCCCGTGTGATCGAAAAAGAAGATTTTCCGCATGACTGCCTCTTGTTTCAATGTCTTTAGCTCTAAGAATCCCTTGTCGTGCTCCTGCCTCCCCTCCCCCGCCCTTTTCACTCCTGATGGCACTCCCCTGCTCTCTTTACACAAGGGGCAAGTAACTATCGGGATCAATGTAACAGGGAGGCGACATCTTGAGTTATAGTTTCTGATAATTAAAGTACTAGTCAAACATTCTGTACAGATCACTAAAAACTCGATCGAAACAAACCGAAACTAGAAGTCATGAAATAGTGGACTATCAATGATAATACAATCAAACATTAAGTCATGAAATAGTGGACTATCAATGATAATACAATCAAACATTAAGTCATGAAATAGTGGACTATCAATGATAATACAATCAAACATTAAGTCATGAAACAGTTGACTATCAATGATAATACAATCAAACATTAAGTCATGAAACTATAAAGTCAAAAACTCAAAAATTCACATTATGCAATGGAGATAGTGTAATAAAAAATATTTGATTACTCTATTTGTTTAATAATTGTATCTCATTTTATATAGTCTCCCGTAAGGAACTGAACTTATTTCATTAATTGAAATGATTGACATTATTTTATCTTTATTTATAAGGGCAAGTAAAATGGCGGATCTACTGTGAACATTAATTAGTACATGTAATCATGAGAATTTTTATCATAATTTTTTTCAATAAAAGTCGAACGATATTTTTTTTAACATTTCGATTATCAGTAATCGAGTATTTAGACAGTGCTCATACTGTCATCAGGATTGCAGCCTGGAACTCAGTACCTCCCCCCCCCCCCATTTAACACCCTCCCTCCAGATTTTAAGTCAAAATGAACTCATTGATGGCAAAAATATTTCACGTACTAACTCAACATCTCAGTCGTGGCTTGACATGGGGCAAAGGTCATATGTACAAAATAACCATTCACAATTTACTCTGTAGTGGAGATAGCCAACTTCAGTCAGCTGATTGCACTGTATACTGTTGTTGTTTATAGCAAAGTTAAATAACAGTGGCTGTTAGGGTGCATCACCACAATAGAGGAAAAATTGATTGTTTGTTTTTGAGCTGTCTATGTTTCTAATTTGTTCTAATATCATTAATAATAACTTGTGTCAAATATTTTCAAACCAGAGTTGATTTAGAGGTCCCCCCCCCCGGCCAAGACATGACATGTAAAGAAAAAAAAAGTTTATTCTAGCCCATATAAAAATTACATTAAAGTATTAAATTATTTATTACTGCTGCATTTAATTCAGTGTCACTTTGTTGTACGTTTGTAAGGTTTACGCACATTCGAGATGTTTTTGCGGTCCATTTCTACCACTTGAAGAATGTTTTGAAAATTTTCATCCGTTCGCGCTGCTTCAACAAAGTCAGATGCCAGTTTCACTCCTCTCTCGGGACAATCGTTAACAACGTTAATAGTAGCAACATTTTCTGCACTGGCAATGTAAGAAGCTGTTTGGCACCAATCATCAACAGGCAGTTGGAGGAATCCTGTGTCCAGTTGAAGTCTGTATATAGTAAACTACGAGTCAACTCCAGCCAGATCACACAACCGAGTTTTAGAATCAATTGATTGGAATCGTGGTTTTCCCCAACCATTTCCAAATCGATTCTGAGGAGTTTGGAGGGTAACCACTGGTCGAAGCCTTAGCAGAGCATCTGCTAGAGCTCGCTTTTCCAACACAGGTACTTCATTGCTGAACAGAGCAAGTGGGATCATTTCAGCAGTGAGGTACCACAGATGCCTATTCAGGGCACGGATTGCTGACTTGGATATGTCTCTGTTGACATCGTTGTAATCCAAAAGTCGCTTGTAGAGCTGTAGATCATTCCATGGTGCATCCACACTCTTTTTGCAAGTGAGCCACCACACGACATAAACATGTGTTACAAATGTAGCAAATGCACGAATCTTTGGCACTTAATCACGTGTGGTAATAGTACCTGGAGGCAATAATTGAATTTGTTTCTCACACAGTGCAATCTTGAGGCAACATATCAGCTTTGCCATCCATCGTGCTTTGTGCAGGGCATCTGGTCTTTTAAAGTTAACCTCCTTATTTGTAGCATTCAGGTAAACAAGGGACAATCATCACAATGCCACTCTGTCATTAGCTTAATGGTTAATTCTGCAATTATTTCACCAACGGGTTTCTTTGTTGCCTTGGCATAATTTGGCACTCTTAGAAGTTTAAATTGCTTTGCATCACCGACAACAACTGTTATGCGTTCTTCAGTGACACGATGATTTTTTAGAGAAGGTGTCAGTTTGCCATCCCAGTGGAGAGTGCAGAGTTTGGGTGGTTCCCAGGAGTCGTGGATCTTTGTAGATATCTCACTTACAACTTTGCGACGTGAACGATCTGCAGTGGCATAGGAAGAAGCCACCATTGATACATCACCCCCAGACTCACTAATAAGGCCCTGTGTGAAAGCTGCCTGCTGTGTTGGTGTAATCTTTAATCTTGTCGCTAGTGACACAAAATTTGGTCAGCTTAAAACATCTGGCGGTACAAATACCAAAGCTCCTGTTGGCTTTCTTCGCTTTTGCAATAGCATTATATCACCCAAACAGTTATCAACAAACTCCATATTATCTTCAGATTTAGAAGTAGAATCATCGGGTTCGTCACTGCTACCCTCGCTGGAAGGTACTGATATCGTTGAACATGCTGCATTTTCTTCTCTTGCGCGTTTCTGACGTTCCAATGTTGCGACATCTCGTGAATGGCGTCGAGCGACTTTTTTTTGCAAATGTTTTGTCAAATGATCCAAAGCTGGAAGACCTGTCTCCTTTCATAGACCTCAAGAATGCTAGATCTTCTGCATTCTTGATAATAGTCTCGACATTTGGTGGCCACAGTTAAAAAGTTGTTGCCAACATAGATTTCATTTGTTCCAGTTTACGTTTGGTGGCTGTTGTGTTTCGGCGACTTTTATCAATTGAACGAAGTTTATTGTATTCATCAAGAAGCTGAACAATCTTCTCACAAGCTCTCCTCTCTGTCACCATTGGAATGTTTGCTTTTTCGTAGAAAGCAGTAACTTGATTCAGCACAATTTTGGCAGTTGTAAATCGAGAAGGTGCACCAAGAGAACCTGGACGCTCACTGTGTGCAACTACATTGCAGTGATACATCATGCACCTCAAAACTTGTAAACAAGTTGGTAGTCGAAGAATTCCAGTAATTATAGCATCATCAACACAGATTGCAGGGCCAATGCCAAACAATTCAGTTTTCAGAAGAGTTTGTGGTTTCTTTGTTCGCGAGGCAGGAGACGCAGTAATAACTGGATATGCAACTGTTGAAGTGATGCCAGGGTCAGCCAGCATTTCCTTAGGAGGTGTAAACATTTTATCGTTGTTTGTCATATTATTTCCATGTTCTGATTCTATAGGTCGTGTGTATCAGAAATCAAAATAATATAAATAAAGAAATTAAAATGCTTGCCTTGTCATCAATATGCGGTAAGGAAAAGTGTTGTTTTTGCTTACAAAATGTGAATTTTAAATGTTATTTCTAGCACAACTGCTTATCAAAATCAATCATAGCTACCAAACATTATAAAACCAAAGACTATAAAACAATTTATATAGCGCTTCACTTTTTGTATGTAAGTCTGTAAGACTTTACAAGAAGGATGGTTTTATTAAGTTTTCGCTTAATTATGCAAACTTTGTTGAAGTCCGGGGGACCTCTAAATATTGTCAAATATTTTTTTAATTTTTTTTACACAATGCTTTTTTTGATCAATTGAACAAATTTAAATAGAAGACAGATCAATTACAACAATTTTTTTTTTGGTGATGCACCCTAGTGGCTGTACATTAATATTTTTCTTCTCATTCTGCACTCTTGTGAAGATCAGATGCTTTAAAAAATTATATAATGGTGGTCCAAGCTAGCAACAGATAAATGTATATTGAGAAGCTATTAATAGATTGTGTTAGGTTTGGAAAAGGGAGCTCTTTACTTAAACTATTACGCCTGGAGGGGGGGGGTGTATAATGAAGTAGTATGAAACACGAAATGTAAACTGTTGTAACTACTGAGCTATGTGCCACCTGTAACTTCCATTCATGTACCCGACATATACTTTGCGAGGTCCTTAAACTTTCCCTTACTATAATTATATTTTTTACACCAAAAATTCATTAAGGGGTTGCCTTCTCACAATATGAAAGCCCCCGTTACTAAATGTAGTTTGGGTTTAGTAGAAACATCACTTTATTTCCTTCACAAGCTTTTTAAAAAATAATATTTTAGACAATGTTGTGACTGCCGTTGAAACAACGTAATAATAAGAATAATAAGTACATTCCATTCTACCATCTTCATCTCTAGCATCTCCATCTCTACCAACCCCATCTCTACCATTTCCATCTATACCATCTCAATCTCTACGTAATCAATTAGGTCACATCAAAATGTAGTTACACATATAATTTAATGGGCCAATTGTTTCCACTATTACGAACGTCGTTTAATACATCTAGTACAAGTCGTCTAACAGAACTAGTACAAGTCGTCTAACACATCTAGTACAAGTCGGCTAACAGATCTAGTACAAGTCGTCTAACACATTTAGTACAAGTCGTCTAACACATCTAGTACAAGTCGTCTAACACATCTAGTACAATTCGTCTAACACATCTAGTACAAGTCGTCTAACACATCTAGTACAAGTCGGCTAGCAGATCTAGTACAAGTCGTCTAACACATCTAGTACAAGTCGTCTAACACATCTAGTACAAGTCGGCTAACAGATCTAGTACAAGTCGTCTAACACATTTAGTACAAGTCGGCTAACAGATCTAGTACAAGTCGTCTAGCACATCTAGTACAAGTCGTCTAACACAGTGGTCCCCAACCTTTTTCTAGCCACGGACCGGTCAGCGTTTGATAATTTCACCGCGGCCCACTGGAGGTGGGGGGGGGGGGGTGGCGTTGAATTATTTCTCGTCCACGGAAAGTCACCACAATCACGAGATAAATAAATTAAAAAAAGAAATAATTTAATGTTTCTTGGGCGGCCCAGTAACATTCGTTCCACGGACCGGTGCCGGTCCTCGGACCGTGGGTTGGGGACCACTTGGCTAACACATCTAGTCCAGGATTCGAATTAAACAAAAAATGTCTTTTGCCAGTTTTACATCACTGAAGTCCATTTGCTAATATTCTACTAATAGTTTATTGTAAAACAGTTAACAAGAAAATTCCACTCTGAAGCAGAACTGATCTCAACCAGCAGGTGTCACCTGTCAACTATCTCGTCTTTATCTCAAGTTTTATCTCACTGGTGTATCATTTATTGCCAAAACATTACTCTCTAATATTTTATTTCATGAACTTTTTTTTTGTCAATTAAAAATGTCATTTATGTGACAAATAGTCAATCTCTAGTCATTTTTTAGTGTCATTATCTCCGTCTCACTTTCTCTCACTCCAAATTTCTCTCCCTCCCACCCCACACTCTCTCTCACTCAACTTCTCATCTCATTTGATTCACAAAAATTGTAATCGCCCTAACCAATACAATCATTTCGCATTAAAATCTGATCGAAAGCTCTATGAGCGATACTTAAACTGACACGGCAGGGGGTATCGATTTTATGATTACATTGATGGAATCGATCTTCTCCCAAATAGACTCTCTAGTCCCACAGAATATAAAGATGTGATTTCAAGCATTAAAAACGGAAGTTGATTTCTACCGCATGACCGCCATCAAAAATGGCGGACATTAGCGACCGAAAAAATCAGTTGTCATGAATGATAGGAAACCCAACCGAGGGAGACGCCCCTAAAGTTACAAACACATTTTTTGAATTAATGCCTTTCAACAAACAATTTAGAATCTCCGAGTTTGTTGTTATTGGCTTTTAAAATATTTCTAAAGGCTAGAAAATTAGAGAAATGATTTTGTTTTCTTCTTGATTGGAAAAAAAAAACGCGTTCGTCAAACCGGAAGAAAACAACATCATGAAGGAAGTCGAAACTTTATCTAATTATCAAATGCAACTTGCAATTTAGCCAGGAAAATTATCTCGTCAGAGCGAAGGGAAATGAAAAGACGTTAATCAAAAGTTCAGATGTTACATGAAATTAATCGTCGACAAAAAAAAACACTTAAACTGTCTACCTTCGCCAACAGCCGCTTCTACCTGGACCACGAGTTTTGTATTCACTAGCCTAGATAATTATGACAGATCAACTCTTTGCACTAAATGAAGGAAGTAGAAGTGAAATCATTTGACCTGAATGCACCTAATTGAAGCAGCTCTTCCGATGGTCAAGTCAATGGCAGTTGGTACATTGCGACCATGATTTCAAATAAATAGTAATCTACTAGTTCAGAGAATAGTGGTTGGGAGAAATGATAGTATAAACATATGTCGAGTATCTAGTAAACAGGAGAAATGATAGTATAAACATATGTTAACAATCTAATAAACAAGTAATAAACTATGAAACATTTTTGGTCATTTTTTGTAAACTTAAATAAAATGATTTTCATGAGAATCAAAGGTAAATTTAACAATTAACTTGCTGTGACAGGACAATCTCAATGTAGTGTAGAAGTTGTGTGTGATTTACGCTATATTCTTCCAAATTGAAAGTTTGTGTGAATGTGTTTCGAGTTCCGAGACATCGCTTGCAATATAGCATCTCTCGATACAAACTTTTTGAGCAACATCGGGTTGACAAACTTTTTGTGCTACATCGGGTTGGACAAACTTTTTGTGCTACATCGAGATAGAAAGTGTGCACCGCTGGCTGATCCTCTGACAGTCGGATTGGTTGTTATAAATTTGATGTAGACTAAATATATTACAAGCCGCCGACCCAGATTAAAATTCTTTCGGGCCAAAGTTGGCCCCCGGGCGTAGTTTACAGTTTGAATATATGTGTGAATGTATATGTGTGAATGTATATGTGTGAATGTATATGTGTGAATGTATATGTGTGAATTTAAATGTGTGAATGTATATGTGTGAATGTATATGTGTGAATGTATATGTGTGAATGTATATGCGTGAATGTATATGCGTGAATGTATCTGCGTGAATGTATCTGTGTGAATGTATATGTATGAATGTATATGTGTGAATGTATATGTATGAATGTATATGTGTGAATGTATATGTGTGAATGTATATGTATGAATGTATATGTGTGAATGTATATGTATGAATGTATATGTATGAATGTATATATGTGAATGTATATGTATGAATGTATATGTATGAATGTGCATGTGTGAATGTATATGTGTGAATTTAAATGTGTGAATGTATATGTGTGAATGTATATGTGTGAATTTAAATGTGTGAATGTATATGTGTGAATGTATATGTGTGAATTTAATTGTGTGAATGTATATGTGTGAATTTATTTGTGTGAATTTATATGTGTGAATGTATATGTGTGAATGTATATGTGTGAATGTATATGTGTGAATGTATATGTGTGAATGTATATGTGTGAATGTATATGTATGAATGTATATGTGTAAATGTATATGTGTGAATGTATATGTGTGAATGTATATGTATGAATGTATATGTATGAATGTATATGTGTAAATGTATATGTGTGAATGTATATGTGTGAATGTATATGTATGAATGTATATGTATGAATGTATATGTATGAATGTATATGTATGAATGTGCATGTGTGAATGTATATGTGTGAATTTAAATGTGTGAATGTATATGTGTGAATGTATATGTGTGAATTTAAATGTGTGAATGTATATGTATGAATGTATATGTATGAATGTATATGTATGAATGTATATGTGTGAATGTATATGTGTGAATTTAAATGTATGAATGTATATGTGTGAATGTATATGTGTGAATTTAAATGTGTGAATGTATATGTGTGAATGTATATTGTGAATTTAAATGTGTGAATGTATATGTGTGAATGTATATGTGTGAATGTGTATGTGTGAATGTATATGTGTGAATGTATATGTGTGAATTTATTAGTGTGAATTTATATGTGTGAATGTATATGTGTGAATTTATATGTGTGAATGTATATGTGTGAATTTATATGTGTGAATGTATATGTGTGAATGTATATGTGTGAATGTATATGTGTAAATTTATATGTGTGAATGTATATGTGTGAATGTATATGTGTGAATGTATATGTGTGAATGTATAGGTGTGAATTTATATGTGTGAATTAGAGAGCTGCACGGGATTGGGATTCGCGGGACTCCCGCGGGATTGGAAATAAATTTATCGGGAGTCCCGTGGGTTTGTGTTTTGTTTTGCCGGAGTCCGTGGGTTTGGGTTTTGTTTGAGTGGGACTCTCCCGGACTTGGATATGATTGCTATTGAAATTTCTTTAAAAAGCGCCAGTAAAAAAGTTGCTAAAACATTTTAATTTTTTTTTCAAGGTGGTTGTACCTAAAATGAACAAGTGATTCCTTATTTAAAATCTTCGCTTTAACCCGTTTTTTTAATTTGTTATTGCGCATGCGCAGTTTATTATATTTTGAAGTGATTTTTTATTCGTTAAATTTAAATGTAAATCAGAATTTTTTTTTACTTCTCTAATTCTTTTTTTTAATTTTCAAATAATTGATAATAAAGCAAATATTCAAAAGTTAGTTTAGGCAAAAAGCGAGCGTATTCAGTTTTACGTAAATAAAGGTGGTAAGAACAATATTTGGGAAAGTTTCAATAGTTTGCGTATGGATGGTTAGGATGTGCCATTCGCGGTATGTACAAGATGCGATACCATTAAAACTTGGAAGGCACGCGATGGTACGAATGGTCTGTGAACACATCTCGAGTTTTGTAAAAACAGATCATCAGTTCCAAAAGTTACATCAATGACTAGCTTTATTCCATGTCAAGAGAAGATTGTTAAACAGGTTCCAGTTCGGGTTAAAACAGAAATCGCAAACACCATTGTTTCAATGTGCGCTCAAGACATCAGGTCCTTTCATTTGTCGAAGGCTCTGGTTTCCAAGAATTGTCTGTAAAGTTGATAAACATTGGTGCAAAATATGGGAATGTTCCTGTTAATGAGATTTTGCTTTGTGCCACAACTGTTTTAAGGCATTTGGGTAATGTTGTGGAGAAAGAAAACAAGCAATTAAGCCTGTTCCATTCTGGACACAGGACGTGTTAGCGCATTTTCGTGTTATGTATCAGTACGTTTGTTAGCTTTCAGTAAATATTTGAAATAGGACTCATAATTGAAAACATTCTAAATTATAGTCATTTAATCGTCCGAAAACTCCGCCAATTGTTGCGTAGCTCTGATACTTTCAATTAAACTCAGAACACAAGCTTACTATTTCATTTGATGAGTTTCTTAATAAATCTTGGTGAAACTACGTGCTGCAGTATTTCGCACCAAATGAACGGGTTATTGAACGTACAAGGTGTATATATAATATATAAGACCCTTAGGAGCCCTGAAGCCCGGTCCTCAGAGGTCCTATCGCAAAATGAACTTTTGATGTACACATGGCAGGCCAAGACCTACAAAATGATATATACATCATGGGTCTAGAACTTATAGTTGCTGAGATATAGCGCTCTTTATTAATAAAGCTTATATAGTAAAAAACGGTACTAAGGCCCCTTATACGGCCCTGAGAGGTCAGATCGCGAAATGGAAAAAGTCATTTCTTGGCAGGCCAAGACCTACAAAATGATATATACATCATGGGTCTAGGACTTATGGTTGTTGAGATCTAGGGTGATGACAGACAGACAGACAAAACGGGGACAATAGAGCATTTTTTTTTCGAAAATGCTCTAAAAACGTGGACACCTCATAAAACTTGTAATGTCTTAATATATAAATTGTTGAGATCTAGGGTGTTGACGGACGGACGGACAGACAGACAGACAGACAAAACGGGGACAATAGAGCATTTTTTTTATGCTCTAAAAATCTCCATAAAGTGTTAATAGCATGTTATTTTTACATGAACTTAATTTGTAGAACTGTTTATTTTACTTATTTTACTTATTATCTTTAATGTTTTTCATGTATGTTTTTCGAGAGGATTTCTACAAACAAATTTTTGAACCATTATTTATGAGTTATAATAGAATATTTTTTGATGGGAGCGGGTGGGGTTGGGAAAATTTTCGCGGGAGAGGGTGGGACTGGGGGGAATTTCTTTTGGGAGCGGGTGGGACTGGGGGGAATTTCTTTTGGGAGCGGGTGGGACTGGGGGGAATTTCTTTTGGGAGCGGGTGGGACTGGGGGGAATTTCTTTTGGGAGCGGGTGGGACTGGGGGGAATTTCTTTTGGGAGCGGGTGGGACTGGGGGGAATTTCTTTTGGGAGCGGGTGGGACTGGGGGGAATTTCTTTTGGGAGCGGGTGGGACTGGGGGGAATTTCTTTTGGGAGCGGGTGGGACTGGTTTTGAAAACGCGAGAGTGGGTGGGTCTGGGTGTGATTTTGACTCCCGTGCAGCTCTCTAGTGTGAATGTATATGTATGAATGTATATGTGTGAATGTATATGTGTGAATGAATATGTGTGAATGTATATATGTGAAAGTAGCCTATATGTGTGAATGTATATGTGTGAATGTAGCCTATATGTGTGAATGTATATGTGTGAATGTATATGTGTGAATGTAGCCTATATGTGTGAATGTATATGTGTGAATGTAACCTATATGTGTGAATGTATATGTGTGAATGTATATGTGTGAATGAATATGTGTGAATGTATATATGTGAAAGTAGCCTATATGTGTGAATGTATATGTGTGAATGTAGCCTATATGTGTGAATGTATATGTATGAATGTATATGTATGAATGTACATGTGTGAATGTATATGTGTGAATTTAAATGTGTGAATGTAGCCTATATGTGTGAATGTATATGTGTGAATGTAACCTATATGTGTGAATGTATATGTGTGAATGTAGCCTATATGTGTGAATGTATATGTGTGAATGTAGCCTATATGTGTGAATGTATATGTGTGTATGTATATGTGTGAATGTATATGTGTGAATGTATATTTTTGAATGTATATGTGTGAATATATATATATGTGTGAATGCAAATATGTGAAAGTAAGTTGTCATAGATTGGTGTATGGACGTGTGCTAATGTATGTGAGGATAAAAATTTAGATAAGGCCAGATAGGTGCGGCTCAAGAAGGACGTACATAATTTGTTAAACAATCTATCCCAACCCCCTCAAATATTTTGCAAGAGAATCCAAAAGCTTGCTCAAAGTAATAGTACTTTTTAGTTAACCTAATATTAATGTGGACATTGGTTATATAGATTGACATTTGACATCATTTAGTTACATCAAAGATGATCAAAATACCTTCTGAGAGAAAAAATATATGTTAACAGATACACACTCACACACACGCTACGAGTGCATCACGCATACAGCATGACTAATTTCATCAATTCCGGCTCGTGGTCATGTTGAAACTGCAATTAATTTCCAGTGAAAGTAGTCAGCCATTAGTTTTGTATTCTGTGGATCCGAAATCGTTACGTCTGTG
Organism: Bulinus truncatus; assembly: GCA_021962125.1. Classification (NCBI taxonomy): domain Eukaryota; kingdom Metazoa; phylum Mollusca; class Gastropoda; family Planorbidae; genus Bulinus; species Bulinus truncatus. Next base: position 1,709,570 of record JAGDYQ010000038.1, on the reverse strand, counting down.
CCTTATTTGACTTCACTTTCATTGGACGTGTCACGTGATGTCAGCTGTGAGTGGTTTGGGGGGGCAGTAAATAGCTTATAACGCAGGTGTGACATATTGGTGTCACACAATCACCTACATATTGGTGTCACACAATCACCTACATATTAGTGTCACACAGTCTTCTACATATTGGTGTCACACAATCACCTACATATTGGTGTCACACAAGCACCTACATATTAGTGTCACACAGTCTTCTACTAATTGGTGTCACACAATCACCTACATATTGGTGTCACACAATCACCTACATATTAGTGTCATACAGTCTTCTACATATTGGTGTCACACAATCACCTACATATTGGTGTCACACAATCCCCTACATATTGGTGTCACACAGTCTCCTACATATTGGTGTCACACAATCACCTACATATTGGTGTCACACAATCACCTACATATTGGTGTCACACAATCACCTACATATTAGTGTCACACAATCACCTACATATTAGTGTCACACAATCACCTACATATTAGTGTCACACAATCACCTACATATTAGTGTCACACAATCACCTACATATTGGTGTCACACAATCACCTACATATTAGTGTCACACAATCACCTACATATGAGTGTCACACAATCACCTACATATTGGAGTCACACAATCACCTACATATTAGTGTCACACAATCACCTACATATTAGTGTCACACAATCACCTACATATTAGTGTCACACAATCACCTACATATTAGTGTCACACAATCACCTACATATTAGTGTCACACAGTCTTCTACATATTGGTGTCACACAATCACCTACATATTAGTGTCAGACAATCACCTACATATTAGTGTCACACAATCACCTACATATTGGTGTCACACAATCACTTACATATTAGTGTCACACAATCACCTACATATTAGTGTCACGTAATCACCTACATATTGGTGTCACATAATCACCTACATATTGGTGTCACACAGTCTCCTACATATTGTTGTCACACAGTCTCCTACATATTGGTGTCACACAGTCTCCTACATATTGGTGTCACACAGTCTCCTACATATTGGTGTCACATAGTCTCCTACATATTGGTGTCACATAGTCTCCTACATATTAGTGTCACATAATCACCTACATACTGGTGTCACACAGTCTCCTACATATTGGTGTCACACAGTCTCCTACATATTGGTGTCACACAGTCTCCTACATATTGGTGTCACACAGTCTCCTACATATTGGTTTCACACAGTCTCCTACAAAAACTTTCCATTAGCGACTCAATAGAGAAACATCTGGTTATTGCAGTGACTTGACAAAAATATGAAGTCAAGTCATCTAGTGACCTAAATATGACTTGATTGAATTTGTTTTATATTACCAAGCCCACAATAACTTCTGTGATATCACATGACTTTTGTAAGTCATTACGACAGCAAATCTACAATACATCTCCAAGCTGTTTTTTGTGTTTGGTGACATCTGAAATCTATTATGTCATCATAATCAATAAATCAAAATAACGCTTTTAAAAAAAAATTACATTCGATAATTGATATGTTGGTGTTTACCAGGCAAACAATATACTGGTCTGCCATACTGATAGAATCACTAGTACATTAGATTGACATGACATATGTACAGAATCACTCAGACATTAGATTGAAATGACATATGTACAGAATCACTCAGACATTAGACTGGTATGAGATACGTATAGAATCACTCAGACATTAGACTGGTATGAGATACGTACAGAATCACTCAGACATTAGACTGGTATGACATACGTATAGAATCACTCAGACATTAGACTGGTATGACATACGTATAGAATCACACAGACATTAGACTGGTATGACATACGTATAGAATCACACAGACATTAGACTGGTATGACATACGTATAGAATCACTCAGACATTAGACTGGTATGACATACGCACAGAATCACTCAGACATTAGACTGGTATGACATACGTACAGAATCACTCAGACATTAGACTGGTATGACATACGTACAGAATCACTCAGACATTAGATTAGTATGATTTAGGTCAAGCGTCTAAATGTTGATTCTTTACCTCAGCAAAACCTTTAAATAAATCCATGCAGGTACAATATCAACTCTCAAATTTTGTATTTTCTTCTCTTGTTATTTCTCTACTAGTCTACATTGCCAAACGTTCGCCCACTGAATATTTTTTTTAACGAGATTGAAGCTAGAAAGAGGCAAAGATAAAAACTAGAAATATTTTTGTCTTGTTGTGTTCAAACTAGAAACTGACTAAAAATAAAAGTAACGAAATAATACAAATAAATAGAACGAACCAAATTATTTGTAAGGGAGAAAACTTTGGAAGGAGAATGATTGTCTGTTAATGAAGTATCCTGGAGCAATTATCTCCCCTGTCTAGTGTTGGCCATGTCATAAATACAGAATGTTTACAGTAGACGCCGTCAGCTCTGGATAGTTTTTATGAGTTGTATAGATGGTACAGTTCCTGTATCGACATGGTGTTTACTTTACTTTTGGTTGCACGCCTCTCTGGCAAATGACTTAGGAAACTGAGACAGACTGTCTACAGCTGACGGTAGTCTGTCGGAGTGATGGTGGAGAGGGGCGGGATAGAAAGACATTACTCCTTATGTCTTACCTGTGATGTCATAGTACTCAGGATGTCATTCAGGAAGTGATGCTCAATACCTGCGATATCACCACTGTATAGGTATTGCTATATCACCATTGTAGAGGTATTGATATATCACCATTGTAGAGGTATTGCTATATCACCATTGTAGAGGTATTGCTATATCACCATTGTAGAGGTATTGCTATATCACCATTGTAGAGGTATTGCAATATTACCATTTTAGAGCTAATACGACAGCTACTTTACAGCAGCTAGTTATATACAACAGCTAGTCATATGCAAATGATTGTTATAAGCAACAGCTAGTAATATGCAACAGCTAGTTAATGCAACAGCTAGGCAAATAAAACAGCTAGTCAGATAAAACAGATATTTATATAAAACAACAACTGTTATAAGCTACGACAGTAAAGCAAAGTCTTAGAAACCACTTCGAAATAACTTGTATTCACAAACTTCAAAATCCAATTTTCAAAAACAACAATAAAGAAGTTAATATTCATCAACAAAATACAGGAACATCTTGTTATAAACCACAGGGCTTGTCCAGGATTCTTCATCAGCCATGAATGGACAACTTTTCAAACACTACAACTTTGGTCACATGACACTATCAAGGCCACCTAGTCATAGACTATTAATTTTAGTGTCAATTCTCGGAATACTTCAGAGTGACAAGTCAAGATACATCTGAATTGTGAAAATTTAAAGAAAAAAAGTCACGTGGGACGGGGTTCATGAGAAGTTTCAGGTAAAGGAAAAGTTCTCTCCCGTGGCGCCTCCATGGCCATTGAGCTGTTGGCTATGGTGGAGACAAAAGAAAGACTTTACAGATATCACCTCTTTAGTGGTTTACCAGAACTATGGGATCCTAACACCTCATCTATTGAAAGACTAAAGGAAACAAAATTAAAGATCCTAACACCCATATCACCCATCTTATTAAATGTCAAAGCTGGTCATTCGTGTTACTGCCATAATGTTCTATACATCAGATTTGAGCTGCTCATTCGTATTACTGAGATAATGTTCTATACATCAGGTTAGAACAAAACATTCGGGTTACTCTCATAATGTTCTATACCAGTGATGCTTAAAGTCCGGATCACAACAAAAGATAATTTACAATTAATCTATTGAGATTTGATAATCAATATGTACATTTCTCAAGCCCTATGTCTCTTCAAGCTACACATTTAAAAGTTCAAGGACAAATCTAGACCTATGTTTACGCTTATCTCATTTTCTTTTATTGTAGTTTGACTGTACAAGTTGGTCGAGACGTAAATCTTTGAGAAATACTGTTTTATTTATTTTGTCAAATTTATAAATATTTGATCTTATAACGTATCATTTGGCCTATACTAGAAACATTATATATCTCTAACATTAACTTGTTAAAAATATCTACAGTGCCGTGTGTTTCAAGTACTACACTCGTTTCAATGTTGACAAGGTCAAATACAGCAAAGATCAATTAGTTGATACAAAATACCGATAGTCATTTCTGAATGACATAAAAATCAATCTGTTCATTCATTGGCTTATTGTGTCCCCCACACCCAAACAGTGATCACGTCATCAGTGACAACAAGCACGCGCTATGCCATAATCTGACCATTGCTGTCACAAATCTGACCAGAGTTGTCACAAATCAGACAGTTTTGTCACAAATCTGACAGTGTCGTTTGTGGCTAAAACTTCGCTAGAATTGAAACAAAAAACAAATTCTCCACACATGTAAATGAGCTGATGTATGAGTCACAGTTAAACATTTCAGCCTGACTCTTCATGCGTCAGTTTAACTGCCTTACTCCCTGATTGTACCTTCTGTGTTTAATCAGCCGCAAGTGGTAATTGAATGTAGTTCAGTCCACCGGAATAATTGAATACCTCTTGTCAAGTTATTAGTATACATTACATTACAGATCGATACAATCTACTGATTGATCTTGGTGATTTACAGTCACATTTGCATTGAAATTTCATATCTACAGCGTATTTACAACATATTTACAGCATATTTCAAGTATCTTTAAAATAATATTTACAACAGATCAACAGCATATTTTCAACATGTATACAGATATTTAAACCATATTTAAAACGTATGTACAATATATTAGCAGCATATTACAACATCTTTATCTTATGCTTACACAATATTTATAACGTGTTTACAGCATATTTACAGATATTTACATTATATTAACAGCATGTTCTCAGCATATCCACAACATATTTATCAATATTTGCAGCATATTTTAATTATTTTTACATCATATTTTTTAGCATTTTTAAAGCATATGCACAGCATATTTACATTATATTTACAGCATATTTAGCACATATTTACAACATTAGAAAAGAGAAAAGAAGTTTTAGAAAAAAAAATATATTTTGTTAAAATGTGAACTAAATTTGAGATATGTTATGATCGAATAATACAATTTGATAATAAAATATGATAAATAACACAAATAAGTATTCATTGGTAGAGCCATAAACAAATGTAGGTTATTTGATAAAAACATATAATAAATAATCAAATATTTCTATCCAATATGGACAAAAATAATAAATAACAAATAAAAAACAATGAGACACAATATTAAACAAATAAACAAATCAATAGACAGTAATATAGGCATGCAGACAGTCAGATAGATAGATAAACATGAGACAGATAGATAGACATGAGACAGATAGATAGACATGCAGACGGATGTATAAACATGTAGACAGATAGATAGACATGCAGAATATAGATGTAAAGATAATTCGAACGATTTAGGTATTGATAGGTATATTATTTAAATCTTTGATAGACTGGTAGAAATCGATTAGTAGCAATTAACAAAAGTAATTTAAAATTTAAAAATCTTTACGAAAACAGCAAACGTACTAGTTCTATTGAACACATGTAAATATAAAGTAATAAATACATAAATTGTAGCATAGAGTAGTACAAGTACAGTAAAACAACTAACAAAGGACGGCAATGGAAATACATGAACATAAAGGAATCACATGAACATAAAGGAATCACATGAACATAAAGGAATCACATGAACATAAAGGAATCACATGAACATAAAGGAATCACATGAACATAAAGGAATCACATGAACATAAAGGAATCACATGAACATAAAGGAATAACATGAACATAAAGGAATCACATGAACATAAAGGAATCACATGAACATGAAGGAAATACATGAAGGAATCACATAAACATAAAACAGCACATAGACATTGGATGGAACGAGAGGAAAAAATATATTCAGAAAGAAACTACAAAAAGAAAGCTAAAAGAAAGACAGCATAAATGAAGAAACGAAATTTGGAAGCAACAAAAATAAATCATGTTGTTTGTCTTTGTAATATCTGTCATCTTTTGTTTTTTTAGTCACCTGAGTCAGGATAGTAAATAACTAAGTAAATAAAGAATAGGTAATTATAGACTTGGAGTGCATAAAGCAGACAAATTTTACTGTGTGAGCTACTTGGAGAATCATGGACACATTTATGTAGACAAATATGTAGACAATTGTGTAGACAATTATAGACACCACTATGTAGACACTTAGGAACACAATTATCTAGACAATTATGTAGTCGTTTACGGACACAATTATGTAAACATTTATGTACCCAATTCTGTACCCAATTCTGTACCCAATATTGGACACAATTATGTAAAAATTACAATATTGAATGAGGAAGTCTTTCATAACACGTGTGATTTTATTATTTTTCCATTTGAAAACAATATTGAAAATATTGAAGATTGATCACGTGACATTTGGTTCTGTCTCAAACGCAGTGAATTAGATTAAACCAAGTATCAACAACACATTCCACATCAGTTATCAACAACACATTCCACATCAAGTATCAACAACACATTCCACATCAAGTATCAACAACACATTTCACATCAAGTATCAACAACACATTCCACATCAAGTATCAACAACACATTCCACATCAAGTATCAACAACACATTCCACATCAAGTATCAACAACACATCCCACATCAAGTATCAACAATACATTCCACATCAAGTATCAACAATACATTCCTCATCAAGTATCAACAACACATTCCACATCCAGTATCAATAACACATTCCACATCAAGTATCAACAACACATTCCATATCCAGTATCAACAGCACATTCCACATCAATTATCAACAACACATTCCACATCAGTTATCAACAACACATTCCACATCCAGTATCAACAACACATTCCACATCAAGTATCAACAACATATTCCACATCAAGTATCAACAACACATTCCACATCAAGTATCAACAACACATTCCACATCAAGTATCAACAACACATTCCACATCAAGTATCAACAACACATTCCACATCAAGTATTAACAAAACATTCCACATCAAGTATAAACAAAACATTCCACACCAAGTATCAACAGCACATTCCACATCAGTTATCAACAACACATTGCACATCAAGTATCAACAGCACATTCCACATAAGTTATCAACAACACATTCCACAACAAGTATCAACAGCACATTCCACATCAGTTATCAACAACACATTCCACATCAGTTATCAACAACACATTCCACATCAAGTATCAACAACACATTCCACATCAAGTATCAACAATACATTCCACATCAGTTATCAACAACACATTCCACATCAGTTATCAACAACACATTCCACATCAAGTATCAACAACACATTCCTCACCAAGTATCAACAACACATTCCACATCAAGTATCAACAACACATTCCACATCCAGTATCAACAACACATTCCACATCAGTTATCAACAACACATTCCACATCAAGTATCAACAACACATTCCTCACCAAGTATCAACAACACATTCCACATCAAGTAGCAACAACACATTCCACATCAAGTATCAACAACACATTCCACATCAAGTATCAACAGCACATTCCTCACCAAGTATCAACAACACATTCCACATCAAGTATCAACAACACATTCCTCACCAAGTATCAACAACACATTCCACATCAAGTATCAACAACACATTCCTCACCAAGTATCAACAACACATTCCACATCAAGTATCAACAATACATTCCACACCAAGTATCAACAACACATTCCATATCAAGTATCAACAACACATTCCACATCAAGTATCAACAGCACATTCCACATCAGTTATCAACAACACATTCCACATCAAGTATCAACAACACATTCCTCACCAAGTATAAACAACACATTCCACATCAAGTATCAACAACACATTCCACATCAAGTATCAACAACACATTCCTCACCAAGTATCAACAACACATTCCACATCAGTTATTAACAACACATTCCACACCAAGTATCAACAACACATTCCATATTCAGTATCAACAACACATTCCACATCAAGTATCAACAACACATTCCATATCAAGTATCAACAACACATTCCACATCAGTAATGAACAACACATTCCACATCAGTTATCAACAACACATTCCATATCAAGTATCAACAACACATTCCTCACCAAGTATCAACAACACATTCCACATCAAGTATCAACAACACATTCCACATCAGTTATCAACAACACATTCCACATCAAGTATCAACAACACATTTCATATCAAGTATCAACAACACATTCCACATCCAGTATCAACAACACATTCCATATCCAGTATCAACAACACATTCCATATCCAGTATCAACAACACATTCCACATCAAGTATCAACAACACATTCCACACCAAGCATCAACAAAACATTCCACATCAAGTATCAACAACACATTATTAAACTATTTATAAACATCAACTGCTGAGAAAAATTGGAAGAATAAAACATTTTATTACAGTGTAATCATAGATGTTTTAATCTTACAGCTACATCATGTCTTATGTTATCCAATCACACCTACATAGGGACAATTTTATACATATATATATATATATATATATATATATATATATATATATACGATTACATGATATATATGTAAGATTCACACATTTAAATATTTTATTGATAGTAACGTAACGAAAACTGTCGTCATTTCTGATGTTTATAAACCATCAGAGTACACAAACAAAAATTCCTTATACTAGAGACTACATCTGCTCTTTTGGTCTCCCAACCCCTTTCTCTCCCAGCTAGTACCTCTGTGACGTCACATAGGCAGTATATACTGTACTGACGGTGCTGGAAATACTGTTCACCAGCCAACCGTGATTTCATTTACACTCGACTGATTTACAGACTCAGATTTACGAGCCTGCTGAACGAGGGAAACGCAGGAAACACGATACAACTTCAGAGCATGCGCACAAACATGGAATAGAGGGGGGAGTAATTAACAAGAAGCAAACATCAAGGGGCAGGTAAGTCTTCAAGTGTAGAATAGTTTAACTCAGGCGAGTTGTCCAAGGGGGAGAACTAATGTGTTCTGTAACGACTGGTATTAGTTTCCTCATAAACCACAACTGTAAAGTAATTGAATGTCGCTCAATAGTCGCTCCCTCCCCCCTCCTTCCATATGTCCTACTTGTGTCTAATGTATACGGCAAAATATCATCTGCGCTGCTCCTTCAACCATTGTGCTGAACCACCACCAGTCCAATAAAACATATGTGGATTGTGATTTGATGCTCATCATCTTCCGCAATTGATTATTGATCTGTTTGGAGGATATAATTACACATAATCACAGGATGATAACGATATTAAACATTGGCAAACACTTTTAAAAAACAATTCGATGCGTTCACCATAATGTATTTTTAAGTCTAACATCAAAGAAACAATCATTTGAACATCAACTAGTTACAAATCAAAGATAGAACAAATAACAACTGTTGAAAATCAACTAGTAACAAATCAAAGATAGCACAAATAACAATCATTTGAAAATCAACTAGTAACAAATCAAAGATAGAACAAATAACAACTGTTCATATTAAAGGAAAGAGAAAGGAGGGGAATCACTGGAGAAAGCAACATTTACTGACATGAAAAAGAAATTGTTCTCAAACTGTTGATATGGCGATATGATCATTGAATTGTACAATTTCTCTCTCCTCGCAGTCTTATATTATAAGAAGAACTAACATTGTTAATAACACATAGAAGAAAAACACTGAGTTACAGAAATAAACAAGTGAACAATGGCAACAATAACAGCCAACACATACTTGAATCATAAAGTGCAATAACAGTATTTCTAATTTAATTTGTCCTAAAAATGCAGTTATATTTTTTTGAAGATTAATTGTCCTTAAAAGGTCAAAAATTGTATTTATGAGTTAACAGCAAATGGCAAAGTTTTTCATAATTTTTTTTTTTAAACTATAAATTTGAGAGTAAGATTTTTAAGGCTTAGAATAGGATCTGTATCTTTGTATATCTATATCTTTGAATCTGTGTATCTTTGTATCTCTGTATCTTTGTATATCTATATCTTTATATCTTTGTATCTCTGTATCTTTAAAGTTTAACATTCCGCAGGAAATATTAACCGAATCGCCCATAGAGAAAATTATTATTAAATTAGATATGAGGTAAATGTATGACGTCATGGTGAGTACCTGTACATTGTTTACAATCAACTAGTTTATAACAATATCCATTCTTTACCATCTACCAGTGTCTGGTCTATAACAATATCCATTCTTTACCATCTACCAATGTCTGGTCTATAATAATATCCATTCTTTACCATCTACCAATGTCTGGTCTATACACATTTCTCCTAAACTGACACAACCAATGAAAAACATTTGACAAGAGAAACCGTTTGATCAACCCAGCATGCACAGTTCACCCCTGGCAGTCTGTAAGAATTACATTTTAAATAGCGTTTTTCCTTACACTATCCCGCCGTCTTACGACCCAGCAGGGATACGCCTATGCTTGTAATTTACTTAAATACCTTCTCGTGTAGCGCAGCTGGCCAAGAAACATCTCCAGTATGGCCAGGACTGCATATGATAAAAAAAAATTCAACGTCAAAGCTGCAATTAGAAAAAGATATATTAGATTACATAAACTTGGTTTGAAAACTACACTCACTGACAAATTCCACTTTGTGTGGGGGAAAAAAGAAAGAAAGTGCTACCGTATTTTTTTGTGTATTTGAACTGGTTGAGGGAGTGTCACGTGATGCAGACACAGCATGGGTTCAAATCAAGATGTAAGGGTTCAAGTTTTAAAGTGTTCTACCGTACAGAGGTCTCACCTTAAATATCAACTGTGCTGCATTTACTGCTTGGATGTGCCTATATTACATTGATTGATTCAACATACGTCAGTTATTAACTGTAGTTAATCGGTGTACGGTGATATGTTTATAAGAAAACGATATACTGAACGTGACAACCAATACAAGACAAGTACAAGATCCAATTAATACATGCACCATACAACTTTACATTAATACTTCAATACATGCACCATAAACTATACATCAATATTCAATACATGCACCATACAACTATACATCAATAGTTCAATACATGCACCATACAACTATACATCAATAGTTCAATACATGCACCATACAACTATACATCAATATTCAATACATGCACCATACAACTATACATCAATATTCAATACATGCACCATACAACTATACATCAGTAGTTTAATATTTACATGTAAACATTTTCTATAAACGTTTCGCTGGGGACAACTTTTACTTGGTAGATCTATGACTATCAGCCCAATCAGCCATAGGGTTTAAGCTTCAGCTACCCCAATCAGCCTTGACCTCTGTAGTGGTCCCACTAAGGAGTTCACAATGGTGACAAAAATAAAAAAGAAATATCTCCCAGTAGTTTTTACACACTCATTGCTCATTACAGAAGTAACATAAATACAGTTAGACTCATTACAGAAGTAACATACAATATAGTTAGACTCATTACAGAAGTAACATACAATATAGTTAGACTCATTACAGAAGTAACATACAATATAGTTAGACTCATTATAGAAGTAACATACAATATAGTTAGACTCATTACAGAAGTAACATACAATACAGTTAGACTCATTACAAAAGTAACAGATAATATTACATCACTGAGACCAACACACCAGACCAATGCAGTAAACACACTCCGGGTCATGTGCTCCTGGACACAAACAATAATTGTGTCGCTGGTTACTAAAGAAAGTTAATGATTAAATCATTCTTCTCTGTCGTTCGTTACTTGTTGAACTTATTTGACACCTAGAATTGCATAATAGTTTTTTTTTTTTACATTTGCAACGATTTTTTTGTGCAATGTAGAACGTAGAACTCACTTCTGGAGTAAAACTGAATGAGAAATCAATTACACAGAGAAATATGATTTTTCGTTTGTTATATTTTAACTCAGTTACAAATACAAAATAACAAAAATGATCACCACCATAGGATAAACACAAAAAAAAACAACAATATTAGTTTTAATTATGTCAAAAGAACTACACATCTCAACTAAATATGTTCACATTTTTTTTAAAAAGATGTCGGCGGCGCCCAGTGGGTAATTAGTTTCCAGTAAATGTATCTTTAATTAGTTTCCAGTAAATGTATCTTAGTTTCCAGTAAATGTATCTTTAATTAGTTTCCAGTAAATGTATCTTTGTTTCCAGTAAATGTATCTTTGTTTCCAGTAAATGTATCTTTAATTAGTTTCCAGTAAATGTATCTTTGTTTCCAGTAAATGTATCTTTGTTTCCAGTAAATGTATCTTTGTTTCCAGTAAATGTATCTTTAATTAGTTTCCAGTAAATGTATCTTTGTTTCCAGTAAATGTATCTTTGTTTCCAGTAAATGTATCTTTGTTTTAATGTTCAAAAAGTTCGTAACTGATGTTATCTCTTTCACACGATACTTTTCCTATTTATAACGTCGACATTGGCCGGTCACACTCAGGCAATGTTTCCATTTGAATGTTATATTAATATTGGCCAGTTTAGCTGCTATTGGCCGCCTAGCAGACATTGGCCGTAACTATATATAGCTACTAGTTGCAAGTACCCGGCTTTGCCCGGGTTTAAAATAAGGTTTTCTGTTTACCTTTTGTTTTCTCCCTAGCCCCCGCTCTCCCTTCCTCTCTCCCTCCCTCCCCCTCTCTCTCCCTCCCTACACCCTCTCTCCCTTTCTCTTTCCTTCCCTCCCTTTCTTCCTCCATCCCTCTCCCTCCCTCCCTCTCTTTCCCTCTCTCCCTCCCTCCTTCTCTCACACCCTGTCCCCCCTCTCTCCCCCTTCCTCCCTTCCTCCTCCCCTCTCTCTCATTCCCTGCCCCCTCTCTCTCTTTATCCCTCATTTCTCCCATCCTCTCTCTCCCTCTCTCCTTCCCTCCCCGTTCTCTCCCTCCCTACCCCCCTTTCCCTCGCTCCTTTCTCCCTCCATCCCTCTCCCGTCTCCCTCTCTATCCGTCTCTCCCTCCCTCCTCCTCTTCCTCTCCCTCCCTCCCTCTTTCTCCCTCCCTCATTTCCTCTCTCCCTGCCTGCCCCCTCTCTCTTTATCTCTCTCTCCCTCCCACTCTCTTTATCTCTCTCCCTCCCTCTCTCTCCCTCCCTCCCCTCTATCTCCCTCCCTACCCCCACTCACCCTCCCTTCCTTTCTCTTTCCTTCCCTCCCTTTCTCTCTCCCTCCCTCTCTCATCTCCCTCTCTTTCCCTCACTCCTTCTCTACCCCCCTCTCCCTCTCTCCCCCCTCTCTCCCCCTTTCTCCCTCCAACCCTCCTTTCCTCTCACTCCCCCATGCCCCCTCTCTCTCTCTTTATCTCTCTCCCTCACTCTCTCTCGCTCTCTCTCCCTCCCTCTCTCCTACCCTCTCTCTCCCTCCGTCACCTCTATCTCCCTCCCTACCCCCACTCTCCCTCCCTTCCTTTCTCTTTCCTACCCTCCCTTTCTCCACCTCCCTCTCTCATCTCCCTCTCTCTCCCTCACTCCTTCTCTCTCCCCCTCTCCCTCTCTCTCCCCCTCTCTCCGCCATCCTCCCTCCCTTCCTCCAACCCTCCTTTCCTCTCTCTCCCCTCTCCCCCTGCCCCCTCTCTCTCTTTATCTCTCACTCCCTCCCTCTCTCTCGCTCTCTCTCTCTCTCTCTCTCTCTCTCTATATATATATATATATATATATATATATATATATATACTTATTATTATGGCTTCACACTTCTAAAATCCTTCTTCATTCCATTACCTTCCTCAAACTGTAAAAATCAGGGAGCATGAAAAAACAACAACAATTCTTTGCAGCACAAAGTCACGATACAGCACCAGCGCGCAAGTTCTATTCGACTTTATTAGTAGGAAAATTTAAAAATGTAAAATGTATCATCGGGAAATGACGTCACAGAGGAGTTTTATTTATGGCGCCGTCGAGATTACTTTAATATAGTAAAATACTAAAAAAAAAATCATTAATTACAATTAAACTACCCATCGAGATAAAACGAAACCTGTCCCATGACCTTCCCCATGTAATTATGTGTACGTGTATCAAATTTCAGGTTATTTTGGTTGTCTGGATCTTGAGTTATAAGGGAACAGACAGAAAATGCGTCTTATAAGTATAGAGATGATAAATTGACGGTAAAAAATGTACGCCAAAATCTGTACACCAAAGATCTGGCACCCCGACCATATTTATACCATCAGTAGACCAAAGATCTGGCACCACTACCATATTTATACCATCAGTAGACCAAAGATCTGGCACCACAACCATATTTATACCATCAGTAAACTTTATACTTTGTATTTATTTATCTAGAGATTTGTTGTGTTTCGGTTATACAAACATGTGTCACGAATCATAAGAATGATTGTTCATGCCCTTTCACTAAAATTTTCAGGAATCACTCAACTTTGAATGTACCACAAGCCCCGAAAATTTCAGGAAGATCTGAGAGGGTCGGGTGAACACCACTGGTTGAGTTGACATGGAATGACCCAGAACTAACCAAATATTTAATACGAAACTAATTGAGCCTGTCACGTCACAGTGTCTAAATATAGATCAGGCCCTCTCAGTGACGCCATTTATACGGTGAGGTAAAGACGTCACGTGATGTCAACACAACAACTCCCAAGTGTCCTGTAATGGGTGATGACTGGCCGAGTTTCCAAAACATTTAGTCCGGGTATCCCACTATCCTATCCCCCCCCCACACCCCACCTCCTGTTAAACACATTTCAACGCATTCAGTTTCAATGAGGAAGCCATTTTCTCCCGAGGAAAAAAAGTTTGCTGAAAAGGCAATTTTCACTAACGCGACGCCGGGAGATATTACCTAATATAATTCCCAGAATTTCTTTTTTTTCTTCAAGCCTATGGTTTACAGCTTGGTAAACCATTAGTAAGTTAAAGAAATATTGCCACTAGCTATACTGGGTCTCGATGTGTCCAGTGAGTTGAGATAAACATCTGTGATTCTACCTCAGCTGTATGAGGTAAACATATGACGAGGTAATGTTAGCGTTTAAAATGTAATACAGCAGGCAGGTAGGATGCATAGCTGAGATAGTGTGAGCTGAAATTAATATCCGGAGTAGTTATGTGAGTACAAGAGCAGATCAGTGTGTCTGGTGGTATGTCTGTCTAGTGATGTATATGATATGTAGAATGGTGATAAGTAGATAGATAGATAGATAGATAGATAGATAGATAGATAGATAGATAGATAGATAGATAGATAGATAGATAGATAGATAGATAGATAGATAGATAGATAGATAGATAGATAGATAGATAGAGTAAAGTAAGTCAGACAAAAAGATTTTTTGTATAAGTACTGTCTAAAAATTAACCGGAAAATATCTAATTTAAATATTCCGATTTAAACAGTGCATTACAGTAACTTGTATGGCTAAAATAGAATGTCTGAAAGTAAGGTATATAACAGTAGACATATTCGTCCATATTGTGACAGATTCGCTTACAGCAAAACTCCACGAATTTCCAAACACGTCAAACTTGTCGAGTGCCAAATTGTTTCCACTCGAGGAAGCAATAGTTCACCGGAAGTAATAATAAAATCACCAACAGAAAACTTGAACGAAATGACATATTATTGCTCGGTCATGTAGCTGAGGCCTGTAATAAAGAAAGATGTCAATGACAATAACCAGAAGAAATTGAAAATTTGCCATTCCCTCCCACTCCCTCCAGACGTGGACATTCAGTAAGGTAGTATTTGGCTGGTAGGTATCTGTTTACTTGTAATTCAGTATAGCTTCTTCACCTTGTAAAACAATCAATCGATGTCGTCTTGTTAATCAATCAATTGTTACTTTTTGAAAACTTTTTTTTTTAAAAATAATTTATTTGTTATATAATTAAAAAAAAAAACTAATAGTTTATTTATTTCGTTATTTACATAAATTAAAGAATTCTATATAATTACTTTCACCTATTCATGATAACCTCAAAGTAGAACGTACTTTTATATCAGTCAGGGGCGGAACGTACTATCACATCAGAGGTGACACGTACTATCATATCAGAGGTGACACGTACTTTCATCTCAGAGGTGACACGTACTTTCATATCAGAGGTGACACGTACTTTCATCTCAGAGGTGACACGTACTTTCATATCAGAGGTGACATGTACTTTCATCTCAGAGGTGACACGTACTTTTATATCAGAGGTGACACGTACTTTCATATCAGAGGTGACACGTACTTTCATATCAGAGTTGACACGTACTTTCATCTCAGAGGTGACACGTACTATCATATCAGAGGTGATACGTACTTTCATCTCAGAGGTGACACGTACTTTCATATCAGAGGTGACACGTACTTTCATCTCAGAGGTGACACGTACTTTCATATCAGAGGTGACACGTACTTTCATATCAGAGGTGACACGTACTTTCATATCAGAGGTGACACGTACTTTCATATCAGAGGTGACACGTACTTTCATATCAGAGGTGACACGTACTTTCATATCAGAGGTGACACGTACTTTCATATCAGAGGTGACACGTACTTTCATCTCAGAGGTGACACGTACTTTCATATCAGAGGTGACATGTACTTTCATCTCAGAGGTGACACGTACTTTTATATCAGAGGTGACACGTACTTTCATATCAGAGGTGACACGTACTTTCATATCAGAGTTGACACGTACTTTCATCTCAGAGGTGACACGTACTATCATATCAGAGGTGATACGTACTTTCATCTCAGAGGTGACACGTACTTTCATATCAGAGGTGACACGTACTTTCATCTCAGAGGTGACACGTACTTTCATATCAGAGGTGACACGTACTTTCATATCAGAGGTGACACGTACTTTCATATCAGAGGTGACACGTACTTTCATATCAGAGGTGACACGTACTTTCATATCAGAGGTGACACGTACTTTCATATCAGAGGTGACACGTACTTTCATATCAGAGGTGACACGTACTTTCATATGATTCTGGTGCAGCATCTACTGTTTCATTAACTATAGGTGACATTGTCACATGTTCAGTCCTTTTCGAATATAGGAATTTTGAGGAATTTTTAGAAACTGCCACAGGTGTGCCGTTGGCTACGGTACTGCATAAGTAATAAAGGTATATATGAGTAGAATATGATAAACGTCATTGTCAACATGCACCTAATAGAACAACTTTGGTCGCCGCATAATCTATCGGCGTGATTCTATTCTTCAAAAGAAAATGTACATGTAACATACTTGGACTTATAACATACATGGACATATAACATACATGTACATATATTAATCATGATGTCGGATGAAATAAAATAAAACTTAAATTGCATTTATATTAATTAATAATTATTCAAAAACCTGGTATAAATGTAATGGTACTAATAAGTATGAATTGAACACTTACAACATAACAAACACATTTGTAGGTATTTACTCTCCTCAATTCTCCTCCAGTCTCCCGCCATCTTTACTCCGCCCACCCAACACATCCTCGACCACTCTCCAAACTTCCTTAAACCAACGTTAGACTGGTCATAAATCTTCATGGTTCAGGTGATGTAGGTGTCAATGTAACCCCATTTTATTGCTGTTTAATTCGACATAAGGGGGCAGAGAGTTCAGGAGACGATCAGTTCGAAGGAATTATTCCAGGATATGGTTTCAACCCAGTGTTTATTTAAAGGGTAACAAACATAAATTGTCGTTAGTCAAGACATTTTTTCGTAAGATAATCCAGTAATGTGATACTTTATGTTTGGAATATATTACTGCACAGTACAGTAGTGGTTTGGCGGAGTTCTAATACCAACTTGTTCGGTACCGCTACTTTCAAATGAAAATACAAATACTATGAATGTACAGAACCCTCGGAGATATGGCATTATTAGCGTTAGGAGGAGACTATGGTGGACTCAAAGAATGCAGCCAATAGATACTAAAGTGATTCATACAGTATAATACATTGACATATAAGTAGAAGACGATAAGCACATATGTCAACACGCGCCTTATTGAACTATGGTGAAAATACCTGAAAGTACCTGGTTCGATTTCTGGTGTGGACCAAGGAAATTTTTCAGGTTATGGCTAAAGTCCCTCTCTATATCCTCGTGGTGCCTCCACGGCCATCGATTATGGTGGGGATGAAAAAAAGGCACTATAAAAACTGTCCCATTAGGGATTTATAGAACCTTTGAGATTTCATCTCATCCTTACAGTGACTTCATGCAATAAAGTGGTGAAAACACGCCAATAGATACTAAAGTTTTGTAAGTGCCACCAATAGATACTAAAGTTTTGTAAATGCCACCAATAGATACTAAAGTTTTGTAAATGCCACCAATAGATACTAAAGATTTGTAAATGCCACCAATAGATACTAAAGTTTTGTAAATGCCACCAATAGATACTAAAGTTTTGTAAATGCCACCAATAGATACTAAAGTTTTGTAAATGCCACCAATAGATACTAAAGTAATTAAACTAACGCCCCTTGTTGATGGCAAAATCAGTGCCGCCCCTCGCTATTTACGCCACTACTTAGGGCGTAAGGTGCTTTGTTGGATAAACTGAATCTAAAGATAATTCTGTTATTCAAATATCTTTGATCGCCAATATCACACAATATATATTTTAATGTCCCTCCATGCGTACATTTTGATGTTGGCAGCAGTGTTCCATCTAGACTGGCAAGTATGTGAACATCTCTACAGAGTTAGGATGCCTGTAGTTGGCAGCAGTGTTCCATCTAGACTGGCGAGTATGTGAACATCACTACAGAGTTAGGACGTCTGTTATATCGTTTTGCTGCGCACACAAATTATATGAAACCCATCCATTGTTGCGCACAGCAATCACCTTTTGCTAACCCCATTTATTTGTCAAAAAACATGTGTTGACTATGTATGGAGCAGTGTGTCATAACACATGTGTTGACTATGCATGGAGCAGTGTGTCATAACACATGTGTTGACTATGTATGGCACAGTGTGTCATATCACATGTGTTGAGTATGCATGGAGCAGTGTGTCATAACACATGTGTTGACTATGCATGGAGCAGTGTGTCATATCACATGTGTTGACTATGCATGGAGCAGTGTGTCATAACACATGTGTTGACTATGCATGGAGCAGTGTGTCATAACACATGTGTTGACTATATATGGAGCAGTGTGTCATAACACATGTGTTGACTATGTATGGAGCAGTGTGTCATAACACATGTGTTGACTATGCATGGAGCAGTGTGTCATATCACATGTGTTGACCATGTATGGTGCAGTGTGTCAGCCAAAGGATTGAAAGCTAGACAAATGTGACAATGGGAATATTTCTTTTATTTATTTTTGTAAGTCCATGATATTTTAAGATATAATGGTAAATTTAAAAAAAAGGAAAGATGATATTTAGTATCGTGACCCAACAACAGGTCATCTGACCACTATTTGTTCAGATTTGTACACACAATACCAGGTCATCTGACTACTATTGGTTCAGGTTTGTACACACAATACCAGGTCACTATTGGTTCAAATTTGTACACACAATACCAGGTCATCTGATCACTAATGGTTCAGGTTTGTACACACAATACTAGGTAATCTGACTACTATATTTCAGATTTGTACACACAATACCAGGTCATCTGACTACTATTGGTTCAGGTTTGTACACACAATACCAGGTTATCTGACTACTATTGGTTCAGGTTTGTACACACAATACCAGGTCATCTGACTACTATTGGTTCAGGTTTGTACACACAATACCAGGTCATCTGACCACTATTTTTCAGATTTGTACACACAATACCAGGTCATCTGACTACTATTGGTTCAGGTTTGTACACACAATACCAGGTCATCTGACTACTATTGGTTCAGGTTTGTACACACAATACCAGGTCATCTGACTACTATTGGTTCAGGTTTGTACACACAATAACAGGTCATCTGATCACTATTGGTTCAGGTTTGTACACACAATACCAGGTCATCTGACTACTATTGGTTCAGGTTTGTACACACAATACCAGGTCATCTGACCACTATTTCTAAGATTTGTACACACAATACCAGGTCATATGACTACTATTGGTTCAGGTTTGTACACACAATACCAGGTCATCTGACTACTATTGGTTCAGGTTTGTACACACAATACCAGGTCATCTGACTACTATTGGTTCAGGTTTGTACACACAATACCATGTCATCTGACTACTATTGGTTCAGGTTTGTACACACAATAACAGGTCATCTGATCACTATTGGTTCAGGTTTGTACACACAATACCAGGTCATCTGACTACTATTGGTTCAGGTTTGTACACACAATACCAGGTCATCTGACCACTATTTCTAAGATTTGTACACACAATACCAGGTCATATGACTACTATTGGTTCAGGTTTGTACACACAATACCAGGTCATCTGACTACTATTGGTTCAGGTTTGTACACACAATACCAGGTCATCTGACTACTATTGGTTCAGGTTTGTACACACAATACCATGTCATCTGACTACTATTGGTTCAGGTTTGTATCGTTTAGGCTGGTGTTGCTATACCGAGGGACTCAAGCTCGGATTCGAACATGTAGTCTGTTTCAAGCCGATCTGACAATCTACCCCACCACCACCACCCAGATATTCAGGTGACGTGATCAGAAAACACTGATACATTTAAAACTGACAAGAAAATGCCCAGATGGGGAGGGGGGGGGAGAAGGAGGGTAGGGTGGAGAAGAAATAGTTCAGTCAATGTTTTAAGTCGATGAAGTGAAACAGCTGGGAGGGCGGGGATGAATCTATCGGAGGGGGGAAAGGGGTTAGGAGGCGATGGGCGTTTCGTGTCTAGTATGTCGTGTCAAAGAGACTGTGGCGTATATGGGGGGATGAAGAAGAATACTGTCAGCTAAGCAGTTAACTCTGACACTACCCTGTCACATTTACGTCATATTAGCGGGACCGAGTGACGGCCGTTAAGTATCAGTTTGACATGTCCATAACGCCAGGGACTAAATCAGATTGTGTCAGCTGGGATCACGTGACTTCTCGGGATATTTCACGAGATAGTTGGTCTATTAATGAGCTGGCTTCTACTTTCAAATGTAGTGGTGCATGATTGATGTTGTAATGGAATAATGACTTAATGAGAAATAGAACATTCAACGTACTGTATATGAGAAATAGAACATTCAACGTATTGTATATGAAGCATATAACATTCAACTTATCTTTTTACATTTTTTTTTATAATATTTAACTTATTGTGTATGAAGTATACAATATACAATGTGAGCGAGGGAACTAATTTTGTTAAATTTATGTATAAAAAAAAAAGTAAAGTTCTCTTAGCCCTGACGGGCCTTCGGGGCAGATGAAGTGTAGAATTCATCTGTTTCTATAATCTTGGCATATGAAGGGATTGTGTGGTTAGCACAACGCCCAGCAGCCTTTACTTCCCCAACTTAAAGTCAGGTACCCATTTTAAATGCTGGGTGGACTTGTGGGACGACTTTGCACCAAATTTCACCTGGAAAAATTCCATGGGCCTCACCACCGGGGATCGAACCCAGGACTCTTAGGTCGACAGTCGAGTATCTACACCACTCGGCCATCAGTCCCACTAAATTTATGTATAAGAACATTTAAATTTTTATTTATTTATTTTGTGAGTTTACCTCTCTGATTATTGTCCCCCCAGTCATGCAATCCGTGAGCTAAACTTTACGTTACATTTATTTGTAAACATTCTATAATTAATGTAATGCTGGGGGTAAACTTACATAAACTAAATAGTCTCAAAGTCTAAATTTTACTTTGTTTCATTTTCAATGGTTATAAAAAAAAAGGTAAAATATAGAATAGTCGTTTTATGTTTTGTTTTTTATTCATAAATTGGGGCAACTAAACAAAACGGATCATGTTGTAAATGGTAAAAATAGTTTATATTAAAAAGTTGTAGGTTTTTACGTAATTGAAGAGTTGAAACTTAAAGGTGCAAAATGAAATGTTGTCTCCAATAAAATATCATAACTTGACATTGTTCACGCGTCGACATTTCAAAATACGATCGTCTTTCGCTTTCTATAAAATCTATACTTTAAATTAATAACTACACTTTTACAAATCTAATAATAAAATTTGAAATAAGAACGATTTAGGACCTGATGTAATTACGGGCACATTGCGTGACTTCATATTAAAATTGTTTTCAGACTATGCACGGAGTTTTTCAGAAAATGGTACTGGACGGTAAATTATGGGACATTTCTGACCATCACTAAATGCCAGAACAGTTTGTGCTTTTCTGAGACGTCTACTATGTAAACTGTGACGTCTGGTGATCTTTTATTATTCCGTAATTAAAAGTTTATTTTAATTGTGTTGTGACTCATATTGGTTCTTCTGTACAACTGTATGTATGTCAACCGACTATCTATCAACAAAAGTTATAGTGCAGGACCTGCCTGAGCCGTACAGTTTGGGGTTGTCGCTCCAGTGGACCAGTACTGCACACACACACACAGTCACATAGTTAAACCATAATACTGATACAGAATAAAAACATCAATGCACAACTCCACACTCTATGCAGACATTTTTATAAATCAATGTACTTATAAAAGTATTCATTACTCTTTCATCTACTGAAGTATCTCCATGTGACACCAATCTAAATGACTGTGCTGTGACTAGTTGGGTGACGTAAATTGTACACTCTGTGTAAACATTTGTACACAATCATCTCCACACACAGACACACCGCGCTCAGCAGCACTCCAGCGGCGGACATGTACACAAGCAACTTTATCCTGTGGAACGTCACCGCCTGGTTCTGGTTGACCTTGCTGTCATCCACCGGTTCCGCCTCCGACTGGAAGTACACACTCTTGAGTTTATCAAACAGACCAGACTCTTCCAGTGACAGCAGCACGTTCAGCAGTTCCTGGAAGTAGAAGGTATTTTTAGGCACAGCGACATAGGTCAAGGTTATCTCCTCGAGACCCGCCTGAGAGTAGGTCCGAACATCCGGGGGTTTCTCTCCTGGGTACAGCCAGTCCATCGTGGTCTGACCAATCAGCGCGTATTGTCCACCCAAGATTCTCTTGGCGTGGTATTCTAAGGATGGACTGAAGACGGACCGGTCAGTTTTGTTTAAGTCCAGTAGTTTCAGCCATGTGTTACTCAACACGTCGTCCTTGGAAGACCTAAGGAATGTCGTGATGGCCGTGTCGTGCTGGCTCATGCCGAATGTGAACTCCTTGTGGTCAAGTAGCTGTTGAAATGATTTGATGGTCAGTTCCGCTGGCTTGACGGTGAACGTGGTCACCAGATAGGCAGAGTACGCGGAGCTGATGATGAACCAGAAGACAGCCCATGATGTCCGAAGTATGAGTCCAGACTGGACTTTGTAGGTCCTCTCAGTGTGAAAACAAATGTGGTCAGGGAATGACGCCAGAGACCTGTACAATTTCAAACATTATGTTCAAATATCATTACGTTACTTTATATATATATTATATATTAGGGGGGACTAAAAAAAATCAAAGTGCTCGAAATGAAACTCTCAGACCCGTTATTGCGTTCATTTCAATTAAGAAATAAATACTGTTGACATGTTTTTTTTTAAACAGTCTTACTGAGTTTTCGATTTAAAGAAAAAAATGTTGATACAATATTAGACAAAAGTACAACTTACTTGAGATTGGATCTCCTGAATGATCCAGGTCCAGACGTATAGCATGAATGGGTCAGCACGTGGATGACAGCACCAATTATACCAACCAAGAGTATAGGACCAACTAGGTACAAGAGAAAATCTCCCTTAATGATGTCCACATAGGTCAAGTCTAGATGCTCCGTCGTCACAGGCAACCTGAAATGGAAACACACATTGGCATAAACATCTTTACACAATACACAAACACACATTGGCATGTATCTCTTTACACAATACACAGACACACATTGGCATATGTCTCTTTACACAATACACATACACACATTGACATATATCTCTTTACACAATACTCTAACACACATTGGCATAAACATCTTTACGCAATACACAAACACACATTGGCATGTATCTCTTTACACAATACACAAACACACATTGGCATATGTCTCTTTACACAATACACAAACACACTATGGCATATATCTCTTTCCACAATACACATAGGTCAAGTCTAGATGTTCCGTCGTCACAGGCAACCTGAAATGGAAACACACATTGGCATATATCTTTACATAATACACAAACACACATTGGCATATATCTCTTTACACAATACACAAACCCACATTGGCATATATCTCTTTCCACAATACACAAACACGCAATCGCATATGTCTCTTTACACAATACACAAACACACAATGGCATATATCTCTTTACACAATACACAAACACACATTGGCATATATCTCTTTACACAATACACAAACACACATTGGCATATATCTCTTTACACAATACACAAACACGCAATCGCATATGTCTCTTTACACAATACACAAACACACTATGGCATATATCTCTTTACACAATACACAAACACACATTGGCATATATCTCTTGACACAATACACAAACACACATTGGCATATAACTTTAACAAAAAACAATACAGTTTGTGCATATTGAATGTTTATGTATGTATGCCTTGTGACCTGTTTAATAGAATATTTCAAAATGAATATACATATTTAAGTTAAAACACACTTTGGTACGTTGCAATATCATCACAGATTATTATATTCCATATTTCTTTTTGCCCCCGGCACAGTTCCAGAAAAATATTCCATTATCAAATATTTGTTGTGAATCTTCATGAGAAGTATTAAAAGACGACCTCGTCACATTGAAACACATTCACATCATGATGTGTTTTGATAAGTTGTAAGTATTTAGAGTATACAGAGGCGGCCTTAACCCGACCCAGGGCCTAGGATTAGATCATGTAGGCCTATGCGTTAGTGTCGTATGTGGGGCCTGAAACGAATGATTTGTACGGATAATGTTAAAATGAAATATTCAAGCGTCATCAGCCTCAGAGGCGAGTGTCCGATTCTGTCACGGGTCAGTGGGCAGTCTGTCTAGTCAACCTATTTATAGTACTACTGAGGTCATCCTGTAGATGAATGGTAAATGTATTCAGTTGGTTTTATATTAAATGGGAAAGAAGGTTTCAACATAGCTTTGAAAAAACTTGCGAAAAAAATACACAAGACTTTCACTACACAAAGATATAATACCTAATTCTTTCACTACACAAAGATATGATACAGAATACTTTCACTACACAGAGATATAATACCAAATACTTTCACTACACAAAGATATAATACAGAATACTTTCACTACACAAAGATATGATACAGAATACTTTCACTACACAGAGATATAATACCAAATACTTTCACTACACAAAGATATAATACAGAATACTTTCACTACACAAAGATATGATACAGAATACTTTCACTAAACAGAGATATAATACCAAATACTTTCACTACACAAAGATATGATACAGAATACTTTCACTACACAGAGATATAATACCTAATACTTTCACTACACAGAGATATATACCGAATACTTTCACTACAGAAAGATATAATACCAAATACTTTCACTACACAGAGATATAATACCGAATACTTTCACTACAGAAAGATATCTATAATACAAATTTTACATCATGTGTTCCGGTTTCCGTCTGTCATCGCGACTTCCGTCTGTCATCCAACATGGCGGCATAAACAATTCATCCAAGATGGCGGCACAAACAATTCAAAGATGACAACATTTACTGTTTTCTTCTTAACATGCATAATCCGGCTACCAACTGGCCAGCCGAGTAAGAATTGTCTCGTACATGGCTGCCAGAAATGACAATGGACCAGCCATATGTTTAGTGCCGAGGTGACAAAACACCGTACACTAACATACGGCAGGTAAGATCGTGAATGCCAAATGGCAATCACAATGTTATACTGTTTTCGACCGCCTCAATCATTACCTAAAGGCAATAAAGCGATCTTAGGAGAGGTAACACAATATCATGCCAAAATATTTTTTTTTTTTATTTTATTTTTTTTTTTTAACGCCGCCATTGCCAGCATGGTAGGGTGTAGTGTGCCTACCACACCAACATTGTTTGTTGGCGGCGCTGATGCACGTCTGCCATGCCTACAGAGCGGCGGGATGAGTGTGCCCGCTATCATCTGCAGGGATGGCAGAAAGATGGGTTTTAATCCTTGCCCAAACCGGCCGGACCAGCAGGGTGTGTGTACTGCCGGTCGGCCAGAATGGCAAGGAAAGGGTTTTTCCTGCCACTCGGACAGAGGGGAGGGTGTAGTGTGCCTGTACCCTCAGCCGGAAATGGCAAGCTGCGCAGGTGTGCGTGAGTGGGACGGAGTGGAAGGGTGTTGTGTGCCGACCACATCCGTCACCACCGCCAGCTGTGCGCAAATTATTTTGTGATACTCTCCGAAACAAACTTAAAACCGAACGTGGTTCTATAGGCCTATGTATATCTCACAGTATCGTAATAAATTTATGGTGTTCAATTTGTTATTACAGGAGAAGCGATCATAAAAGAAATATTTCTAAAATATGTCTATGTCTAATGTACAATTATTTCCCTTTATTACTAACCTAAAATACGTCACATTTCTTTTTCATTTTTGACTATTACGTCACATGAATGAATTAAATAAGGGTTGAGTTTGATTAGCGCCGTACACAACGTTAACAATGCAAACTAACCCATTTATGATGGGGGCTTCATGGAGGGAGCGCAGTTTGAGGAGGGCCCTCAAAATATTTTTTAAACTAAATATTAAGTACATTATCTCATGTCAAAATGTAGTGGCTCCCGAAGATGCTTAAAATCCCTTGGTTCGGCTTGTTAGAACATATAATGTTGAAAGCTTTGATATGCCTTTCTTTTTAAGAGGCCTATGTTTTCTGCGTCCTACTTCAACGCATTGATGGAATACTATGTTTTTAATCGAAGGTCAGCTAAAAGCTACACATTGATTCTTTCTTCTCGAGACAAGTTCTGAGAAGCGTCAAAAATTATCCTGTATAAATGCAGGGGCAGCCCCCAAAGACAAGCCCACCGGGCCCCTAAATCCCTAGGTTCTGACTGCGGGTCGGCAATTTTTCTTAGTAATTGTACATGCTACAATGTGTATAACAGTAAATAAACCACCTTTAAACTATGTAGCGTTTTGCTTAACACAAGCACACACTCACGTCTCTCTTTTTTTTTTTAAATACGCCATGTTGAACATTATAACACATTAAATGAATAACTGTTTGGAAAGGAGTCCATTAAAATATTATGAAGGAATATGATTTTAAGAGTTGTCGTTTATGTTTACCCATAGTGAGGATTATTTTCTTTGGGAGGAACTATTTAACATATGAACTTTATTTGATGTATTATTAGGTGTCCCTGTTCTCAAATGTATTTTCGCTACAATAATCTGTTCATGTCCTTGGGGCCACTGCAAGTATATAGACTGATTGTTAACGAGCTAAAATATATATCACCAATTTCAACTAATACCGAATACTTTCACTACACAAAGATATAATACCAAATACTTTCACTACACCAAGATATGCTATAAATGTCAGAAAAATGGCGTGGGAAAGTACTTAAAAATCAACAACATAGACATAAAAGGCCGATGTTCGAGTTCCAAGCTGGTCGTATTCTAAGGCATATTAATATATTTAGCTCGGTTTCTAATTTTCGGGTTTTAACTCGTTCGGATTGTAAATGGTGTTGCACAACATAATTACGTCACTATGTTGACCAGTACTTTCATCTTCACCGTGTTTACTTCTACGCCATGGTAAAGGAGCAGGTATTATTTGAAATTCTAGTGATGAACTCTTGGTGTGTCTTGTTTAAAAGTCTAGAAATAAACTCTTGGTGTGTCTTGTTTAAAAGTCTAGAAATAAACTCTTGGTGTGTCTTGTTTTAAAGTCTAGAAATAAACTCTTAGCTTTGATCTTAATTACATGCAAAAAGGTCATTGCAGGCATCTGGAGTAACGCATCTGGACCAATATGTATTAGATATATGTATTTCAGAAATATATACAAATATACAAACACTGAAAAGGAGGGGGCATATTAATGTTTTAAAGGTTTCTGTGGGCAGGACACAAATACATTGAATTAATTTATTTAAATGTAGAGTAAGATACCTTGAGAATTTGTTATCTGTAAAATATGTTACCTGCAGAATATGTTACCTTTAGACTATGTTAGTTTTAGAATATGTTACCTGTAGAATATGTTGACTTTTTCCACAGTAATAGGCACGGGAACAAAGTCTATTTTTTGAAGTCGATTCTCCAGTCTACTCAAAGGCATTGTGGATAAAGCAGCCTGTCGTCTTGCCAATAGACCTGAATAAATAAGTTCGTTGGTTCAAAAGAAATCGTAGAATTAAATGTAAATATTATTGTTCATTTAAATGAATCATAACTGTAAGTGGACCATTAGGCAGTGGGGCACATGACAGCCACCTGGTTCGATAGTTGGTCGGGGCTCAACAACACAGGTTGTACTTCCATAACTGTGGTATAATTTGTTGATTGATCATGCCATCAGTGGGTACATATCTAAAAGTCTGAAAAACTATTATCTAAATTATATTTTATTGGAATTAAAAATTTAAAATTTTCATCTCAGATGATAAAATCATACAAAGAATGAGTACGTAGCACAAACTCACCTGTGATTCCATTCACATAGCCACTGTCCAGAACCTCTCCATAGTATCCATCATCATCGCTGGAAATCAAATTGTACCTAAATCCCATGGTCTCGGAGATGACCTTCAGCAATTCAATACTATATCCGTCGTATATGGTCTGGTCAGCGACTCGCGTTCTGAAGGCTATTTTCTCCTCGTCCTCTGGAAGTATAGCCACACTCAGCGTCATGCCGGATAAAACAGACGGCTGACTTTTTAAGTAATTCATAGACGATGGCCGAAGGCTATCAGAAATATTAATACAATTAAAATACTCTGTGGCGAGATTGTGGAATGTACCAAAGGTCAGTGTTTGTATGACAGTTAGTTTCTGTGTCCTTGAACCCTGAACTATTTGAATATCCCCTTCACTATTTAAATCTATAAAGGTCATGAAGTCTATATTAATGTGCCTCCTTCTGGTCACTCTGTCTGCAATGTTTTCTATGAGACTAACCACTGTCCACTCTGAGGTGTGAAGAAACGATGTCCACTTGAAACAAAGCTCTACAGACACAAGCTCAAGAATGGCGAATATCAGACCCTCGTTTTGAGAGAAGATGAGAACGTTTTTAATATCCTGCTCAGTGGTCAGACGACATAAAGTGGACTTTATGACGTTAGAAGTGACGCCCACTTCAAGTTCAAAATGTATAACTTTCAATATAGGCATCAAATGAAATATTTGGTTCTCAAACATGGTGATCTGTTGCCCGTGTAGCTCATCGAATATTACTAGCAAGACGTCATTCTGAAATAAAGATTCCTCTGGTGTTTCGGAGTCAAAGTTCATGTTCAGGAAGACTTTACCTGCGACAGAACCCAAGTACAACCATGATATTGCGTTATCATTATTTGTTGGAGAAATAATCTGCAACAAATTTGGTCTGTTGACTAGGGAGGAAGTGTTTCTTATTGGTGTACATGCTACGTACATAAGTTGTGTACACATGATGACAGTGTACACCAAGTACATATCTGGAGACTGCACATTTATATGGGGCTCTGTAGGTAGAGTTTATTTTAGCTTTAGATGTCATTTAGAATTAAGTTTCCTGTATCAATATACAAACTATTTCATTTCCCATAAACCATTTCCTGTAAACTGTTATATACAAACTATTACATTTCCTTTAAACAGTTATATACAAACTATTACACTTCCTGTAAACTGTTATATACAAACCATTACATTTCCTGTAAACTGATACATACAAACTATTACATTTCCTGTAAACTGTTATATACAAACTATTACATTTCCTGTAAACTGTTATATTATTATATTTATATTAAAAAAATTTGGCTGTCATTTTGTTCTAATTCGCAGTAAAACTTAACATTTTTGTTTTGTTTTTGATATTGTTATAGACATTAAAAGTCTGATGATTTTATTAAATTTGTTTGTGTAACTTCTCATATAGAAATTGAAACTCTTCAATTGTCATGGATCATTTTGTTTTAAAGAAAGCTTTCCTTTAAGTAAATAGTTTTCACAACTTCAATATACTTGTAAGTGACTTGACCATATTGAATTAGTTATACTCAATTCTTAAATTTATTTAGGTGTATACAGGGTTAACTAATGTATTTCACAAAATGTAGATATAATGCAGATTGATGTAGATAGAATGTAGATAGAATGTAGATAAAATGTAGATATATTGTAAATATAATGTAAATTGTAGATATAATGTAGATATAAAATACTCTAGGAGAGATAATTCTAGTTCAGTGGAGTCCGGTTTAGAAAAATATTTAATCTGACTTGTTGATTTGTATCACTACACAATCATTCATGTAATTATCGTTATAAAAACAAACAATCACTACTAGGAAAACATCAAAAGAGAAAATATCACATTGCCCAGGTTAAACAAAAGAGAAAATATCACATTGCCCAGGTTAAACAAAAGAGAAAATATCACATTGCCCAGGTTAAACAAAAGAGAAAATATCACATTGCCCAGGTTAAACAAAAGAGAAAATATCACATTTCCCAGGTTAAACAAAAGAGAAAATATCACATTGCCCAGGTTAAACAAAAGAGAAAATATCACATTGCCCAGGTTAAACATGAGAGGAAATATACATGAGCGTTTTATGTGAAGTCGGTTTTATAAACGGTTATTAGCATTACAATCAAATTGGACATTCAATCGGGTTTATTTTTATCTTATTTGTATACCGATCTTAAGTGTTCTGTATTTTATCCAAAAATAATAGTCTGATGTAGCACTGATATAATAAAGTTTAACTATATATAATTAATTTTCACTTTCTATAATTAAATTTGACGGTATTTAATTAATTTTCACAGTATATAATACATTTTCACTGCATTAAATTAACTGAGACTGTATATAATTAACTTTGACTATATACATAATTTCTATAAGTAGCTTCTTTTTACTAAATAAAATGTCTAAGTTCATGAATACTTATCAATGAACCATACTGACCACATGAATACTTATCAATGAACCATACTGACCAGCTCATGTTTCGTCACAGCCAATGAAAGTAAAGACTTCACTTGTGTCCCAATGAGAATTCACCCATGACGTTGTTGTGTCCGAACTTAGCAAAGTAAAACAACTGATCTGTGACGTAGCAATATATTCCCCAGAGTCCACTACAAGTGATATGAAAGCTGTATGCTATATAAAAAGTATATTGTAACTGTAGCATACATGCATTGAACTTTGCAGTAGTGATAATACTGTATCGTCCGTTCTAATTACTGCTTGCAGATAATCGATTCCCCCAAATGAAACATCTTCATTGTTTAGATCACAAATATTTGATGATGTCCAGGGTTGAAAAAAAATCGATTCTTACTCTCATTTTGTTTAATCCTTGGTGTTGTTTACAATCCAGCAGCTTTGGCTGGACAGTCTAATGTTTTGTCTGTATTTCAAGAAATGTGTGAAATATCGATGTCGTTGATCTGGGCCATGTCTTAACTGTCTGCAGGATAAGTTATCGCATGTATGTCTTTACTGTCCGCAAGATTGTAGGATAACTGATCACATGTATGTCTTTACTGTCCGCAAGATTGTAGGATAACTGATCACATGTATGTCTTTACTGTCCGCAGGATTGTAGGATAACTGATCACATGTATGTCTTTACTGTCCGCAAGATTGTAGGATAACTGATCACATGTATGTCTTTACTGTCCGCAGGATTGTAGGATAACTGATCACATGTATGTCTTTACTGTCTGCATGATTGTAGGATAACTTTTCACATGTATGTCTACCCTGTCTGCAGGATAACTTATCCCATGTATGTCATTACTGTCCGCAGGATTGTAGGATAACTGATCACATGTATGTCATTACTGTCCGCATGATTGTAGGATAACTTATCCCGTTTATGTCTTTACTGTCTGTAGGATTGTAGGATAACTTGCCTCTTTTATTTCTTGAATCACTGTCTGCAGTTAATGAAGTAGGATAACACCCTAACGAATGAATATTCAATCGAACTTCATACTTTATCTATTCTACTGGGGAAAAAATCATTAAAAATATGCGTGAAATACAACGGACCTGATCGAGATCTGAACCTTAGGTTGAAACTCTTTATAGTGACAGTGTTCCTCTCTATGTCTGACCTTAAACTGACTTAATTAACACGTAGAAGTGTGCAGTAATTGTAATTTTTGTCCTTTTTATGTCCACCATGGCGATGGTGCAATGGATTTAGAGACAAAACGGGATATATAGCGGGAGGTAAACCGTGACTTAAATTATCCATTCGTACTCACCAAAGATCGAACCAAAGACTCTCAGTTCGACAGTCAAGCGCTTTACCACACGACCATTCGTTCCCATTATGGCTGAAAGAATGAGATGTTTAACTCTTAGATCCTATAAACCACTAGTGGGACTATTTTATAGTGCACTTCTTTTATCCCCACCATGGCCGATAGTGCAATGGCCATGAATGCAAATGCATTACGGAAGACATGGGAGGAACCTTTACCATGACCAGATAATTTCCCTTGGTTCTCACCGGAGATCGAACCCGGGACCCTCACGTTGACAGTCTGGCCTTTTACCAGCCTTCCCCATTACTCTTGGTAGAACAATCACACACTTTAATTCAATTTTTTTAAAGGGACAATTCAAGGCTAGGCTCACTGTGCCTGCCAGTGAGACATTGGTGGTATAGTAAGTAGTCTTCTCGGACCAGTGAGACCTTGGTGGTATAGTAAGTAGTCCTCTCGGAACAGTGAGACCTAGGTAGTATAGTTAGTAGTCCTCTCGGGCCAGTGAGACCTAGGTGGTATAGTTAGTAGTCCTCTCGGACCAGTGAGACATTGGCGGCATAGTTAGTAGTCCTCTCGGACCAGTGAGACCTTGGTGGTATAGTTAGTAGTCCTCTCGGACCAGTGAGACCTTGGGGGTATAGTTAGTAGTCCTCTCGGACCAGTGAGACCTTGGTGGTATAGTTAGTAGTCCTCTCGGACCAGTGAGACATTGGTGGTATAGTTAGTAGTCCTCTCGGACCAGTGAGACATTGGTGGTATAGTTAGAAGTACTCTCGGACTAGTGAGACATTGGTGGTATAGTTAGTAGTCCTCTCGGACTAGTGAGACATTGGTGGTATAGTTAGAAGTACTCTCGGACTAGTATATAGACAATTGGTAGGTATAGTTATTAGTCCTCTCAGTTAGTGAGACATTGGTGGTATAGTTAGTAGTCCTCTGGGACTAGTGAGACCTTGGTGGTATAGTTAGTAGTCCTCTCGGACAAGTGAGACATTGGTGGTATAGTTAATAGTCCTCTCGGACTAGTGAGACATTGGTGGTATAGTTAATAGTCCTCTCGGACTAGTGAGACATTGGTGGTATAGTTAGTAGTCCTCTTAGACTAGTGCAGGATGAAGTGGCGGCTTAAGTGTCGGCGTCTTAAAATACCAACCCCTCCCCTCCCCTTCTTTCCTGTGGTGCCTCCATTGTACAATCAGAAGTTGATCTATAGAGTAGCAAGGATCTCCCAAACAACTCATGTGGTGATGTAATAAATATAACAGTCAACCAAATGATAGTATCTGAAGATCGTCAATTTAGAGTCATGCTGCACTAGATGTACTCACTGTACTGTCATACTGAGCTAGATGTACTGTCATGCTGCACTACATGTACTGTCATGCACTAGATGTACCGTCGTACTGTCATGCTGCACTAGATGTACTGCCATGCTGCACTAGATGTACTGTCACGCACTAGATGTATTGTCATGCTGCACTAGATTACTGTCATGCTGCACTAAATGTACTGTCATGCACTAGATGTACTGTCATGCACTAGATGTATTGTCATGCTGCACTAGATTACTGTCATGCGGTACTAAATGTACTGTCATGCACTAGATGTACTGTCATGCACTAGATGTATTGTCATGCTGCACTAGATGTATTGTCATGCTGCACTAGATGTACTGTTATGCTGCACTAGATGTACTGTCATGCTGCACTAGATGTACTGTTATGCTGCACTAGATGTACTGTCATTCTGCACGACATGTACTGTCATGTTGCACTAGAAAGTACTGTCATGCTGCACTATTGACATACAAATCAGTAAATGACACTGACTAACATAATAGTACCATAGTGTTAGTTTTTATTGAAATTATAACTAACGTGAGATAATAAACTTATTAATTATAGGTCATTAACTAGTCTAAAATGTAAAACATAAAAAAAAATTTAAAGCGAAAAAACTATTCAATAATGAACGTTATTATAACTTTATTTATTTATTTTGTGAATTAAAATTTTAGTTTTTGTTCTTATCAATAAGACAACAGAACGGATTTTTTTTTGAAAATTATTAATTACAAATCTGGATAAATGTAATAATACATAGAATTAAGAATCCAATATTTCTCACAATTCAATATACAGAACATAAGGGAAATACATTTATTCAAACTCCTTTAGACTCAAACATTTTTCTCCTCATCTTTATAATATGACCGAGAAAATCATTTATTTTTTAATTTTATACTGTGATTCATTTTAATATATTCTAGTGATAATTCTTTCAGAATCATTATTATACATAAGTGCAAACATTGTATAGTTTATGTAATATTTCTAAATAAATCTTTTAAAATATTTAATTTTAAAATAAAAAAAGAAGGTTAATTTTATCTTCAGTAAATCTACAATAGATCTTTTATCTTCAGTGGATCTTTCATCTACTGTAAATCTTTAATCTACAATAGATCTTTCATCTACTGTAAATCTTTAATCTACAATAGATCTTTCATCTTCAGTAAATCTTTCATCTACTGTAAATCTTTCATCTACTGTAAATCTTTCATCTACAGCAATTCTTTCTATACTACTTTATACCACAGAATACCAGATGATAAGACTTTACCAGTGTTATCATATGAAACAATGTCAGTTTTCTTGTCCGCCAACTTTGATTTAAAAGTGAAAAAAAAAATCATCAGTGTTGCCGTCAGTTTAATGGATCGTCAGCCTTGACCCACGGGAAGCAGGTCGTAGGTCAGATTGACCTTGTCATATAAATAACGATCAAACCCTGGTTCTGTTGTCTTTGATCGGCAGTTTAAACCGGTCGACACGTTCAGTGTTGGCCATAACTAGGTATTTCATAATGTCCAGGACTGGACCACTGCCATCTGTCAATTTGTCATGTTTCCCACCCCTCCCCTCCACCCGGCCCCATTCACACACTCACGACATGCAGCATGTTGAAGTGAAGTTAGGTCTGAGTGTAGTTCAGTACTAGGCCTCACACGTTCATCTATGATACATATGTAAACATTGCACTTTATACATAGATATTTATCTCTTTGTAGAAATGATTGTTTTATTTTTATTTGAGATGAACAAAACAATAAGTAGACAAGAAATCATGTATTTGACTATATCTGATTGTATTTGACTTTATCTGTTTGTATATTCCATTTCTGATTGTATATGACTATATATGATTATACATGACTATATATGTTTGTATTTTACTATATCTGATTACATATGACTATATTTGATTGAATTTGACTATACCTGATTGCATTTGACTATATTTTATTGTATTTGACTATATCTGATTGTATTTGACTTTATCTGGTTGTATATTCCATATCTGATTGTATATGACTATATATGTTTGTATTTGACTCTATCTGATTGTATATGACTATTTATGGTTGTATTTGACTATATCTGATTATATATGACTATATATGCTTTTATGTGACTATATCTGAATGTATATGACTATGTTTGTATATGACTATATATGGTTTTATATGACAATATCTGACTGTATATGACTATATATGATTGTATTTGTCTATATATGATTGTATATGACTATATCTAATTGTATATGACTATATATAATTGTATATGACTATATCTGACTGTATATGACTATATATGATTGTATTTGACTATATCTGATTGTATATGACTATATCTGATTATATACCTCTATATCTGATTATGTACCTCTATATCTAATAGTATATGACTGTTTGTGATGGTATGTAATTATACCACTTATAATTCACAGCGTAAATGATTGCGGTTCAAATGAAAGGTGAAGTGTTATCATCACTTAATGTTTGGGAATCCAGTCATCTTTCTTCTGGAGAATGTTACCATCATTAAGTTCACTGATTGGATTGTATATCAATATTGCTATGTCCAGCATGAACTAGTCATTTTCTGTAACTGTCCGAGTCACGTGGTACGACCTATGTGTCAACCTATACAACACGTTCTCCAGCACCAGGAACACCAACCCTAAGATCAAACCACAGGCAGCGCAATAAACTGGAAGTTTGATCCGGTGAAAGGTCACGGCTTCATTGGAACTGACCTTACTTGTGGCGGAAGTCGTCATCTGGACAGAGAAGTACGCCGTCTTCAGTTTCTCCAGAATTCCCGATTCGTCCAGTGATCTCATAACATTGGACAAGTCTTGATAGAAGAAAGTGTCGCGCGGTGTGCCAATGTAAGCGTGATTGATGGATTCAAAACCTCTCTGGGTGTAAGTTCTTACATCCGGGTATTGGCTCTGTGGCAGCAGGTCCAGTGACGTCAGCACGATGAATGCGTAGTGGCCTTGCAGGACACGATCGCAATGAAAGTCCATCAGCGCGCTGAACGTTGAATGGTCAGTTTTATTCTCCTGCTGCAGCCGCGCCCAGACCTGGTTGAGAGTTATATCGCCGGACATCCTGATGAACGTCTGCAGGGCCGTGTCGTGCTGGGACATCCCTATCATGAACTCCTGGTGCTCCATCAGCTGTTTGAACGTCTTCAGGGTCAGCTCAGGGGGCTTCACGGTGAACGTGGTCACCAGGTAGGCCGAGTACGCGGAGCTGATGATGAACCAGAAGACAGCCCATGATGTCCGAAGTATGAGTCCAGACTGGACTTTGTAGGTCCTCTCAGTGTGAAAACAAATGTGGTCAGGGAATGACGTCAGTAATCTAACAATTCAAAGAAATATAAAATGGAATTACTGAGTTCTTTCTAGTAATAATGAGGTAACGACTAAACTAGCATCAAAAGTCACATTAAATTAATTAAAGTCCAACAGAAAATCCTATTTTTATCCGTCGTGGAGTTTAAATCTATTAGTGATAGTTACTGGTTAAATCTGACGGCAACACTCAATAAAATCTTAAGTATACAGACCTTTTTAGACAGACTTTGTACAATAATATTTTTTTGACTAAAGCGACAAATTATCAATTTAGTGTTTTTTATTACATATATATAAATATCAATTGTTCCCATACTATTATTTGTGCCATGTTGGACTTTCTAAAAACTCTCCAGCCCCTATTGCAGTAAACACAGGTAGAATGTTTTCAACATCTCGAGATTATTTTCGAAATGTGAATGTCCCCAT
This sequence comes from Bulinus truncatus, assembly GCA_021962125.1. NCBI lineage: Eukaryota > Metazoa > Mollusca > Gastropoda > Planorbidae > Bulinus > Bulinus truncatus. The sequence goes on along the minus strand of JAGDYQ010000038.1, from coordinate 1,671,705 downwards.
CGCTCTCTTTAACACTTCTATCATATGGTTTGATATTAAACTGATATAGGGGCTAGAAGTTATCAAACATCACTCACTAATATGACAGTAACAAACATCACTCACTAATATGACAGTAACAAACATCACTCACTAATATGACAGTAACAAACATCACTCACTAATATGACAGTAACAAACATCACTCACTAATATGACAGTAACAAACATCACTCACTAATATGACAGTAACAAACATCACTCACTAATATGACAAATTGATTCAATGTTAAGCCTTTAGTCATTGTGCTCTAATAATTTTATAATTATTAATCGAATAAAAAATCATTATCGGGGGGCGATAAAGACCTGAAGTACATCAAATGAAGATTAATATAACTATTAAACACGAATTTAATTGATGGATGCAAGCCAGTGTACTGTGATGTTAGTAAGATGTCTTCTGTACTAGTGTACTGTGATGTTAGCAAGATGTATCCTGTACTACTGTACTGTGATGTTAGCAAGATGTCTCCTGTTCTAGTGTACTGTTATGTTAGCAAGATGTTTTCTGTACTAGTGTACTGTGATGTTAGCAAGATGTATCCTGTACTACTGTACTGTGATGTTAGCAAGATGTCTCCTGTTCTAGTGTACTGTTATGTTAGCAAGATGTCTCCTGTACTAATGTACTGTGATGTTAGCAAGATGTCTCCTGTACTAATGTACTGTGATGTTAGTAAGATGTCTCCTGAACTAATGTACTGTGATGTTAGTAAGATGTCTCCTGTACTAATGTACTGTGATGTTAGTAAGATGTCTCCTGCACTAATGTACTGTGATGTTAGTAAGATGTCTTCTGTAATAGTGTACTGTGATGTTAGTAAGATGTCTCCTGAACTAATGTACTGTGATGTTAGTAAGATGTCTTCTGTACTAGTGTACTGTGATGTTAGTAAGATGTCTCCTGTACTAATGTACTGTGATGTTAGTAAGATGTCTTCTGTAATAGTGTACTGTGATGTTAGCAAGATGTCTCTTGTACTAATGTACTGTGATGTTAGTAAGATGTCTTCTGTAATAGTGTACTGTGATGTTAGCAAGATGTCTTCTGTACTAATGTACTGTGATGCTAGTAAGATGTCTCTTGTAATAGTGTACTGTGATGTTAGCAAGATGTCTCCTGTACTAATGTATTGTGATGTTAGAAAGATATCTTATGTACTAGTGTACAATGATGTTAGCAAGATGTCTCCTGTACTAATGTACTGTTATGTTAGTAAGATGTCTCCTGTACTAATATACTGTGATGTTAGTAAGATGTCTTCTGTAATAGTGTACTGTGATGTTAGTAAGATGTCTCCTGTACTAATGTACTGTGATGTTAGTAAGATGTCTTCTGTAATAGTGTACTGTGATGTAAGTAAGATGTCTCCTGTACTAATGTACTGTGATGCTAGTAAGATGTCTTCTGTACTAGTGTACTGTGATGCTAGTAAGATGTCTCCTGTACTAATGTACTGTGATGTAAGATGTCTCCTGTACTAATGTACTGTGATGCTAGTAAGATGTCTTCTGTACTAGTGTACTGTGATGTTAGTAAGATGTCTCCTGTACTAATGTACTGTGATGTTAGTAAGATGTCTTCTGTAATAGTGTACTGTGATGTTAGTAAGATGTCTCTTGTACTAATGTACTGTGATGTTAGTAAGATGTCTTCTGTAATAGTGTACTGTGATGTTAGCAAGATGTCTTCTGTACTAATGTACTGTGATGCTAGTAAGATGTCTCTTGTAATAGTGTACTGTGATGTTAGCAAGATGTCTCCTGTACTAATGTATTGTGATGTTAGAAAGATATCTTATGTACTAGTGTACAATGATGTTAGCAAGATGTCTCCTGTACTAATGTACTGTTATGTTAGTAAGATGTCTCCTGTACTAATATACTGTGATGTTAGTAAGATGTCTTCTGTAATAGTGTACTGTGATGTTAGTAAGATGTCTCCTGTACTAATGTACTGTGATGTTAGTAAGATGTCTTCTGTAATAGTGTACTGTGATGTAAGTAAGATGTCTCCTGTACTAATGTACTGTGATGCTAGTAAGATGTCTCTTGTAATAGTGTACTGTGATGTTAGCAAGATGTCTCCTGTACTAATGTATTGTGATGTTAGAAAGATATCTTATGTACTAGTGTACAATGATGTTAGCAAGATGTCTCCTGTACTAATGTACTGTTATGTTAGTAAGATGTCTCCTGTACTAATATACTGTGATGTTAGTAAGATGTCTTCTGTAATAGTGTACTGTGATGTTAGTAAGATGTCTTCTGTAATAGTGTACTGTGATGTAAGTAAGATGTCTCCTGTACTAATGTACTGTGATGCTAGTAAGATGTCTTCTGTACTAGTGTACTGTGATGCTAGTAAGATGTCTCCTGTACTAATGTACTGTGATGTAAGATGTCTCCTGTACTAATGTACTGTGATGCTAGTAAGATGTCTTCTGTACTAGTGTACTGTGATGTTAGTAAGATGTCTCCTGTACTAATGTACTGTGATGTTAGTAAGATGTCTTCTGTAATAGTGTACTGTGATGTTAGTAAGATGTCTCTTGTACTAATGTACTGTGATGTTAGTAAGATGTCTTCTGTAATAGTGTACTGTGATGTTAGCAAGATGTCTTCTGTACTAATGTACTGTGATGCTAGTAAGATGTCTCTTGTAATAGTGTACTGTGATGTTAGCAAGATGTCTCCTGTACTAATGTATTGTGATGTTAGAAAGATATCTTATGTACTAGTGTACAATGATGTTAGCAAGATGTCTCCTGTACTAATGTACTGTTATGTTAGTAAGATGTCTCCTGTACTAATATACTGTGATGTTAGTAAGATGTCTTCTGTAATAGTGTACTGTGATGTTAGTAAGATGTCTCCTGTACTAATGTACTGTGATGTTAGTAAGATGTCTTCTGTAATAGTGTACTGTGATGTAAGTAAGATGTCTCCTGTACTAATGTACTGTGATGCTAGTAAGATGTCTTCTGTACTAGTGTACTGTGATGCTAGTAAGATGTCTCCTGTACTAATGTACTGTGATGTAAGATGTCTCCTGTACTAATGTACTGTGATGCTAGTAAGATGTCTTCTGTACTAGTGTACTGTGATGTTAGTAAGATGTCTTCTGTAATGGTGTACTGTGATGTTAGTAAGATGTCTCCTGTACTAGTGTACTATGATGTTAGTAAGATGTCCAGCCAACCTTAATTCACCCAAATAAGCAGGGTTGTCTTATCGTTATCGTCTGAATCCGATGCATATCAAATCTAGACATGGGTCAGAGAAAATTACATTCATGTCTAAATAATAATTCATGGAGTCCAGGATGGGACTGACAAGTCTAAATAATATACAATCAATCTTCCTTACAGCTATATAGTTACTTATTTGTTTAACAACGTACTCTGTAATTTAAAAAAAAATAATCAATGTATTGTGAAGACTTGCCGAGATCTGAACTTATAAAACAGTTTATTAGTCTGTAATGTAAAATAGTTCACACAAGTAAGACTAAACTAAATGTAACATAGTTCACACAAGTAAGGCTAAACTGAATGTAAAATAGTTCACACAAGTAAGACTAAACTGAATGTAAAATAGTTTACACAAGTAAGACTAAACTAAATGTAAAATAGATCACACAAGTAAGACTAAACTAAATGTAAATCTGAACGTATAAAAACAATGCCAACTTCATGGTGATTCAGGTAAACATTTTCTGAAGGTATGTTAAATAGGTGGCCATCAAAGCCTACTGCTATATAATAGTTACGTCAGTGTGTATGTTTCTCTACCTGACTAGTTTATCTCATTGTCTGATTGGTACCTGAGATTTTCTTTCCTGAACTTCCCAGGTGTGTGGCTGTAACAAGAGTTGGTTAATACGTGAATGACTGCACCGATGACTCCAACGATGGCTATAGGACCCAGGAGATACAAAATAAAATCTCCCTGGAAGATATCTAAATAGGTCAAATCAAGGTGATCTGTTTGGACCGGAAGTCTGGTTTATACAGAAATAGAAAGTAAAATAATATATTAGTATAAAAAATATACTGCGATGTATAAAAGGTAAATAAATATTTTATATAAGTATATGTCTTTCTATGTACATGATACACTTCACCATCATTCACTGTGATACTTTGAACAGGACAAGCTTCACATGACTGGATGGTTGGGAGTGTTACTCAAACACCATACATTTATATTAGCAGGTTTACCCTACAACCTTAAAATAGGTATGAAGTTTTGTTTAGGGGCGCTGACATACACATATGCTAATGTTGAAAGATGATTAGGCTAGCCTGACTTACAACGCTTTACTAAAAGCGTTATACAAAGAGTAAACAGCTAAAACAGACAAAAGTATTGGTGAAATAGTTTACAATTACCCCAGGCAGATTGAGTATCAGATAAATAACTTAACAAAAAGTAATGAAGGCAGTGGAGGGGGTCTGCTGTAATCAATATTACATTTTTCAAGTGACCATTCATTCACCTTTACAAAACGACTTTATGTCCTTGACCCCTCACTTCTCTTTTGTCCACGTCACTATCATATATAACCAATATTTGAAATAGACATTCATCAATACACTGATAAATCAATATTGTTAACATTCACACTGGACAAACTAATTTTACTATTTATTTGATATTAATAAATGTTCTCATAGCTTTAAACTTCCACTTCCTGCTTACAACTTTTTACACTTTTTTAATGGCCTACTTTAATCCAATGTGGATCGATCGATCTAACTTCGATTACAATATCACTTACCTGTATATAATATTTATATTTTCCACAACTGTTGGTGTTGAGATATAATCAATTCTAGTTCGCCTCGTCTCTGTGATACTCAATGGCAGGGTGGTCAATGCCGCCTCACGCCTGGCAAGCTGACCTGTCCATAATTAATGACATAATGAGTGGACGCAGAAATATATAATGTAAACAAACAGACATAAAATGTAAACAAACAGACATATAATGTAAACAAACAGACATAAAATGTAAACAGACATAAAATGTAAACACATAGACATATAATGTAAACACATAGACATATAATGTAAATACATCGACATATAATATAAACACATTGACATATAATGTTAACACACAGACATATAATGTAAACACAGGAATATAATGTAAAACACAGATGTATAATGTAAACACATAGACATATAATTTAAACACATAGACATATAATGTAAACACACAGACATATAATATAAACACACAGACATATAATGTAAACACAGGAATATAATGTAAAAACACAGATATATAATGTAAACACATAGACATATAATTTAAACACATAGACATATAATGTAAACACACAGACATATAATGTAAATACATCGACATATAATATAAACACATTGACATATAATGTTAACACACAGACATATAATGTAAACACAGGAATATAATGTAAAAACACAGATATATAATGTAAACACATAGACATATAATTTAAACACATAGACATATAATGTAAACACACAGACATATAATGTAAACACACAGACATATAATGTAAACACAGGAATATAATGTAAAAACACAGATATATAATGTAAACACATAGACATATAATTTAAACACATAGACATATAATGTAAACACACAGACATATAATGTAAACACACAGACATATAATGTAAACACACAGACATATAATGTAAACACATAGACATATAATGTAAACACATAGACATATAATGTAAACACATAGACATATAATTTAAACACATAGACATATAATGTAAACACATTGACATATAATGTTAACACACAGACATATAATATAAACACAGGAATATAATGTAAAAACACAGATATATAATGTTAACACATAGACATATAATTTAAACACATAGACATATAACGCCCCTTACATTTATTTACATATAACATTCTATTTACATATTTTATGTATATGTGTTCTGCCTTTGTATTTATGGCATATTATTATTGCTCTATATTTATTTTGTTTATATTTTATTTATATTTTATCGGCGCAACCTACACTCATTTATATATTTTACATTTTTATGGCATACTTTTATTATTACATATATATGCGATATACCGCCCAATGTATGTCGGTGGCATAATTATATTATTATAATTAACTATGAGGGGTTATGGTGAAGATTGCTGGGTTATTTATATTCCCACCCTCCACTAATATATTCGATTTATCTCAACACATACCATCTAACTACTTTAATGTATTTATATATATCAATATATTTAACTAATTATCTTTGTGCATTCCCTATCGATCATCTTTATGCATTTATTTATATCTTGGTTTTAAAGCATTAATTTTATATAGATTAGATAATGTGCGTTTCTAAAGGTTTGTCATTTTCTCATTTTTCTTATTCGTTATTATTATCTTCAATGAATATAATATCAACCAGTTTACTTTGTATTTATGTCTTCGGTTACTACTTGATATATTACTACATTTTTTATATATATATATATATATACTATATGATGAAAATTCAACAATACATTGTACCACATACATTATTGTGATCTTTATCATCATCATATTTGTTGTGTTTGAATCATTATACAGTTATGTTACTTTAAGGCGGATTCTACCTATTACTTTAATAAGTATTTCAAAGAAAAGTTGACTTCATCTCAATTTTATGATGAACTTCGTCAGTGTGTCATTAACGTACTGTTATAATTACTAAATTGAAGATACTTACAGCTTGTAATCTTACATTGCTCATGTGAAGTACACCTTATATTAACGCATTTGTTACGTATAAAACCATGTTGATTTTATTTCTTTCGATTGGCATTTTCATGTATATCATCAGTCTGCGATAACTGATTTCAAAGAAGAATCATCTTCGCTGTTTCTTCATATCGGATCGTATCGTTGATGTTATCGTGATACAGTCGCTGAAGAGTGATCGATTCAAAGTACCGCACCCTCACGATTCCCGATCGTGATATCGATTAAGCATCAATCGCCTTTATCGAAAATATTTCTTTCAGCGCTGGCGTTACTGGCGTTCAATCTCATCTTTACCGTCGCTCTTCGGCGCCATTATTGATCTCAATCTGCTGTTACTTTACTGTTTTACTTTGCATGTGACTTTCAAACTTACCTACATATATTTACCACTGCTTGCACTTGCGCTGGCGTTGATTGCTCAAGCTGTTGTTTCATCGTCGGGTATCGTTACTATATAAAAGAATTCTACAATTCTGCACATTGCTGCCACCTAGTATACCGGGTTGCGATCTACTTTGCGGTGTCATGAGCTTCAACAAGCAAATGTCGTTCTTTCAGCATTTTGTGTCTTGTATCATTCCATCAGTCATTTACCGTCCATGGTTGATCACATTCGTCAAGCGCTGTCATTTCACTGGTTTCTGCCGAAGTTCGCATCACCTCGGCGCGATGATGAAATATGGTTTGAAAGTATTTCAAGCTGTGTATTTATTTACGTATAAAAGCGTTACCTGTCATCGACGTATTGAAAGCGCCCAGTTTCATTGCCGAAAAAGCGCCCTGATCGAAGCATTAACGTCAAAGCGCCTCTCAATCGTGTGTTCAGCGCTATTTGATCATAATGAAAGATGTTACCATTACTGTTTGTCTCTGGTCTTCAAATCATTTCTTACCATCTTCGGAAGCACAACATATCGTTTGATGGCATTGATTTATTCCTTACTTATTGGTTGTTTTGCTCTCTTGTACTTCGTTCAGTTTTCAGTTTCGGGTGTTTAACCGTTTTCGCATTTATCGTGAAACGCTTTCGCGTTTTTCGTGCGCCGCTTCAGTCATATGACTGTTAGTTTCTGTGTCCTTGAACCCTGAACTATTTGAATATCACCTTCTCTGTTTAAATCTATAAAGGTCATGAAGTCTATATTAATGTGCCTCCTTCTGGTGACTCTGTCTGCAATGTTTTCCTTAGGAGACTAACCACTATCCTCTGAGGTGTGAAGAAACGAGGTCCACTTGAAACAAAGCTCTACAGACACAAGCTCAAGAATGGCGAATATCAGAACCTCGTTTTGAGAGAAGATGAGGACGTTTTTAATATCCTGTTCAGTGCTCAGGCGACATAAAGTGGACTTTATGACGTTAGAAGTGACGCCCACTTCCAGTTCAAAATGTATAACTTTCAATATAGGCATCAAATGAAATATTTTGTTCTCAAACATGGTGATATGTTGCCCGTGTAGCTCATCGAATATTACTAGCAAGACGTCATTCTGAAATAAAGATTCCTCTGGTGTTTCGGAGTCAAAGTTCATGTTTAGGAAGACTTTACCAGCGACAGAACCCAAGTATAACCATGATATTGCGTCATCATTATTTGTTGAAGAAATAATCTGCAACAAACTTGGTCTGTTACCTAGGGACGAAGTGTTTCTTATTGGTGTACATGCTACGTACATAAGTTGTGTACACATGATGACAGTGTACACCAAGTACATATCTGAAGACTGCACATTTATATGGGGCTCTGTAGGTAGAGTTTATTTTAGCTTTAGATGTCATTTAGAATTAAATTTCCTGTATCAATATACAAACTATTTCATTTCTCATAAACCATTTCCTGTAAACTGTTATATACAAACTATTACATTTCCCCCCCCCCCCCCCCCCCCCCCCCCCCCCCCCCCCCCCCCCCCCCCCCCCCCCCCCCCCCCCCCCCCCCCCCTGTAAACTGTTATATTATTATATTTATATTAAAAAATTGGCTGTCATTTTGTTCTAATTCGCAGTAAAACTTAACATTTTTGTTTTAATTTTTATATTGTTATAGTTTTTATTAAAAGACATTAAAAGTCTGATGATTTCATTAAATTTGTTTGAGTAACTTCTAATATAGAAACTGAACCTCTTCAATTGTCATGGATTATTTTGTTTTAAAGAAAGCTTTCATTTGAGTAAATAGTTGACACAACTTCAATGTACTTGTGAGTGACTTGACCATATTGAATTGATTATACTCATTTCTTAGATATATTTAGGTCTGTACAGAGTTAACTAATGTATTTCACAGAATGTAGATATAATGCAGATTAATGTAGATAGAATGTAGATATAATGTAAATATAATGAAAATTGTAGATATAATGTAGATATAAAATACTCTAGGAGTGATAATTCTAGTTTAGTGGAGTCCGGTTTAGAAAAATATTTAATCTGACTTGTTGATTTGTATCACTACACAATCCTTCATGTAAGTATCGTTTCACTACACATTCCTTCATGTAAGTATCGTTTCACTACACAATCCTTCATGTAAGTATCGTTTCACTACACAATCCTTCATGTAAGTATCGTTTCACTACACAATCCTTCATGTAAGTATCGTTATAAAAACAAACAATCACTACTAGGCAAACATAAAAAGAGGAAATATCACATTGCTCGGTTAAACAAAAGAGAAAATATCACATTGCTCAGGTTAAACAAAAGAGAAAATATCACATTGCCCAGGTTAAACAAAAGAGGAAATATCACATTGACTTTAGGTTAAACAAAAGAGAAAATATCACATTGCCCAGGTTAAACAAAAGAGGAAATATCACATTGCCCAGGTTAAACAAAAGAATAAATATCACATTGCCCAGGTTAAACAAAAGAGGAAATATCACATTGCCCAGGTTAAACAAAAGAGAAAATATCACATTGCCCAGGTTAAACAAAAGAGGAAATATCACATTGCCCAGGTTAAACAAAAGACAAAATATCACATTGCCCACGGTTAAAAACAAAGAGAGAGGAAATATCACATTGCCCAAGGTTATTAAACAAAAGAAGAAAATATCACATTGCCCAGGTTAAACAAGAGGAAATATCACATTGCCCAGGTTAAACAAAAGAGAAAATAGACATGAGCGTTTCATGTGAAGTCGGTTTTAAATGGTGATGAGCATTACAATCAAATTTGACTTTCAATCGGGTTTATTTTTATCTTACTTTATATATATATATATATATATTTGTATACCGATCTTAAGTGTTCTATATTTTATCCAAAGATAATCGTCTGATGTAGCACTGATATAATTAAGTTTAACTATATATAATTAATTTTCACTTTCTATAATTAAATGTGACGGTATATAATTAATTTTCACTGTATATAATAAATTTTCACTGCATTAAATTAATTGAGACTGTATATAATTAACTTTGACTATATACATAATTTGTATAAGTAGCTTCTTTTTTTCTAAATAAAATGTCTAAGTATAAAATACTTATCAATGAACCATACTGACCAGCTCATTGTTTCGTCACAGCCAATGAAAGTAAAGACTTCACTTGTGTCCCAATGAGAATTCACCCATGACGTTGTTCCGTCCGAACTTAGCAAAGTGAAACAACTGATCTGTGACGTAGCAATATATTCACCAGAGTCCACTACAAGTGATATGAAAGCTGTATGCTATATAAAAAGTATATTGTAACTGTGGCATACATTCAAAGAACTTTGCAGTAGTGATAATACTGTATCGTCCATTCTAATTACTGCTTGCGGATAATCGATCTCCGCCAAACCAGAAGCATCTTCATTCCGTTTTAGATCACGATGTTGGATGATATCCAAAGTTAAAAAAAAATCGATCTCTTACTCGGTCTTTTGTTTAATCCTTAGTGTTGCTTTACAAGTCCAGCGCCTCAGCTGGACAGTCTCAATGTTTGTTTTGTGCTTCTAAAAATGTGTGAAATATCGATGTCTGATGGACAGAACTGGGTCATGTCTTAACTGTCTGCAGGATAACTTATCATATGTGTGTCTTTACTGTCTGCAGGATAACTTATCATATGTGTGTCTTAACTGTCTGCAGGATAACTTATCATTTGTGTGTCTTAACTGTCTGCAGGATAACTTATCATATGTGTGTCTTTACTGTCTGCAGGATAACTTATCATATGTGTGTCTTTACTGTCTGCAGGATAACTTATCATATGTGTGTCTTTGCTGTCTGCAGGATTGTAGGATAACTTATCATATGTGTGTCTTTACTGTCTGCAGAATTGTAGATTAACTTATCACATGGATGTCATTACTGTCCGCATGATTGTAGGATAACTTATCATATGTGTGTCTTTGCTGTCTGCAGGATTGTAGGATAACTGATCATATGCATGTCTTTACTGTCTGCAGGATTGGTGGATAACGTGCCTCTTTTATTTCTTGAATTACTGTCTGCAGTTAATGAAGTAGGATAACACCCAAACGAATGAATATTCAATCGAACTTGATACTTTATCTATTCTACTGGGGAAAAAATCATTAAAAATATGAGTGAAATACAACGGACCTGATCAAGATCTGAACCTTAAGTTGAAACTCTTCATAGTGGCAGTGTTCCACTCTATGTCTGAAACTCTTCATAGTGACAGTGTTCCACTCTATGTCTGAAACTCTTCATAGTGACAGTGTTCTTCTCTATGTCTGAAACTCTTCATAGTGACAGTGTTCTTCTCTATGTCTGAAACTCTTCAAAGTGACAGTGTTCCACTCTATGTCTGACCTTAAACTGACCTAATTAGCACGTAGAAGTGTGCTGTACTTGTTATGTTTTCCCTTTCATCCCCACCATGGCCGATAGTGTAATGGCCATGGATGCACTACGGAAGACATGGGAGGAACGTTTACCATGACCTGATAATTTTTCTTGGTTATTACCGGAGATGGAACCCGGGACCCTCACGTTGACAGTCTGGCCTTTTACCATACGACCACACTTCCCCATTACTCTTGGTAGAACAATCACACACTTTAATTCAGTTTTTATAGAGGGACAATTCAAGGCTTGGCTCACTGTGCCTGCCAGTGAGACATTGTTGGTATAGTTAGTAGTCCTCTCGGACTAGTGAGTCATTGATGATATAGTTAGTAGTCCTCTCGGACTAGTGAGACATTGATGACATAGTTAGTAGTCCTCTCGGACTAGTGAGACATTGATGACATAGTTAGTAGTCCTCTCGGACTAGTGAGACATTGGTGATATAGTTAGTAGTCCTCTCGGACTAGTGAGACATTGATGACATAGTTAGTAGTCCTCTCGGACTAGTGAGACATTGATGACATAGTTAGTAGTCCTCTCGGACTAGTGAGACATTGATGATATAGTTAGTAGTCCTCTCGGACTAGTGAGACATTGGTGATATAGTTAGTAGTCCTCTCGGACTAGTGAGACATTGGTGATATAGTTAGTAGTCCTCTCGGACTAGTGAGACATTGGTGATATAGTTAGTAGTCCTCTCGGACTAGTGCAGGATGAAGTGGCGGCTTAAGTCTCGGCGTTTCAAAATACCAACCCCCCTCCCCTTCCTTCCTGTGGTGCCACCATTGTACAATCAGAGGACGATCTGAAGAGTAGCGAGGGATCTCCCAAACAACTAATGTGGTGATGTAATAAATATAACAGTCAACCAAATGATAGTATCTGAAGATCGTCAATTTACAGTCATGCTGCACTTGATGTACTCATTGTACTGTCATACTGAGCTAGATGTACTGTCATGCTGCACTACATGTACTGTCATGCACTAGATCTCCTGTCATGCACTAGATGTACTGTCATACTGTCATGCTGCACTAGATGTACTGTCATGCTGCACTAGATGTACTGTCATGCTGCACTAGATGTAATGTCATGCTGCACTAGATGTACTTTCAAGCTGCACTACATGTACTGTCATGTTGCACTAGAAAGTATTGTCATGCTGCACTACATGTACTGTCATGTTGCACTAGATGTACTGTCATGCTGCACTACATGTACTGTCATTGTGCACTAGATGTACTGTCATGCTGCACTACATGTACTGTCATGTTGCACTAGAAAGTACTGTCATGCTGCACTATTGACATAAAAATCAGTAAATGAAACTGACTAACAAAGTAGTACCATAGTGTTAGTTTTTATTGAAATTATAACTAACGTGAAATAATAAACTTATTATTATAAGTCATTAACTAGCCATAAATGTAAAGACATAAAAACAATTTAAAAAGCGATAAAATTATAGTGCTAGTTTTTATTGAAATTATAACTAACGTGAAATAATAAACTTATTATTATAAGCCATTAACTAGTCATAAATGTAAAGACATAAAAACAATTTAAAAAGCGATAAAAACCATTCAATAATGAACGTTATTATAACTTTTTTTATTTATTTTGTGAATTAAAATTTTAGTTTTTGTTCTTATCAGTAAGACAACAGAATGGATTTTTTTTTCGAAAATTATTAATTACAAATCTGAATAAATTTAATAATACAGAGAATTAAGAATCCAATATTTCTCATTATTCAATATACAGAACACAAGGGAAATACATTTATTCAAACTCCTTTAGACTCAAACATTTTATCCTTATGGCCGAGAAAATCATTTTTTTTTAATTTTTATACTGTGATTCATTTTAATATATTCTAGTTATAATTCTTTCAGAATCATTATTATAAATAAGTGCAAACATTGTATAGTTTATGTAATATTTCTAAATAAATCTTTTTAAATATTTAATTATAAAATAAAAAAAGAAGGTTAATTTCGTCTTCCCGTAAATCTTTCATCTACTGTAAATCTTTCATCTACTGTAAATCTTTCATCTACTGTAAATCTTTCATCTACTGTAAATCTTTCATCTTCATTAATTCTTTCTATACTACTTTATACCACAGAATACCCGGTGATAAGACTCTACCAGTGTTATTATATGAAACAATGTCAGTCTTCTTGTCTGCCAACTTTGATTTAAAAGTGAAAAAAAAAATCATCAGTGTTGGCGTCAGTTTAATTGATCGTCAGCCTTGACCCACGGGAAGCAGGTCGTAGGTCAGATTAACCTTGTCATATAAATAACGATCAAACCCTGGTTCTGTTGTCTTTGATCGGCAGTTTAAACCGGTCGACACGTTCAGTGTTGGCCATAACTAGGTATTTCATAATGTCCAGGACTGGACCACTGCCATCTGTCAATTTGTCTTGTTCTCCACCCCCCCCTCCGGCCCCATTCACACACTCACCACATGCAGCATGTTGAAGTGAAGTTAGGTCTGAGTGTAGTTCAGTTCTAGGCCTCACACGTTCATCTATGATACATATGTAAACATCATACTGTATGGCTATTTATCTCTTTGTAGAAATGATTATTTTATTCTTATTTGAGATGAACAAAAAAAAGTAGACAAGAAATCATGAATTCGACTATATTTGATTGTATTTGACTATATCTGATTGTATTTGTCTATACCTCATTGTATTTGACTTATTTGATTGTATTTGGCTTTATCTGATGGTATTTTAATATATTTGATTGTATTTGACTATATTTAATTGTAATTGACTATATCTGATTGTGTTTTACTTTATTTGATTGCATTTGTCTATATTTGATTGTATTTTACTATATTTGATTGTATTTGACTATTTTTGATTGTATTTTACTATATTTGATTGTAGTTGACTATATATGTTATAATTTGACTATATCTGATTGTATTTGTCTATACCTGATGTATTTGACTACATTTGATTGTATTTTACTATATTTGATTGTTTTTGACTATATTTGATTGTATTTGACTATATTTGATTGTGTTTGATTTTATCTGATTGTATTTGACTATATTTGATTGTATTTGACTATATATGATTGTATTTGACTGTATTTGATTGTATTTGACTATATATGATTGTATTTGATTTTATCTGATTGTATTTGACTTTATCTGGTTGTATATTCCATATCTGATTGTATATAACTATATATGATTGTATATGACTATGTTTGTATTTGACTATATATGGTTGTATATGACTATTTATGTTTGTATATGACTATATCTGATTATATTTGACTATATCTGATTATATTTGACTATATATGGTTTTATACGACTATATCTGAATGTATATGACTATTTATGTTTGCATATGGCTTTGTAGGGTTGTATTTGACTATATCTGATTGTATATGACTATTTATGTTTGTATATGACTATATCTGATTGTATATGACTATATATGGCTGTATATGACTATATATGATTGTATTTGACTATATATGATTGTATATGACTATATCTAGTTGTATATGACTATATATGATTGCATATTACTATATCTGATTGTATATGACTATATCTGATTATATACCTCTATATCTGATTATATACCTCTATATCTGATTATGTACCTGAATATCTAATTGTATATGACTGATTTTGATGGTATGTAATTATACCACTTATAATTCACAGCGTAAATGATTGCGGTTCAAATGAAAGGTGAAGTGTTATCATCACTTAATGTTTGGGAATCCAGTCATCTTTCTTCTGGAGAATGTTACTATCATTAAGTTCACTGATTGGATTGTATGTCAATATTGCTATGTCCATCATGAACTAGTCATGTTCTGTAACTGTCCGGGTCACGTGGTACGACCTATGTGTCAACCTATACAACACGTTCTCCAGCACCAGGAACACCAACCCTAAGATCAAACCACAGGCAGCGCAATAAACCGGAAGTTTGATCCGGTGAAAGGTCACGGCTTCATTGGAACTGACCTTACTTGTGGCGGAAGTCGTCATCTGGACAGAAAAGTACGCCGCCTTTAGTTTCTCCAGAATTCCCGATTCGTCCAGTGATCTCATAACATTGGACAAGTCTTGATAGAAGAAAGTGTCGCGCGGTGTGCCTATGTAGGCGTGATTGATGGATTCAAAACCTCTCTGGGTGTAAGTTCTTACATCCGGGTATTGGCTCTGTGGCAGCAGGTCCAGTGACGTCAGCACGATGAATGCGTAGTGGCCTTGCAGGACACGATCGCAGTGAAAGTCCATCAGCGCGCTGAACGTTGAAGGGTCAGTTTTATTCTCCTGCTGCAGCCGCGCCCAGACCTGGTTGAGAGTTATGTCGCCGGACATCCTGATGAACGTCTGCAGAGCTGTGTCGTGCTGGGACATCCCTATCATGAACTCCTGGTGCTCCATCAGCTGTTTAAACGTCTTCAGGGTCAGCTCAGGAGGCTTCACGGTGAACGTGGTCACCAGATAGGCCGAGTACGCGGAGCTGATGATGAACCAGAAGACAGCCCATGATGTCCGAAGTATGAGTCCAGACTGGACTTTGTAGGTCCTCTCAGTGTGAAAACAAATGTGGTCAGGGAATGACGCCAGTAATCTAACAATTCAAAGAAATATAAAATGGAATTTATGAGTTATTTCTAGTAATAATGAGTTAACGACTAAACTAGCATCAAAAGTCATATTAAATTAAAATCCAACAGAAAATCCTATTTTTATCCGTCGTGGAGTTTAAATCTATTAATGATAAATTACAAGTTACTGGTTAAATCTGACGGCAACACTCAATAAAATCTTAAGTATACAGACCTTTTTAGACAAACTTTGTACAATAATATTTCTTTGACTAAAGCGAAAATTATCAATTTAGTGTTTTTTATTACATATATATAAATATAAATTTTTTGTATACTATTATTATTTGTGCCATGTTGGACTTTCTAAAATCTCTCTTCAACATCTCGAGATTATTTTCCAAATTTGAATGTCCTCATCGCTTTCTTTAACACTTGTATTATATGGTTTGATATCAAACTGTTATAGGGGCTAGAAGTTATCAAACATCACTCACTAATATGACAGTAACAAACATGATTCAAGGTTAAGTCTTTAGTCATTGTACTCTAATAATTTTATAATTATTAATCGAATAAAAAATCATTATCGGGGGGGGGGCGATAAAGTATAATTGATACAAGAACAGGGACGGGCCATTCATTGCCCCGGGCTGCCTGTTGCCCTTCACAAATGTTTCTCAAGTTATTTACAATGAAAAAAAATTGATACATTTCACGACTTGAAGTACATCAAATGAAGATTAATATGAACTATTAAACACAAATTTAATTGATGGATGCAAGCCAGTGTACTGTGATGTTAGTAAGATGTCTCCTGTACTAATGTACTGTGATGTTAGTAAGATGTCTTCTGTACTAATGTACTGTGATGTTTGCAAGATGTCGTCTTCTGTACTAGTGTACTGTGATGTTAGCAAGATGTCGTCTTCTGTACTAGTGTACTGTGATGTTAGTAAGATGTCTTCTGTACTAGTGTACTGTAATGTTAATAAGATGTCCAGCCAACCGTAATTTACCCAAATAAGCAGGGTTGTCTTAAAGTTACCGTCTGAATCCGATGCATATCAAATCTAGACATGGGTCAGAGAAATTGACATTCATGTCAAAATAATAATTCATGGAGTCCAGGATGGGACCGACAAGTCTAAATAATATACAATCAATCTTCCTTACAGCTATATGGATACTTATTTGTTTAACAACGTACTTTGTAATTTAAAAAAAAATAAGTCAATCAATGTATTGTAAAGACTTGCCGAGATCTGAACTTATAAAACAGTTTATTAGTCTGAAATGTAAAATAGTTCACACAAGTAAGACTAAACTAAATGTAAATCTGAACGTATAAAAAGAAGGCCAACTTCATGGTGATTCAGGTAAACATTTTCTGAAGGTATGTTAAATAGGTTGCCATCACAGCCTACTGCTATATAATAGATACTTCAGTGTGTATGTTTCTCTACCTGACTAGTTTATCTCATTGTCTGATTGGTACCTGAGATTTTCTTTCCTGAACTTCCCAGGTGTGTGGCTGTAACAAGAGTTGGTTAATACGTGAATGACTGCACCGATGACTCCAACTATGACTACAGGACCCAGGAGATACAAAATAAAATCTCCCTGGAAGATATCTAAATAGGTCAAATCAAGGTGATCTGTTTGGACCGGAAGTCTGGTTTACAAAGAAATATAATGTAAAATAATGTATTAGTATAAAAAAATATACCGCGGTGTATAAAAGGTAAATAAATATTTTATATAAATATATGTCTTTCTATGTACATGATACACTTCACCATCATTCACTGTGATACTTTGAACAGGACAAGCTTCACATGACTGGCTGGTTGGGAGGGTTACTCAACAAACACCATACATTATATTAGCAGGTTTACCCTTCAACCTTAAAGCAGGTATGAATTTTGTTTAGGGCTGCTGATATATACATATGCTAATGTTGAATGTTGATTAGGTTAGCCTGACTTAACGCTTTACTAAAAGCGTTATACAAAGAGTAAACATCTAAACCAGACAAAAGTAATGGTGAAATAGTTTACAATTACCCCAGGCAGAGTGAGTGTCAGATAAATAACTTAACAAAAAGTAATGAAGGCAGTAGAGGGGGTCTGCTGTAATCAATATTACATTTTTCAAGTGACCATTCATTCACCTTTACAAAACGACCTTATGTCCTTGACCCCTCACCTCTCTCTTGTCCACGTCACTATCATATATAACCAATATTTGAAAGAGACATTCATCAATACACTGATAAATCGATATTGTTAACATTCACACTGGACAAACTAATTTTACTATTTATTTAATATTAATAAATATTCTCATAGCTTTAAACTTCCACTTCCTGCTTACAACTTTTTACACTTTTTTAACGGCCTACTTTAATCCAATGTGGATCGATCGATCTAACTTCGATTACAATATCACTTACCTGTATATAATATTTATATTTTCCACAACTGTTGGTGTAGAGATATAATCAATTCTAGTTCGCCTCGTCTCTGTGATACTCAATGGCAGTGTAGTCAATGCTGCCTCACGCCTGGCAAGCTGACCTGTCCATAATTAATGGCATAATGAGTGGACGCAGAAATATATAAGGTAAACACACAGACATATAATGTAAACACATAGACATATAATGTAAATACATAGAAGTATAATGTAAACACATAGACATATAATGTAAACACACAGACATATAATGTAAACACAAAGACATATAATGTAAATACATAGACAAAATACGAATACAAATGTAAATGAAGTAAACATTATAATAAAAATTATAAATAGAAAGTTTGAAGAAGATAACGGAATTTATTTAAATACACCTGTATTTCTCATCATTGATTTTAAAATCATTATATATTATATATAGGGCCTATATATATCAGCATATATTTAGTGGCTGTTTTATAATTATGCGATTAATATATATTTAGCCATGACATTTTGCTTTATATATATTGATTTTATTATCGACCTGTTCCAATTAAGCAAATGTTAGTTATTAAAGGGTGCAATCAATTTATTTTTTTGAGCTGTAACCGTTATTAAATGGAACTACTTGCAAATGTCAATGGTTCCTTTTTATTTGTGTGTGTCTCCAGTTGCTGATTTATTTATATATATATATATATATATATATATATATATATATATATATATATATTAGTGTAAGAGTAAAGAAAAATCAATTCTAATCACATAATATAAACCATGCTAAATAGCTTGTCCATATGTCTGTATGGATGTTTTTATCTGTAACAATTTATTTTGATCCATTACTGATTCACTATTTAACGAGGATCTCCTAATACTTAATCGCCAAAGTCATTCAAAAGAAAGTAATTTAACTATCCAAGGCTGGACTGATATTTTAAATAGAAATCTATTATTTTGTATTTAATATACTAATTATTTAAATTGAGGAAGCTGTTTCAAAACTTATTATCTTAATTATCCAGGAAATGCTTCTGTTTATTACAATAAATAGTGTGCATCAATAATATTCTTGTGCTATAAGAAACCCCATAACAGGACTGGCAATATGATATTTCTAGGACTTTTTAGATACATATGCGCTTTGTGTGTAGTATGTTTCATGTTACTCTAATGACATAAATCTTCTGCAATAGCTGAGTAATTTTTTTTTTTTAAAGAGGTCAATCTGTTTTTATTTGTATTTATTTTTTTCAATGGGATCAAATATAGACAGACAGTTTGTCAGCAAGTGCGATACACAGATAGTACAAAGAGATACATAGATGATACAAAGAGATACATAGATAGCACATATAGATACATATATAGTACAGTGATTCACAAATAATACGTAGAGATTTCTAGCATCTGAAATTACTTGTTTCTTGTAAAGAGTTTTACAGCTTATTAGATTATACTTGATTCTTTACAGAAAACATTCAAATCTTATACAGCACATACAATAACCATTTACAAACTAAATTGTTGTAAAGATATACAAATGTATAATGAAGTACTGCACCAATTTTACCTGTCAGTGCACCATCAATGAACACTCGACCAATGATGCACCCCGTCTATAAGTTGTTCGGTACTCCACAGCCATCATAGTATAATACAATACATAGTAACACCATGAACTTAGAAAACCAAGGGTGAGTGAATGTGCTCAAGAAACACAATCTAACAAAAACGGGGCGTGATTTTGAAAGGTACCAGGACCACTGATGCACACATTACATCGTCACCTGTAGTATTGATTCAAATCTTGTGTTTGTTCAACAAAGCTTCCTTCAGATAAACCAGCCTAGTCGTCTTGGTTAGTCTATTGATACTTGTCTAGGAACTCTTTTAAGGAAAAACTGAAAAAAATAAATGAATTTTATATTTGTTTTTTTATAAACTGACTAGTGCAACCATCAGGGAACTACTGCACTCGGGTAATGTCTGGCTTACCGGTTAAATCTGGCCCGCCGGACAGTCTAAAATTGTCCCCCGGCTGTCACTCGTTTTCAGCACCAGATTTTATGTTGAGGTCTTTATTCTTGTCAACACCGGCCCGCCGGACAAAAGTATAAACTCAATATGGCATGCGACGCAAAAAGTTTGCCCATCCTTAGACTAGTGACAGAAAACAGCATATAAGTCTAGTGACAGAAAACAGCATATAAGTCTAGTGACAGAAAACAGCATATAAGTCTAGTGACAGAAAACAGCATATATGTCTAGTGACAGAAAACAGCATATAGGTCTAGTGACAGAAAACAGCATATAAGTCTAGTGACAGAAAACAGCATATGTCTAGTGACAAAAAACAGCATATAAGTCTAGTGACAGAAAACAGCATATATGTCTAGTGACAGAAAACAGCATATAGGTCTAGTGACAGAGAATAGAGTACATGACACTTTATTCACGCATGGGTGATTGTTCCGAAATGTACATTTTTATTCTTTATATTAGAAACTTCTAGTTTTATCAAATTTATGAGTAAAGCCAATCATAATTAATGTTATGGTTTGATTTGCTTTTGCTTTCTTTTTTTTTCTTTGTAGCCAATTAAATAGTTTGATTCATTTGTAACATTGTAAATACATGTGTACTGTATTGTATTTTGTTTGTAACATTGTAAATACATGTGTACTGTATTGTATTTTGTTTGTAACATTGTAAATACATGTTTTACTGTATTGTATTGTGTTTGTAACATTGTAAGTACATGTGTACTGTATTGTATTTTGTTTCTTATATTATAAAAAGGCAGTGATTTATTTTTTGTGCTTTGTTTTCATTAGCACGATGCATAAATTATTTATTACATCTTGTAGGATATTAATATCACTTATGTGGGTTATAAACAATATGATGTATTATATAAATTATAAATGTGTTATTATGTATAGAAGTGTGTTCTGATTTACATATGTTATGTAGTAGAGTACACATCTCAGTTTTATAAAAAATTTTCTTGTAAGTTTTATATTTTTAATTGAATTTTAATTGATGGTATAAAGGTTTTGATAAATAATTTCTTGCACATACTCTTATAAGAATAGCTCTCATAGACTGCTCACAGAGACTAATAACTCGAGTAGACACCAATTCCATGAACGTTAAACAATTGGTACACCTAGGATAGTGCAAACTAGACACCAATTCCATGAACGTTAAACAATTGGTACACATAGGATAGTGCAAGCTAGACACCAATTACATGAACGTCAAACAATTGGTACACCTAGGATAGTGCAAACTAGACACCAATTCCATGAACGTTAAACAATTGGAACACCTAGAATAGTGCAAACTAGACACCAATTCCATGAACGTTAAACAATTGGTACACCTAGGTTAATGCAAACTAGACACCAGTTCCATGAACGTTAAATAATTGGTACACCTAGGATGTTAATACAAGAAAAAAGTGTAAAAAAAATGTTCAAAGAAATGTTCAAAGTGCATTCTGAATAAAAGACAAAGGCTGTTCTTATAGAATCTTAATAAAATGAATGGCAGGACATTTTTAAAGTAATGTTACAAATGAATGGTGAAAAAGTAAGTCATGATAAAATGTAAACATTCACAAACAGTTCAAATACTTGGTGGCTGATGTACAGAGACAGAGACACAGTCTATGTATACAAGGCAGTCTAAAATATCATTTTACTCAAACTGTTTTGTCAAATCGCAGATTAAACGTTTTTTTGTCTACTTTTAGAAATTCGTTGATGTCTGAGAATTATAAGCTTCAAAGGAGCCGGTTATTGAATTGTGCACTATCATACTACTGTATGATAGTTTCATAGGAGCCGGATATTGAATTGTGCACTATCATACTACTGTATGATAGTTTCATAGGAGCCGGTTATTGAATTGTGCATTGTCAAACAACTGTTCGAAAATTACATTAGAAACGCAGATATCTCAAAACATTACAAATCAAGGCAAACCAAAGGTCTAACAGATTAGGGAATCTATACAACTCTTGCAAATTACAAAGTTATGGACGCCATTTTAAATCTGATAGCTAGTTATAACTTCTGAACTTCACCTGTTTGACATTTTCTCTGACTAATAGAAAAATGGATAAATGGACAGCAGATTAGAAAATATTGTGAGAAAGGTTTCACTTTCGTTTTAAAACTAAGAAAGTAGTATCTATTAAAACTAAGGAAGTGGTATCTGTTAAAACTAAGGAAGTGGTATCTGTTAAAACAAAGGCGCAAATAATAGTAACCATCATACATCTAAGACAAATGCAATTATCATTGTTGGATAATACTTTAATATTTGGTGACAGTAAATCAGTGTCTAAAAATATTAGTCGGAAAAGTAAATAAGATAGTTACAAATTTATCAAATGTTTATTTCTCTCTCTTCATTTAGCACAGATTCAGAAGCTTAACTTCTAAACTGAAACCAAAACAAAAAAAATATTTGCCTTAAATAAGGGACAGATCAAAACATCTTTGGATCTGACTATCATCAGTTGCACTACTATCAAATAAATAATAAATAATGTAAAAGATGATATTTGAAGAAGTTTTACTTGATTTACAAACATGATCAATGTAAAAGATGATATTTTAAGAAGTTGAACTTGATTTAAAACAAGCAATTAAGCCTGTGCCATTCTGGACACAGGACGTGTTAGAGCATTTTCGTATTATGTACCAGTACGTATGCTATCTTTCAGTAAATATTTGTAAATTTTGTAAATGTTTATAAATTCAATTGTGTAATGCATATATCTGAAAAAAGATATTAAAAAGACGTTTTCTTATATTTGAAAACAAAATTATTTTCTCTTAAATCTAACTACAATTGGTTTGTGGTTACTGAAATAGGACTCATAATTGAAAACATTCGAAATTATAGACATTTAATCGTCCGAAAACTCCGTCAATTGTTGCATAGCTCTGATACTTTCAATTAAACTCAGAACACAAGCTTACTATTTCATTTGATGAGTTTCTTAATAAATCTTGGTGAAACTACGTGCTGCAGTATTTCGCACCAAATGAATGGGTTTATTGAACGTACAAGGAGTATATAATATATAAGCCCCTTAGGAGCCCTGAAGCCCGGCCCTCAGAGGTCCTGTCGCGAAATGAACTTTTGATGTACACATGGCAGGCCAAGACCTACAAAATGATATATACATCATGGGTCTAGGACTTATAGTTGCTGAGAATGGGCGCTCCTTTATTAATATAGCTTATATAGTAAAAAACGGTACTAAGCCCCCTTTTACGGCCCTCAGAGGTCAGATCGCGAAATGGAAAAAGTAATTTCTTGGCAGGCCAAGACCTACAAAATGATATATACATCATGGGTCTAGGACTTATGGTTGTTGAGATCTAGGGTGATGACAGACAGACAGACAGACAAAACGTGGACACCTCATAAAACTTGTAATGTCTTAATATATAAAATTCGTTTAAAAACATAAATGTGCACAATGCCAATAGGATAAGATGGCCCTGCATGTAGAGCTTAAATGACACACATTGCACAGACTTTTACATAATAAATTGAATGATACATGGTAATCAGATATATATTGCATCATAGACTGGACAATACTTAAATCACAGACTGAGACACGCAATACATTTACTATGGTAATAATTTGCATAAAAACGATTGAGATACAAAGTACATAGATGTCGCCAATGTTTACCTGTGATACCGTCCACTTCTCCAGTGTCCTTCACTTCACCATAAAATCCATTGTCATCGTTGCTGACCAGAGTGTAGGAAAAACCCATAAAGTCGGACAATGTTTCCAACAAGGCCATGCTGTAGCCATCATATACTGTCCTGTTTCCTTTCTTGACAAAAGTGTAGAATTTCTTCTCCATCACAGGTAGAACCGCAACTGGAAGCAATAGTCCATCGAGGACAGACTGTTGTGTTTTCAAAAAATGAACAGCGAGTTTCCTTAAATTATCTACATACTCGCTCTCACAACACAAAACTTCTAACTCCAAACCATCTTCAGCCTGTCTCAGGAATGTGTTTCTGACATCGCTACAGTCATGATTAACATGCGATATGACCAACAGCTTATGAAATTCTTCTTTTCTAGACTTTTGGGCAATCTTCAAGTGACCACTGATTGAAAAACAGATGAGCGTCATAAAGTCCACTTCAATAGTTGTTTCATTCCTGATACTTTCCACCAAAGTGTAAGAAATACTCACCACAATCCACTCGGTGGTATGTTTTAACGATGTCCATTTGAAATCAGATTCCTGTGAAACTATCATTAAAAGGTCTGTGGCGAATTTCGCTGTTTCGGCCAAAACAAACACAGCCGTGATGTCACCGGCATCGCTTGCGTTGGTTAATCTGGATATCACGTGATCTTTCTTAAAACCTACCGGAAGTTGGCAAGTAATAAGCATCAGGTCATTATCTCCCTGGTTCAGTTCTTTCTCAAAACTGGGCAGTAGATGTTCCGTTTGCTGCTGATACACCATGAGAACAAGGCTGAAGTGTGGTGTAGATGTCCACTGGTTATTGTCCGTTGGTTGGTTGAGAATATTGTAAATATAAGTGGCCCGTCTTGTCAGCTTTGACCATTTTAAAGCTACTTGATTTTCCAAGGTCATTTCTGATGACTGGAAATTGACAGATTCATTGGATATAGTAATATGGCTAAATATTATTCCAACATTCAATAAAAAATAAAGAGAAGTCGCGTTCATTACGAGAACTTCTTGTGACGAATAGGCGCACCAGAATAGAGCTAGTAGAATGGACGCACAAGATCAAAACGTGTAGAATGGATGTACCAGAACAGAATGTGTAGAATATACTTTCCAAAACACAACTTGTAGAATATACTTTCCAAAACACAACTTGTAGAACAGATGCATTAAGAACACCCCGTGAAGAATGGACGATTCTGAACTTCGCTTGTAGAATTACTGCCTTACAACTTCACTTGTACAATGACCGCCCTTGAAAAAAAAAGAACAAATATACATTTAGGTTTGTTTGCTCTAATGCCATTCAAAAATCAATAAAAAGTTATATAAACTCAACTTTCGTCATCATTTGATCCTTGTTATGATGTAATTTACAAATTGTCGATACAATTTTTGCAATCTATGATCGATCCAAGTTTATTCTATTGCTCGCTATTTCCCTCACGTCATGTAAACACAATCTCCATGTACATTTGTTTTAATCTGCCATTGAGGATAGAATATTGGTAAGTTTATTTTGATCTGGTTCACCTCATTGCACTAATACCGCATAGATAATGAACGTCGCACGAGAAGAAGTATAAGATATACATATACTTTATGTGTAGATAGATTACTTAAACTACCAGTATACATATACTTTATGTGTAGATAGATTACTTAAACTACCAGTATACATATACTTTATGTGTAGATAGATTACTTAAACTACCAGTATACATATACTTTATGTGTAGATAGATTACTTAAACTACCAGTATACAAGTCATTGCTATGGTATGTTATTTTTTTTATACATAAACAAAGATAATAATACATCTATTATTAGTACATATGTATTTCATCAAGCAGTATCAATCATGCTGTTGAAACATAATACTCTACTGTAAGACTTAATAATATATAGTATGAATAATGACTTTGAATTGAAGCAAAAAGTGACAATCTCTGCGATCAAACTGACAATAATGAATGACTAATAATTCTTAAAGAGAATAGACTAGTAATTCCTAAAGTCTAGTTTGTCTATAAGAATAGACTAGTAAGTCCTAAAGTCTAGTTTGTCTATAAGAATAGACTAACAAGTCCTAAAGTCTAGTTTGTCTATAAGAATAGACTAGTAATTCCTAAAGTCTAGTTTGTCTATAAGAATAGACTAGCCAGCTCTAAAGTCTAGTTTGTCTATAAGAATAGACTAACCAGCTCTAAAGTCTAGTTTGTCTATAAGAATAGACTAGCAAGTCCTAAAGTCTAGTTTGTCTATAAGAATAGACTAATAAGTCCTAAAGTCTAGTTTTGTCTATAAGAATAGAACTTTCCAGAGTTACGTTGTTGTTTTGATTTTTCTAAATCTGTTATCAAACCTGACAGTATCAAAATTTAATGACGTCATACTCTTATTACTTCACATTTAATAAAAAAAGGAAATGATGAAACAGAGGTAATGAAGATAAACATAAACCAATTTTTTTGAGGCAATGAGAAAGTGGCCCATTCAATATCAATTCAATGGAGACACAAACTGAGATCTACCATGAACACCATTGGAAGTGACGTCATCGGTCTAGTCTGTATTGAATGGCAGGTGAAAATTGATCTTCAATAACGTGTGATACAGACGGTGATAGCAGATAATTCTAAGGGATAACATGTCCAGGATAAAACTATCGGACTCAGGACTAGTTTATTTTATTGAAGAACCTGACAAAATATGAAAAGTGTCATTTGATCACATTTAGATCAAAATACGATTTATAAATAGAAAGATAATAGCTAGATAGACAGATACACAGATAATTGATCAAATATAGATAGATTGATAGGGTAAAGATATCAATTGTCTAAGAATAGTATGATTCATTAATCTGTTAATAGTATGATGTATTAATCTGTTAATAGTATGATGTATTAATCTGTTAATAGTATGATGTATTAATCTGTTAATAGTATGATGTATTAATCTGTTAATAGTATGATGTATTAATCTGTTAATAGTATGATGTATTAATCTGTTAATAGTATGATGTATTGATCTGTTAATAGTATGATGTATTGATCTGTTAATAGTATGATGTATTAATCTGTTAATAGTATGATGTATTAATCTGTTAATAGTATGATGTATTAATCTGTTAATAGTATGATGTATTAATCTGTTGTTTATTTCCATAGGCCAACTAAGCTACAGCTAAATGGTACCAGCTGATAATGGAGCGTTGTATCTGAGTTTTTACCTTTATCTATGCCCCCCCACCCGCTCCTATTGTACAATAGACTTTCACCTAAATGTACTTTAGCCTATAACCTAAATGTACCTAAGCCTATCACATTTTGCCGCGAGGCCAACTTAAGAACAGCCCAGAAATATATAGCTAGGTCGGGGGGGGGGTGTCTCAATGTATCTAACTTCACTCTTCACCGAATAGTTCAAACTAGTCTAATGTGTCCTCAATCATATATCTGCTCAGGTGTTCGGGCAGGATAGCAACTGTACAAACAGCGATCCGTCCCCATCATTTACCATCAAATATCTGTTTCTTCCCCCATAAGTCACCATCATATATCTGCTTCTTCCCCCATCTGTCCCCAAAAGATTAAAAAAGAATTGCAATAATACCAATTAATCAGAAAAGATTATAAACAATGAATCAGCAAATAAATTTTAAAACAATCGAATCACCAAATAAATGTTAAACAAAAGATTTAGCATATTTCACTACAGATCATTTTTGTTTCTTACTGTCCATTTCTTTCCCGACAAAAAAGTAGGGCGAACTGCAAACTGTGACATTTTGATATTTTGTCTCATTATTGGTTGATGCCGAGTTCTAGAGACCACTAACTTCAACGAGAATGTATGACTACATATATTCACAACACAATAACACTGTGTTGTTGTTTGATTTCCCTTGTGTCGATACCTGTTTATCGTCTTAACTCATCACGAATCTATTTATGGTAGTACATTTTGGTGTAATTGATTGAACTTTACTAAACTCATGGCTACTAACAACATTATAAACTTTAAAACAGTTGTCAACAAGATTATGTTATCTGTATCTGCTTGTGACAATAATAGCTCTGTATATTTCCACAATACATAAAAAACTTTAGAATATGAACGAAATGAGAGATGATATGTTTGTTATATACAGACTTTTCCATCACCGAGACTATTTTTAATGTGACACTAAACAGTTGCTGCAGTAACAATATATATATATATATATATATATCTCACATCTTCGAGAAGACGCCGGAAGTACGTCACAGCAAGCAAGACTATAAGTCAACCACATTCGACAATTCGCATTGTTTACCAGCCTGATAGACTATTTATAGATTTGTGGAATTCCCACAGCAAGCGCGTTGTTTTTTTTATTTCTTTTATATAACCAGATTATTTTAATTTCTTATATGACGTCTTGTCCTTTTATTTGGTAAAATATATTAAGCAATATGAGCACGATGGTGGTTGTATAATACTATTTCATGTCTAGACAGCTCCAGTAATTTTTAAAACAGTATTGTTTGGTCGTAATCATGTTTTATGTGCTCTAAATACGAAACTATTTCATTTATCCCCCGTCGCGGTAAATTCTGTATCCTTTTAACCGCGGAAATGAGGGAATACTGTACATAAAATAACAGTATGTCAACTGATAATTGTAAAAAAAAAATAATAATACAATTATGTGTAAAGATAAAAGTAATATTAAACTATTTCGAATTTGAGAATTTAAAAAAATGGTGTATTAATATAGATTACAAACAAATGGTAACTGTTTCAGAATATGTACGCATTACACAACATCTATCTTTACTGAATAGTGTAGATACTGTAGGATGAAGATTATACTAATAGAAGCTTAAACTGGGTTGAGCAAGTCTAAAAAAAAAAACACTATAGTGTGCTGGGGGAAGGGGTGAATTGAGGCAGACACAAAGTGAATTGTTGCAAGAAAAAAAGCAATGCAAATTAAGCCCCCCCCCCCCCCGACATATGTTTGTTAGAAACTGAATGAAAAAAATAAACAATAAAATAAAAAAAAAAATCTGCTGGAAGGTACCAGATAATGACCATAAAGTCTGCACATGATAGGTCAAAGTTCTACTTTGCATACCATGTATTTTTTCCGAAGATGTCAGCCTGTTATATTGTTTGATTGCTTATTTAAAAAATATAATTACAGTAATTATATTGATTGATAAGGCGGCGTATGTTACGCCGCGGGATTGCTAGTACCATTCATTTGACTTTTATGTTGACTTTAATACATTCTAGTTGACCTTTAGGTTAATGTGGTCACCAGACATATCTACTTTACTGACCTGTTGTGCCACCATGGTCATTGCACTGTCTTCTTTGGTAGGGGTGAAAGAATGGCATTATAAAACGTCAAATTAGTGGTTTACATGATCTAAGAGATTTCATATCATCCTTACAGGGACTTCACACACCGTCCCATTAGTGGTTTACATGATCTAAGAGATTTCCTATCATCCTTACAGGGACTTCACACACCGTCCCATTAGTGGTTTCCATGATCTAAGATATTTCATATCATCCTTACAGGGACTTCACATACCAGAGCGTCACCTAGCCACCCATTGATGTGTGTGTAGCCATTGATGTATGTGTTTACCCATTTATGGATTATAAAAATAAAATAAAATTAATAGTCGATGCTCCTTGAATAAATTATGGTACGTTTGCTATCGGTATCAATTATATAATGTTTCTTTAAAACTCCAAAATACAATTGTAAGCTTCACGTTCCGAGATTCCGAAGATCTGTCTCTATCTGATTATTTAAGGTATAAAACACATTTAGAAATCCATTTGCTCACAGTCCTTACCATAATGTATTATTTGGCGATATTTTTGCATAATAGAATGTTACAATGTGACACAGATACTCAAAATATTACATACTGTAATATAGACACCAACTAACAACATATTATATTCTGTAATATAGACACCAACTAACAACATATGATAGACTGTAATATAGTCACCAACTAACAACATATGATAGACTGTAATATAGATACCAACTAACAACATATGATAGACTGTAATATAGTCACCAACTAACAACATATGATAGACTGTAATATAGACACAAATTCAGTATCATTTCAAATATGACATTAAGAGTGAATATAGAGTTACAAACTAACTGACCATTGAATGGCACACACAATTGCATTTCACAAAAGCCTAATCTTAAAATGTCATAATCAGACATGGAACTTTGTCATTGGCAAAAACCTCAAAACAAACTATTAACACCTGATCACATTTTATGAAACAAATATCAAGAATATTTAATTGTTACAATAGTTCTCCATGGATTTTCCCATGCGTTCACCGTGTTGTGTAAAAACTTTAAACCTGCTCACAATTGAAATGAGTATTGAGACATCCAGATTGGTTCATGTATAAATATTGTGAGGTCATTTCATGTGTCACACACAACGGACCATCGACAGGACCCAATCAATGCCGGCACTTAATGAGGTCATCAATAATTAGCTTCATTAATTGTTCTTCCACAGTCAGACGACTGAATCAACAGTTCAACACACACCCCCCTGTCCACCATGTTTATCTCAATCAAGTGGCGAAGTAGAAACACAATGCACTATCCTGAGTGTACCGTAACTATCTCAATAAACTGTTCCATCTTTGTGGCAGAGACCAGGAAATGTCCCGGGAGATGAGAAAGTATTCATGTATTACTATTAAAAAATATTATTTTCTATATTAACTTACTTTTCTTGACAATCTAGCTGTAATGTTTTGATACACCCATGATGTGATACACACTCATCTATTAACTCTTAACAAACAGTATCATTCAGTCAATTTACATGAACAATTTGTATACAAAAAGGGAGAAGAGATTGGGTCGTCCAATGTTGTATCTCACTCGGTTCCAAGTTGTTTAAATATGTAACATGATTTATCATTCAAAATATATTTTTTCTTTTTATTTCATTTAAATTAAAGCTATATGCATTTGTGACAACCCCCCCTTCCAATCCTCCTCCCTATGTCCAAGGAGATTTATCCCCGAAATATCTTGTCACTGAATTGTACATTAACTGCATAACATTTCTCAGAATTGTACATTAACTGCATAACATTTCTCAGAATTGTACATTAACTGCATAACATTTCTCAGAATTGTACATTAACTGCATAACTTTTCTCAGAATTGTGCATTAACTGCATAACATTTCTCAGAATTGTACATTAGCTGCATAACATTTCTCAGAATTGTACATTAACTGCATAACATTTCTCAGAATTGTACATTAACTGCATAACTTTTCTCAGAATTGTGCATTAACTGCATAACATTTCTCAGAATTGTACATTAACTGCATAACATTTCTCAGAATTGTACATTAACTGCATAACATTTCTCAGAATTGTACATTAACTGCATAACATTTCTCAGTATTATACATTAACTGCATAACATTTCTCAGAATTGTACATTAACTGCATAAATTTTCTCAGAATTGTACATTAACTGCATAACATTTCTCAGAATTGTACATTAACTGCATAACATTTCTCAGAATTGTACATTAACTGCATAACATTTCTCAGAATTGTACATTAACTGCATAACTTTTCTCAGAATTGTGCATTAACTGCATAACATTTCTCAGAATTGTACATTAGCTGCATAACATTTCTCAGAATTGTACATTAACTGCATAACATTTCTCAGAATTGTACATTAACTGCATAACTTTTCTCAGAATTGTGCATTAACTGCATAACATTTCTCAGAATTGTACATTAACTGCATAACATTTCTCAGAATTGTACATTAACTGCATAACATTTCTCAGAATTGTACATTAACTGCATAACATTTCTCAGAATTGTACATTAACTGCATAACTTTTCTCAGAATTGTGCATTAACTGCATAACATTTCTCAGAATTGTACATTAGCTGCATAACATTTCTCAGAATTGTACATTAACTGCATAACATTTCTCAGAATTGTACATTAACTGCATAACTTTTCTCAGAATTGTGCATTAACTGCATAACATTTCTCAGAATTGTACATTAACTGCATAACATTTCTCAGTATTATACATTAACAGCATAACATTTCTCAGAATTGTACATTAACTGCATAACATTTCTCAGTATTATACATTAACAGCATAACATTTCTCAGAATTGTACATTAACTGCATAAATTTTCTCAGAATTGTACATTTACTGCATAACATTTCTCAGAATTGTACATTAACTGCATAACATTTCTCAGAAATGTACATTAACTGCATAACATTTCTCAGAATTGTACATTAACTGCATAACTTTTATCAGAATTGTGCATTAACTGCATAACATTTCTCAGAATTGTACATTAACTGCATACCATTTCTCAGAATTGTACATTAACTGCATAACATTTCTCAATATGAGTTAAATGTGCATTGGAGAATGTGGCCATTAAACGACAGATTTGGTTTTATTCATCTAAAATTCTCACCCTAGACAATATTACAATACTTCAGTAAATACAGTCAACATGTATAATTGGGATTAGAACCCACGACCTACACTACGAGGAATGATATCAATCACGAAGGAGGTACCCTAAGATAATTCTCAGAACGAATTTTTAAGTCTAGTCATTGTTACATCACTTCTTCCTGTATCGTCCATACCACATCACTTCTTCCTGTCTCGTCCCGGCCACATCACTTCTTCCTGTATCGTCCATACCACATCACATCTTCCTGTCTCGTCCCTGCCAAATAACTTTTTCCTGTTTCGTCCCTGCCATATCACTTCTTCCTGTCCAGTACCTGCCACATCACTTCTTCCTGTCCCGTACCTGCCACATGTGTGTATGTGTGTGTATGTGTGTGTGAATGTGTAAGTGTGTGTATGTGTGTATATGTGTCTGTATGTGTGTATGTATATATGTGTGTGTATGTGTGTGTAAGTGTGTGTATGTGTAAGTATGTGTATGTGTCTCTGTGTGTTTGTGTATGTATGTGTGTATATGTGTGAGTTTGTATGTGTGTATGTGTATGTTTGTGTGTATGTGTGTACATGTGTGTTTATGTGTGTGTACTGTCTGTGTTTGTATGTGTGTATGTGTGTGTGTCTATGTCTCTGTGTGTCTGTGTATGTGTATATATGTGAGTATGTATGTATGTGTGTGTTTATGTGTATGTGTATGTATGTATGTGTATGTGTGTGTATATGTGTATGTGTATGTATGTGTATGTGTGTGTATGTCTGTGTACTGTGTGTGCTTGTATGTGTGTATGTGTGTATATGTGTAGATGTTGTGTATGTGTTTGTATATGTGTTTGAGTATGTGTGTATGTGTGTGTATGTGTGTGTATGTTGTGTATGTTGTGTATGTTGTGTATGTGTTTGTGTATGTGTGTGTATGTATGTGTTTGTGTATGTGTATGTATGTGTGTTTGTATGTATGTGTATGTGTGTGTCTGTGTGTGTATGTTCTTGTATGTGTATGTGTGTAGGTTTTTGTGTATGTGTGCGTATGTGTATGTGTGTGCAGGCTTGCGGAGCCGCCATATTTTTTTCCGTCTCCGACTCCCACTAATTTGACTGTTCCGGATCCTGATCCGGCTCCGTCTCGGCTCCGCTCCATATAAAGATAGTATTACACGAGACAAAAATGTTTGTAATTGCGCCACGCTAACATGCCGCTGATAAAAAGTTATGCAAATTTTGTCGCGTTCACCCCCATAGTCAGGAGCTTGAAAAATATACGCATTGTCGGTTTTACTAAAAACAAACCATTTCATTATTTAAAATATTTTAAAGACTTCAGTATTTATATTTATTATTTATAAATTTGAAGTGACTATTCCCGTGTTTCCCAACGTGGGGCCTACGCCCCACAAGGGGGCAATTTGATTTTTAAGGGGGGCAATTCGAAAATGGACTCGATACGAGTTTTACCCTTTCGCTCCGGGCCATTTAAACATTGGGCACTATAGTCGCCGCGCGTCGCCTATACTGATTGGCAACTATAGTCGCCGCGCTTCGCCGATTTCGGGTTGTTCCGTTGCCGATAGTGCTACATGTTTTTAATTGCTTATTTTAAGCTTTTGAATCTCTGAACATAGAGAACGATAGTTATTCTATTTTATTCCATAGTAAAATGAGTGGTGCAAGCAAGCAAAAAACTCGTCAATATTCAGAGGACTATTTAAAATTAGGATTCATACCCGCCGTTCACGATGCGCGGATGCCTTTTTGTCTTTTATGCCAGCAATGCTTGACCAACGAATCAATGAAACGAGGTCGTCTTGAGGCACATTTTAAGGCAAAACATAGTGCTCAGATTTAAATTACTTTAAAACTTTAAAGACACTTTTTTAATAGAGAACAACATTAAAGTCCCTATTTACTGCTCATACTTCAACTACTAATCGTGTTCTTGAGGCTAGTTATCAAATTTCTGTATTCATCGCAAAAACTGGAAAAAATCATATTATAGGAAAGAATTTAATAAAACCGTCAATATCAGCATTTCTTTAAATGGTTCTTCAAAAAGATGACAAAGATGTAAAAGCTATGCCACTCAGTAACTACACTGTTAGCAGAAAAATAGATGAAATGAGTGAAGATATTGAAAAACAACTTGTTGAAAAGTTGAAAACAACAAATTTCTCAGTGCAAATGGATGAATCAACTTTGAGAGACAATGAGGCAGTATTAATAACTTACGTAAGATATATTGATAAAGGGAATTTTTCTGAAGACATGTTGCTCTGTAAAAGATTAGAAAGCACCACTACCGCCAAAGATGTATATAATCAGCTGAAAAACTACTTAGATGTCAATGATATACCGATAACAAATATAACATCTTGTGCTGCAGATGGTGCTCCTAATATGATGGGCAAAAAAATGGTTGCTTAAAATTGATGAAAGATGAGAATCCAGAAATGATTCCTGTGCATTGTGTTATTCATAGGGAAAACTTGGTAGCTAAAAACATCTCGCCTGGTCTTAATGAAGTACTACATTCAGTAATAAAGTGTGTTAATGCTATTAAAGCTAATGCCAAAAGTGAGCGTCTCTTCAGATTGTTTTGTTAAGAATAAAATAAAGTCCATGTGAGACTTTTACTTCATACTGAGTAAGATGGCTATCAAAAGGGAACTGTTTGAAAACATTTATGCAACTGTTTGATACTCTTAGTGATTTTTTAAGCGACAAACCTGAAATGAAGTATCTGTTAACAATCGATGGTAAAGCATTTGTGAGTTATTTAGCCGATATCTTTGAAAAATTAAATATATTAAATAAACAACTTCAAGGAACAAATAAAACACTTGTCGATGCAAAAGCAAAGATATTTGGTTTCATTACTCTTATTGAGTTATGTCAGAAACAAATTAACAACAAAAACTTTGAACAGTTTCATTGGCTCCAAAAATGTGAAGTAACTCATACCGCTTTACTTTTTATTGTCAATCATCTGAATATTTTATCGTCTGATTTTAAAAAAAAGATTTTCTGATTTAAAACAAATTGATTTTCCAACATGGATGATGCAGCAAAAGTTAGTGGATTTGTCTGATATATCAAATATGCAGTATCAAGAAGAACTCGCAGTATTGCAAAATGATGAGTCCGTTAAAACTTTATTTAATATAAAAGGTGCGATGGCATGGCTTTGTGAGGAAACAGAAATCAAATACCCAAATTTAACCAAATGTGCAAGAAAACTATTGCTACCATTTCCATCTTCATAACTAGCTGAATGTGGATTTAGTGCTGTTTTGATTTACTGTTAAAAAAAAGAAGTCGGCTGGATATAACACGACGCGGAGACTTTAGACTGAAGCTAACCAAATTGGAACCTAATATAAAAGTTCTGTGCAGCATGCATCAAGCGCAAGGATCTCACTAAACTGGAATAATAAATTAATATAGAAATATGTTTATTTAATTTTTTTTGTATTAGAATTTCAGTTTAACATTATATTTTTTTGAAAATTTACTTATTGTTTTTCGTTAACAAGTTCCTAGTGATTTCTTCCTAAAACCTATTATTTAAGTTTCTCAAGTGAACAATCAATCAATCATTTTTTTGATATTGAAAATTATGCATTTTACATGGGGGGGGGCATAAGAATTTGAGAAAGGCTAAGGTGGGGCACGACATGAAAAAGGTTGGGAAACACTGGACTATTCGGACCCGGGAACCAATAAACTCCGATTTTTATTCGGACCCCTTCCCAATAAAGTCTGATTGTTATTCTGACCCACAGCCTTATAAATGTATCTACTCTATTTCAGTTATTCTGTTTATATTAAAATTGTTAAAAACAGAAAGCGACAATTTTGTTTTTAGTCTATTACAAATGACGCGTTCTGTTTTTCGTCGTAGTAAAAATTTATTTTAAATGATTGATACAATTATTCTATGAAATAAAACTGTTTTAACTTTATATATAACAAAATAACATGCCATTAAAAAAATTTCGGAGGGTAAACAAGATTTAAAACGAACACAAAACGATTCCCCGTTAAAGATTTCTTGTGGTGATGTGCGTGTTACTGTTGTGGCGTTCGTAAAACATGACAACATTTCAAATTGTAGGAGGCAAACAATCAAACAAATATGGAATTTTAAAGCTGAAAATAAAAATTCTGCTTTAAAAAAAAACATTAGGGAGCCGTGGAGCCGCCAAATTTTTTCGGCTCCGGCTCCATCAAAAAGTGCGGCTCCACGGCTCCTTGGCTCCGGAAACCTGTGTGTATAGAATCTTTACAAATAAAATAATATTTATATATATATATATATATATATATATATATATATATATTAGGGTGCCACTCAAAAAAAAAATTCTCAGTTTTTATCCTGCCACCCCCAAAATGTGTTAATAATGTTATAAGAATAAAATTGGCAAAATTTGAATGTATTCTGATAATATTTATTGGTAGCTCAACAGTGTCAAAGTTTTGCAATAATCAGTGTTTCGCGACATTACCATAAGGTAATCGGTAATCCTGCTGTAACAAAAATAATCAAAAGTTATTTGAAGACACATATTGCTGTAAAAGAGAACAAACAACAGTTTTGTACATAGCACCAGAATAGTAACTTTCAAAACCTTCAGCTAATAAACATAAAGAGTCGATCCAACATAGATCAGACTGAAAGATCACTATTCACTAATTACAAGTCCAAGTAATGATATTCTAGCTGCGGCTGGGACAGTTAGGGTGGACTTGTTAGCATTAGGAAAGTCACAACGGTGTTTCTCTACTACTTGTAACAAAAACTGTTTTTGTTCCTCTTGATTGGTTAGTACTCCATTGAATGCTTGAATCAGGGCCACTACACGCTCGGCTGCATCATTGACGACTTTCAAACTCGCAACTTTCTTCTGGCCAACAATGCAGTTGTTATCAGTGGCCAATGTGTCTGGAGTCGTGGTCAGGAAATCTTCTTGTATGTTCAAAGCTGTGAAAAGTTTCCTGTTGTGTTGCGATACAAAATCAGAAAGTTTATTTTGTTGATATGTTGGACAGATGGCTATTCTGCGATGATGATATGTTGTTATCTTGTTAACAGCTGCAACCATGACTAACTTCATTTCAGATGAAACATCATTGTCAAAGAAAAATTAAGCCTGTAAAAACAGGACCTTTTAGAGCATTTTCATGTATAAATAGAGTGGGAAGTAAGTCATATTTAATAAGTGTTACAAAAATAAATAATGATTACGCCCCTTTGTTAAGCTTATAATCTATATATAATATATAAGCCCCTTAGGAACCCTGAAGCCCGGCCCTGAGAGGTCATATCGCGAAAGGGACTTTTGATGTACACATGGCAGGCCAAGACCTACAAAATGATATATACAACATGGTTCTAGAACTTATGGTTGTTGAGATCTAGGGTGATGACGGACAGACCGACAGACAAAACGGGGACAATAGAGCATTTTTTTTCGAAAATGCTCTAAAACTGCAAAACCTACCAGAATTTCTCTCAAGTATCACAAGTGTTCAGAGAATGATTTTATTGCTGCTTTGTCAATGGTGTCATTTGTTTCCTTGTAGTTCTCCAATTGTTGAAGTAGCTGCAAATCTCTACGCGGAGCAGATGTAGTACATGGTAATGCAAACCCACGAATCTAGGTAGACCTTAAGTATGAAGGTGTTGAAGTGACCCAGTGATGACAATTGGAAATCATTTTTGCCATCCACCAGGCCCGGTGATAAGCTCCAGGAGCCAGAATCTCCACCACAAACTCACCTAGAAAAAGAAATGGCAGTTGCTGAAGCTCACGATAATGATCTCTGGGATGAAACACTGTTAGCTTATGCTGAATCAAGTGAATGAGTTCATCCCGAACTGGATTGAGAACCACTGCAATATAATCTACATCCATTCCACTTGCATACATTGATGTGTCTACTGAACCCTAATATTCACGAAATATCTGAAATAACTTGATATTTGGTCCACTAGATGGCCCCATCAGTGAATCTGACACCTTTGCCACAATGAGTTTCAATATGTGGCGCCTGCATGCTAAGCTGATCAATTCTCTGCCAAGTTTCTTCTCTAGAAGAATGCAGGCAACTGCATTTATGCCAGTGTTACTGGCCGTAGTGTCGAAACACATGAACTTGTTGTTATCAGCAATGTTCCATTCTTGAATAAATTAAATACGGTAATTGCCTTGGCCTCTCCCGTTCCATTTGGCAATTTTGGTACTCTTAGCAACTTCATTGTTCCATCACCGGATACCAGAACAGCAAGACGATCAACTAACTCTTTTGTTGTTAATGCAGGCAACATATTCTATCCCAGTGCACAGTAAATGGGCAGTTTGGATGAAACGATGCATGAATCTCTGTAGCTGCTGCTTCACGATGATTACGTCGACTACGTCTGATTGATTCCTTGTTAATCGCCAGGGCTGCAGTACTGTGTCCAAGTGATTCTGCTGCTGCTGTAACTATGTAAACTGCGTTCCTGTCACTGACTTTACTTCTGTCTAATGCAGCTGCCAAACCTGGACTCGCATTATTGGTGGATCGGACGATCCTCACTGGTTTAGTAGACACTTCAGGTGGTTCGGGGAGTTCATCAGGATCATCGGGATCACAACCATCGGTGCTCTTAGCCTCTGTGTCACTGTCATTGCTGGCACTAAACTCCATCTTCTTTGCCTCATGTTGCATCCGCTTAGCCTCCTTTTCCTTAAGATATTCTCTAAGCGCCTTTTATGAGACCTTTCTTCTTTTCGAGTTAACATCATCTCCACTGGACACGTGCAAGCATGCCTCCCTTTCTCTCTTTGTGCTTCAAGAAATTTTATGTCTTCAGGTACCTGCATCATAGTTAAAGCTTCAGCATGTGCAACATCAAAAAAATCAGTCAAACTTTCAGTAAATTGGTGCTCCTTCTCCTTCTGAGTATCTGTTCTGCGGGATACATTTTTTTCTTATTCCAATCCATGCTGAATGGAGATCCTTTATCTTGGCAATTATGTGGCATTATTTGCGAACTGGAATACGTGCTTTATGCCAGAACTGAACAGCTTCTTCCAGTGTCACTGTGGTACTAGCAGTAATATATATTGCACTGACATGAAAATATAAATAAGTAACAGAAATTGCCCCCGGTTTGCCTTGTATGTCAAATACATGCATTTTCGCATATAATATAAAACTTCGAGTCCATTGAGTTACCTCTAAATATCACTGTATCTTCATGAAACTTGGTAAAATTACTGAACATATCAAAAGGAAAACAAATTAGGGGGTGGGACAATGAAACTTAAAAAAAAAAAAAAAATTCCCATTGCATTGAGTGGCACCCTAATATATACATATATATATATATATATATATATATATATATATATATATATATATATATATATATATATTTGTGTGTGTGTGTATGTGTGTGTGTATGAGTGTGTTTTTTTGCGAGCGCTTTAAACAAAATTCGATATATATATATATATATATATATATATATATATATATATACATATATATCTACATCCATTCCACTTGCATACATCGATGTGTCTATTGAGCCCCAATTGTTTTTTTTTTTAAATTGAAATTTGTTTTTTTTTTTAGAACAAATGAGCCATGGCCCGTCTTACACCTGTACACAATAAGCCATGACCCGTCTATCACCTGTACACAATGTTTATGTTTCGATAGCAAAACCGATTCGTCTCCAAATGAACAATTCCGATTGATATTGTATTAATGTACCTGCTAGGATGAGAAAATGATCTATTGATTATATAAATCACGAAAGGGCCGGTTTTTAGATATTTATTTACATCTTCAGCCGATAGTGCAATGACTAAAGAGGCAACACGGCACTCATAAGGGGTTGACTTGCTAGGATTTGATCCAGTGACCTACATCATACAGAACGAAGTGACAACTGAGTAACAAATAACGATATATAGAATTTAAAGACTGCGTGGGACGGTCTAAATTAATCGTCCTGTCAGTCAGGTCCAACTAGTTTGATTCCGTCTATAACTGCCGATATCCATGAAAAAAAAATCGATATTGTCAGATATTCCATACCAATAAATCGTCCTGTCATTAATTTTAAATGACATAATCTAAAAACAAATAACTTAGTAAATGTAGACTTCCACGTTGCTGTCTAGTCCACTAAATAAATATTTATCTAGTGTTGAAAACTATGTATGAATAGATATCATGGATTGTATGATAATTTAAATATATGTGTTCAGTTCACTAATATTAATGTACTTTTCAAAATTACGTATTATTATTCAATAGTATTCAAAGACGTTTATAATGGAATGGTACTTTAAAGAATCTAATTACTTTTAATATAAAGTAATACATGAGGAAGTAACGTGATAGTTTGTCTACTTTAAACGTATGCATCCAAATACACGAATCAGCAAACTGAATGTACAATAATTAAATCTGAATGAATTTCGATTTAATTGTTACAGTAATTATGATATGTTTTAATTTACTTCATCTAGCAGAAAGAGTGCAATTAAATGAAATAAATAAATACAGTTTAAATTACAATGAATCTCCTATTTCATAAATAAAACCTATTGAAAGGTAAACCGTTTCACTATTCAATAACTTATGTCTTTAGTATTTTATATTTTATGTTTTTATGATTTACCCAAGTAAAAGGAATATGTACAGTTGTAAGTTTCTTTCAGAATACGACTTGTTTATGTGTCATTGTAATAGCGACATTTAAATGTCCAAGATCTAACATATTGCAGTCTGAAAAGTTTCTTTTATTAATGTACAGCACTTTGTTTTTGTCGTTTATTGATGGCGTTAAAACCAAAGTGATGGGACAGACTTGAATAGGATAGTAAACAAAAAGACAGGACCGGCAGCCTAAGAGAGTCACAAGTCAAGTGTATAACCCTGTGCTACTAATATATGTTGAGTTATCTACCTTTGCCCCTTTGAGTCGTGAAGACATATTCGTGCGTGTATGTGTGTATGTGTGTGTGTGTGTGTGTATCTGTGCGAATGTGTGTGTATGTGTGTGTGTGTGTTTGTGTGTGGAACCATCATGCCGTGTGAGAAATTCGAGACCGAAAATTTCTGCCATGTTTGTTGTTGTTCTCACCCCATCACACTGAGGTGTGGAGAACTCATCACCAGATATAACCTCATCACAATCATCTCCACCCCTAAGTTCAGCCCCTCACCCCCCTCCATATCCTCTCCTCCTCCCCTCTTCCCCTTCTACTTGTATATGCTTGTGTCTTGCACCTGCATGTTATGAGTCGAATGCAGAAAGCGATAGATTTTTTAATGTAATCTCTGGAGAGTGAATGAGAAATTATTTTTGGATGTAAATGTAGAAATGTCATTACATTACAAGCTTCAAAATGTCATTACATTACATATATACAGCTATAGGCAATTAAATTACATACAGCTAAATGCAATTACAATGCATACATATATATGTCATTACATAATATAAAATGTATAAAGATAAAAATCATGTATTGTATGTAGAGCTATATGTCATTAAATTACATACAGATAAATGTTATAACATAGCAAAGAGTCAAATGTTATTAAATTTAAAAAAAATTAACTTATTTTATTTATTGATGATGACGATTATTACTTCTAGACACTAATACAAATATATGTTTGCATTATTTACAGCTAAAGAATATAA
This sequence comes from Bulinus truncatus, assembly GCA_021962125.1. Classification (NCBI taxonomy): domain Eukaryota; kingdom Metazoa; phylum Mollusca; class Gastropoda; family Planorbidae; genus Bulinus; species Bulinus truncatus. The sequence continues at coordinate 1,628,980 of JAGDYQ010000038.1, read as the reverse complement.
TATTGAATGTTGTTACAATGTTGTGTCTTAAATGTCATTAGTACAAACAAAGATAAGCATAGCTTCTTTACACATATGTGATACAACGTATCAAGAATGTAATTATTAATTATACATGTATGATACACATCAGATAATATGATGGAGTTTTAATAATAGAGTAAATCATTAGATATTGTAGACTAAGTTAAAAAGACATTATATTGATACTGTGATAAAAGTCATTACATTTGTCATTTATGTGTCATTTATGTGTCATTAAATTTTACTGTGATTACTGATAAATATAAAAAAAATTCTGCGATATATGTCATTACTTTTCAATATTATAAACATTATTATTGTGAATTCGCATAGATGTTATTACATTACTTTATGAAAAAATAATTTTAATGCATACATATTACACATATATCACACATGATAGATGTATTAGTCATTAGAGTGTACTGGGTAATTTTGTCATAACTGTAAGTTGCATCACTTCTATTTAGACCAAGACATTGTGAAACCTTATACTGGATACCAACTAACTATAACTTCAGATGTATTGGTCTGATCTACTAAGGTAATTTAATATAAAATATTGGTTAGATTACATCCATTTCAGAACATTTTAATTGTATCTCTTATACAAGTGAATATAATTGTATGAATGATAATTGTATGAATGATCAGGCATGAATGGCAATGTATGAATAGTATATTCATGTTGCATTTAATTTTATTCACCTTCTATCTATTGCATTACCCTATGGTGTCCATTATCAAGTAATGACTAAGACAGATTTACTTCAGTAATGTCTTGTACACGTCTGCACCCTGTGCTAAAATTGTTAGATTTACTTCACTAATGTCTTGTACACGTCTGCACCCTGTGCTAAAATTGTTAGATTTACTTCAGTAATGCCTTGTACACATCTGTACCCTGTGCCAAAATTGTTAGATTTACTTTAGCAATATCTTCGACACATCTGCACCCTGTGCTAACATTTTAGCTTCAATTCTCTAATATCTTCTACACACATTGCACCTTGTGCTAACATTGTTCATTCCTTTTCATGTCCAGTTTTGTAGAACAAATTGAGACTTCTACACGTCACCTCCGCTCCCCATGGGCTCACCTTCAACATTTTACGCTACCCTGGCTTTGTTTCCTGTAACTGTCAAATCCTCTCACCCATTCCCACCCCCTCCCCTCTCCACAAAACCTCCACTACCTATGACGGCACTTTCCACTCAGCCAAGCATACGTCTGCAAGGCGTGAAAAAGTTGCCAGATTTTTCACTCCTGAATAGGTTGAAATAGATTTTTTATTCTAAAACAAATATTTAGTAACTTAGCTCGGAGATTTGAAAGAGAAAAACAGACAAGGAAAAAATGTTTTAAACGGAACACTTGAGAGGATAGCGATACAAGTAAAAAAAACGTTGCCTAGTTCCATGTTTTGAATTAAGGTAATTAGGTCAGAAAATAGTTAAAGTCTTGTCGGAGTTGAAATATAATGTTTCTTCAACAAATTAAACTTAAAACATTTCCTGTCGCGACTTTTTAAAAAAATAATTTAGTTTTATTGTGTAACATCATGGTTAAAAAAAATCTCATCCCAGTTACAATTTGACTAAAGTAGCCATTGTGAGATATTCAGTGCCGAATTATATCAACTTGATGAACTAACCACCAGCTAACTAAACTCTCCCCCGATCCCAGACTCTCGCTCCGGAATGGAAGTTGTTTTTTTCATTAATAGCACCAGGTGCTTGTACAGCTAAATATTACTAACACCAGTTGCTTGTACACCTAAATATTACTAGCACCAGTTGCTTGTACAACTAAATATTACTAACACCAGTTGCTTGTACAACTAAATATTACTAGCACCAGTTGCTTGTACAACAAAATATTAATCGCACCAGATGATTGTACAGCTAAATATTACTAGCACCAGTTGCTTGTACAACTAAACATTAATAGCACCAGTTGCTTGTAAAACTAAATATTACTAACACCAGTTGCTTGTACAGCTAAATATTAATAGCACCAGTTGCTTGTACAGCTAAATATTAATAGCACCAGTTGCTTGTACAACTAAATATTACTAGCACCAGTTGCATGTACAACTAAATATTAATAGCACCAGTTGCTTGTACAACTAAATATTAATAGCACCAGTTGTTTGTACAACTAAATTGTGTAACTTCAAAGGATTTTGTTGATTTTGTTGTGTTCCCTTTGTGATATCTGTTTAATACATACTTCAAAGTGTACGGAAAATAAATTATAGTGTGATATATTGGGGCTTGTCTAAAAAGTTGTCTCAAATTCAAGGTACGACACCATTTAGTTTGCATAACTGCTATGGAATTGAGTTCGCAAAGCCGTTGTACGGAACATGAACAGTTTGGAAGGAAAATAGGACTACAAGGAGAAAAGTGACACGACTTTATAAGACGATGTATTGAACGCGATCATAGAGAGCAGCAGAGAGCGGAGAAAGAGAGACAGATGGATGAAATAGAAAGAGAGATACAGAAGTTACAAGCTATCCTCCAGTCAGTAAGCCGTGCAAGATCTCTACTCTGGCCTCCAGTCAGTGGGCCGTGCAAGATCTCTACTCTGGCCTCCATTCAGTAAGCCGTGCAAGATCTCTACTCTGGCCTCCAGTCAGTGGGCCGTGCAAGATCTCTACTCTGGTCTCCAGTCAGTAAGCCGTGCAAGATCTCTACTCTGGCCTCCAATCAGTGGGCCGTGCAAGATCTCTACTCTGGCCTCTATGCACTTGGGGGTCATCACCATGGTAACTATGCATGATTCGGATACTTCGTAGTTCAGAAAGGTCATGCTCCCTAGAACTATTTAAATAAACGGAAATCCATCAACGCCAGAGTAGACGATAAGTGTTGCTACTACATGACTTCACAGTTATTGTTGAGGTGATATTGTGTATCAATATTTAAGGTGGTACACTCATAAAAAGAAAAATAACACAAATATAGACATTTATTACTCATTAGGAGATGAATTTTTAAATAGCGATTCCTTTCTGAATGATGTCAAAATGTCTGTCTTGTCTCGACATCGTCTTGACCTTCTCTGCTAGACATGAACAGTTGTAACCTGCTGTATGACAACACAATACAATGAATTTATTTATATTTGATTGTACTGACATCATTGTAAAATGGGCAATACTGTTAATGAATTAGGTTTTGAAACTAAGTAGGTGCCCTCTCTGCCCTTGATGCCCTAAACACTTGATGCCCTAAACACTTGATGCCCTAAACACTTTTTTATTTTACTTATAAAGGATTACCAAGAACTGGTTGTTTCAAAGTTAAAATACTTGTGACAAAAATATTTTATTAAATTACAAATGAACATATCATCACATTCAAATTTATTTCTAGTGAGAATATTAAGTTATAGAATGGCACACTCTTGGCTTGTAGTCTAAGCAATATTATAACATTATTTATGTTAAGTGTTAAGTGTTTGTGGCATTAATATTAGAAATTTCGATATTTACAGTTATTAACTATGCTACATCTTACACTTCCATATAGGCCGACAAGTAGATATAAAGCCAGATAGACAGACATACAGATAGATACACAGATAGATACATGGATAGATACATTGATAGATAGATGGATAGATAGATGGATAGATAGATAGATAGATAGATAGATAGATAGATAGATAGATAGATAGATAGATAGATAGATAGATAGATAGATAGATAGATAGATGGATAGATAGATAGATAGATAGATAGATAGATAGATAGATAGATAGATAGATAGATAGATAGATAGATAGATAGATAGATAGATAGATAGATAGATGGAAGGATGGATGGATGGATAGATAGATAGATAGATAGATAGATAGATAGATAGATAGATAGATAGATAGATAGATAGATAGATAGATAGATAGATAGATAGATAGATAGATAGATAGATAGATAGATAGATAGATAGATAGATAGATAGATAGATGGAAGGATGGATGGATGGATAGATTGATGGATGGATGGATAGATATAGATGGATAGATATAGATGGATCAATAGATGGTCGTTATCGTGTTGAAGTAAGGTAGGTAACATAAGCAGGTAGTTTTCAACGCTGGTCTATACTCAAAAACAGGGACGAGGCGTGTTTGTTGCCGGTCATAACTTTTAGAGAAAAATGTTTAAACTTGTAGTCATTTTATTAAGAATCATTATGCTAACTATTTTCAATTACACAGTACTATTATATAGCATTTTCTATAAATGTGACTTTGACCCGCAACACTCACACCTCGTACATGATCAGAAAGCTGACCGGCAACACTCACGCCTCGTCCATGATCAGAAAGCTGACCGGCAACACTTACGCCTCGTCCCTGGTCAGAAAGCTGACCGGCAACACTCACGCCTCGTCCATGATCAGAAAGCTGACCGGCAACACTCACGCCTCGTCCCTGGTCAGAAAGCTGACCGGCAACACTCACGCCTCGTCCCTGGTCAGAAAGCTGACCGGCAACACTCACGCCTCGTCCCTGGTCAGAAAGCTGACCGGCAACACTCACGCCTCGTCCCTGGTCAGAAAGCTGACCGGCAACACTCACGCCTCGTCCATGATCAGAAAGCTGCATTAGGTAGAAAAATGTTTAGAAAAAAATAAATACCTTTAGTATGACAGTTAACCTCCCGACTTATAAAACTAATTACATTTATGTCAACATTCGTTAAGTCTTCAATTAAAACAGATCTTTGTTTTACATTTCCTTCTGTTGACAATACCTTCCCTTCTGTTGGCAATACCTTCCCTTCTGTTGGCAATACCTTCCCTTCTGTTGACAATACCCATGTAAATGATTGAGACGAACATTTGAACATCGCAGTCAGTGTATTGCACACCCTTGACGCACGACTCTTTAAAGTGACACCTAAAGATGGTATACCGGATTAAAGTATTCAACTCTCTGTGTCATATAGCCAAAATGGATATCCAACAAATAAAACTCGGAGATTTATTTTGTATTCCAACTAATCCCAACAAAAATACAACACAAACAAACAACCAACAAAAAAGGTGAGAGGTAATCTACGCCCAAGATTTGTTGAGTAGACCCGTCTCAGCGGTTCAAGAACTTATCAATCACAAGGTTAGCCTAACTTGTTTCATGTCTTAATCCCTGGCTGCATACCATTGTCGTGGAACTATTGATAAATTACGTCTGAAACAACTGGCACAATCGGTGACGTCCTGTGAGATTAGCCTTGGATCTAAAGATCAAAAAAATTTTTTTTATAAAATCTCAAGAATCCCACAGCTTCAAAGGGGGCCCCGTCGTACGTCGGTCATACCTCATGTTACAAGAGTAGTTTCAATTAAAACTACTTCTCTGGAGTGTTTGTTTTATTTGCCCCCCCCCAACCCATTCTGTGTTATTAATAGTATCTCCGCCACTGATATACTGCCACGACACCTGTAGGATATTGTTATCTAAGGTACAAAAAGGGATATCATGCCACAGACACTGCCTGTGTCAAGCACATGTTACACTTTATACATGTCGTTTCTATTTCACATGTAATGGTATATCTGATAATGGCAATATTTGCATTGCAACTTTTTTTTTGTTAAACAATGATGAAATAAATAAGTGAAAAAAAATGGGGGAGGGTAACAATTCTTTTTCGGACATAAATAATTACAAATTCATTTAGTACTTGTGTATTAGGCAAAATCAAAATAAAGTTTTTTCAAATTCTGTTCTTTCTTCTATATACAAAGTCGTTTGTTCTATAGACACATATATGATATGACAATGTCGTTTGTTCTATAGACATATATATATATGACAATATCGTTTGTTCTATAGACATATATATACGACAATGTCATTAGTTTATGTTAATCACTGTGTGTTCCCCTAAAACGTTTCAACTGAGCCAATAAAAAGGCAAACCAATGATCTTAATATATTCATTTTAAACAGTTCAAAGTGTTAGCTACATAATGACAATACAAATACAGACAGAATTGATTTTAATATTACAAATTGTTGTTTCTTTAATCGACAGGTTATTTTTATTCGCCAAAATATAATGTTATTGGCTGAATGATAAAATGAATATTTAAAAACATTACTCCAGAGACTTACGTCATAACAACAAACTGTACCACTTATCATAATAACACATTCTTTATCGTGCCATACTACCCCACAGTAAAACTTTAATAATAACAACTTTGGGGTTTAAGCAGTAAAATTTTCAATGAATAAAAATGACTATCAAAAGCATTTTCAATGTACAGGGGTGGGGTGTCAGTTTTCTAAAATCCGCCGACACCGACACCGATAATTGTGTATTTTTTCCCTGTATATACCTCATCCTATATATATATAAATATGCTCGTCTGATTGTATATTTATTCTTATTGGCTCTACAACCCATTTAAGGTCCGTGGATCAAATGGCACTGGGCCGCCCAAGAAACATTAAGTTATTTACTTTTTGTCTATTGTAGTGTATTTCTCTCAGGATATTGCGACACCTACCCTCTCGGGCCGCGGTAAAATTATCAAATGTCGATCGGTCTGCGGCGAGAAAAAGGTTAGGGACCACTGCACTAACACACACAACACTTCTATGGTACCGGTAGCTTTCAGTTTGTTTGAACAAAATAAAAATTGCCTTTGTATCTTACTAAGCTACTCTTTCAAAGCAAGTTTGTCGGCATTTTTATTTTTCGACCTCACCATGAATATACCTAATTTTATAGATGAATATAAAAAAAACTTAAAGAAGGTATAATTATGTTGCAGCATGCATTGTATGGACCTAATTTGTAATGTAATTACTAAATAACAAAAGTAAATAAATAAAATTCCCAAACTGTGCAGTTAAATGTGTTTATTTAAATAATTATGCACAGGAAGCCAAGCTAGACGAGTCTCCGAAATAGTAATCTTGAAAACAATGTTCAGTTTCTAAACCAGACATGGGCAATCTACGTCCCGTTGAACGTTTTGATTTGACCCGCAGTACCCTCCCATTTTTCATTTTCATTGATAACATTTACATTTATGTTAGCTCACATCAAGCATTATAAACACCCCAGTGATCTGCTCTTGGTCCAGCCCTTCAATCAAATTTAAGAACCTATTGTGGTTCATCATTAGTTATAAATTTACATCCATGATCTGCGATTTTGCAGCATGTCCATTACGATGAAAAAAATGTTATCAGTTGTACATGGAACATTGAAAGGTCACGAAAAACACTAGAAATGGACATCAAGAGTAGCTGCAGTGAATACATTGAAGTAACAAAAGTGTATGGTTTACTTCAAGATATTCCACAGTATGCGGGATGTTATATATTTATAGTCAATCTGAAGCGGCCAATTCGCTACTTTTAATAAGTTCTCATCTATGTGTAGGCTTATGCTTAAATATTGGTCAAGATTATTATTAACGATTGCCTAAGTCAGCAAGTCACTGCAAAGTACAGACCTATTCAACAACACTAGAGTTATGTTGCTTGGAAGTTTATAAGTGGTCATTCAGAGAATGCAGAATGCTGAAATAAAATCACGGGAAGGGCTACAGACAATGATAAAAGATGATTGTTCCAGACCTATTTTTTTTAGAAAAGATAGAGACGTATAAAGACACTACATACTTAACAGTTAATAGAGGAAGGAATCGTATATACCCGAATTAAACCTGACATATGTAGTGAAAATGTTATGTATTGTAATAGGTGTGTGTGTGGGGGGGGGACTGGCGCCTCAACAGCTCCAGCTACGGACTGGGCTTTCATGTAGTGCCATTGTGACGTAGACTGGTAATGTTTCAGTCTGGTTAAGCTGTGGAGAGTGTTAGTTCTGAGTTAACTTCGATTGTAGGAACTTTTGAAACAGATCATTCTTCGAAGTTCTAAAAGACTTGAATAGGTTTTTTGTAATCTTTCTCCAACATGGATATTGATAGAGAGTTGCAAACTAAAAATTTTTCATGATTTACAATGATTGAGTGAATAACAGTGTGAACATAGCCAGTAGCCTTCCTATCTGCTTTCAGTCAAAATTCTTTTAATGGGGGGGGGAGTTTTTCCGCCGACACCGACACGACTCCGGACAAGTACAAATGCCGACACCGACACCGACTCCGGACAAGTACAAATGCCGACACCGACACCTACTCCGGACAAGTACAAATGCCGACACCGACACTGGACAAGTACAAATGCCGACACCGACTCCGCTCCGGACAAGTACAAATGCCAACACCGACTCCGGACAAGTACAAATGCCGACACCGACTCCGGACAAGTACAAATGCCGACACCGACACCGACTCCGGACAAAATACAAATGCCGACACCGACACCGACTCCGGACAAAATACAAATGCCGACACCGACACCGACTCCGGACAAAATACAAATGCCGACACCGACACCGACACCAAGCAAAGTACAAAGGCCGACACCGTCACCGACACCGGCCAAAAACTACCGACACCACCGACACCGACAGCGACACCCCAGCCCTGGTTATGTATCACATTTTCCACTAGAACATTATTAATGTTTAAAATAGTACACATATAAAATAGACACGTTACTAAAAAGCAGTTGGAACTCAGAAATATTCACCAACTTTACCAGCATGTACTAAAAAATCTACATAGTCGATAAATAATAATACATTTCGTCTCGACAGTTAGTGACGTATTTATTTACTCCCCAAATGCTAAGGATCAGGAGTCATCAGTAAGGTCACAGTAGACTATGACCTCTATAATGTTCACAGTACAGTATTGTTTAACTATATTGTGCATCCTTCTGTACACATTGTTGACGGACAGAAAGATGCACAATCATACCGCCATTATGTTTAAATAGAGTCTGTCGCAAGTGTAATTCACCATTAATCAACATTTGTTTTGGCACAAAATATTATAATATTATTATCTTTTTTTTTAAATATAGTATTGGTCATAACCAGGGTCTTCTAAATAGCATAATGATAAATAACAAATGTGTGTGTTGAAGCCCTATAATAACTCCCCTATAATAACTCTGTACATAAATCAAATGTTACTTGTGATAAATACTTGGGCCATTTTTCTCTAAGGATTTTTATTTTACCTTTAATACAAGTAAAGTCTTAAAAATAGATTATATATATATATATATATATATATATATATATGGCCTTATTCTTCATCATTTCTTATAAGAGTCACAAGTACGCTTTTAATATATTCCAGGACCTTCCCAATAATCAATTTAAATAGTTTTCTTGGAAGAACAAAAATATATACATATAATTCAATGTGATCTAGACCTATCCTGCAAGTCGACGTCCGATTGTCATGAACTAAGACAAAAAGTTGGCAGGTCTTGAACAGAATCAGTATGTGTCGGACACCCGTCATAGTGTCCAGTTATACGGGGAGCAGTGAAAAAGTTCTTGAATTGTTTTCTGTATGAATTTAGTCGCTGGTAGATACATTGTGACAAAAACAAAAGATAATTTAAATTTAGCATCAACCTGTCCCAGCAGAAGTCATTCTTATATAAGTGTTGGGGTGGGGTGTCGGTGTTGTCCAGACTGAAGTAATGTGGTGAACATCTTCAAGTCAGCACTGCACGCGCGCACACACACACACACGCACGCACCTACGCACACACACACACGCACACACACACAGACAAAACCTTGACCATGTTGACTAAGTACTTTCAATTAGTCCACTGATACATCGTATTGATGCATGTGAATTCAAAGTTCCTACAAAAAAAAGTATTTACAAAAATGTGAATGGCTAACACCAGCACGTATATTATAAAACTTACAAAAATATTTTATGGCCGTGAAAATGACCGGTTATTACGGTGGTCGTCATTGAACTATTTTACAAACTCGTCTAATTACAAAATACCGAATCATCAGAGACGAGGCGTTAGTGTTGCCGGTCATAAATCTGAGAGAATAATTTATTTTTTAATGCTTTATACAAAGCGCAAACGAACATAGATTTATATTTTTGTATAAAGTAATCAGAATAACAACATGTATATAAATTAAAGGTATATATGTATATCGTTGTAGTAAATTTATTATAAATGATTATGCTAACTATATTTAATAAACACAGGACCATAATATGTCATTTGCTATACATATGACGATGACACACCTCGTCCCTGCGAATTATATATTTAAATGTTCCATTGTTTTTGACTTACCATAACTAAATTATATAATATTGTACAGAAGTTTTTTTTAATTAATCTTTGAATAATATAAGTTAGATGAATGTTATTGAAATAATGATATGATATTTAAAAGAACCAATGATATGTTGTATAAATGAAGCAATGATATGTTGTATAAATGAAACAATGAGATAATATATAAATTCAGGTTTTGTTTTATTTCAAAACATAATGTAGCTGTGAAATGAAGAAATACAACAGGACACAAAGACCTGGAGTTTGACATTGCAAGTGACCTGGAAGGATGAAAACATTTTGACCTGAAAGTTAATCAGCCAAAACAACTTTGCAAACGGGAAAGATCACCGCAGGCTACGTTCAATATTTTGTGAGGATTTTAGAGGGATCCTGGATGTGGCTGCAGGGGCGTGAAATTGTGGGGGCTCGGGGGCGGGGGAGGGGTATCGTGTGGTTAGAAAAAATAACCTTGGTCAAAGATAGACGACAATTGTCTTCAGGGCGTCGAAACACAATTTACGAAGTAGGAGCGGGTGCTCGAGAGGGGTGAGAAGGAAGAACTTTATATTGTGTTCTTTTCGTTATTTCTTTCACTTTCAGTTTGTTTTGCTCTCGTTCTTTTTTTTTTCTGCCATGTTTCTTGTCGTTTGAGTTTGAATTATGTAAACTGTCCAGTTAACGCGTCCTCGCTAATGTCATTTGGTGCTGAATTTGTTATAGGTTAATTTTAATATTGAGACAGTGTGAGTCACAGTGAGGTCCAGAGGAGGAAAAAACATACAAACTTAACTTATGTCTCTAGGTGTTGTCGTGATTATATTTTAATGACCAGTGAGTGGACAGTGCAGTCGTACATCTTTCCAAAAATGATCAATAGAGACATGCACAACAAATGATCAATAGACACATGCACAACAAATAATCAATAGACACATGCACAACAAATGATCAATAGAGACATGCACAACCAATGATCAATAGAGACATGCACAACCAATGATCAATAGAGACATGCACAACAAATGATCAATAGAGACATGCACAACAAATGTTCAATAGAGACATGCACAACAAATGATCAATAGAGACATGCACAACCAATGATCAATAGAGACATGCACAACAAATGATCAATAGAGACATGCACAACCAAATGTATATACTGTAGTTGAGCAACGAATGAAACTTTGTGTCAAAGTCTGTAGTTGAGCAACGAATGAAAACTTTGTAAATTACATTAAAAATGGAAAGTCCTTCATCGTGAAGTTATAGTAATAACAATAATCAAAAGCCAGAGAGTCAGGAATGAGATAAAAATCTAAAACGGAAAGGGAAATAATAAGTTCATTAGTGAGTCGTACCACTGTACTATAGAAACAATACCTGAGCAAGGTCAAATGTCTAATTCCAATCTGTGAAGTCCCTGTAAGTATCAGGTGTTATTTTTTCGATCCTATAAACTTCTGTGGAAATTTTTACAGTGCCCTACTTGCACCCTCATCATAGCCTTAGGCTCTCAAAGGATGGAACCCGGAACCCTGCAGGCACTAGACCATCCTTTCCTTATTTAATTCTAATACATTTTGTTATTTTTCATATTAATCATTATTGTTCTGTGTATCATTCTGTTGACTCACCGCCAATCTTCAAGTCTTACTGGATGTTTTACTACGGACATAGGTCTAACCAAGCACCGTCGACAAACAGTAACGAAGGGCGGTAACTTTAGTACTATAGAACATCGGCCCATGCTTGTCTCCCATTGTTGTTTAACGGAAGTTGAGTTTGAGTTAGTGGTTGGACTGTTTTCTGGAGTATATCTTGGAGAATGAAATCAATTAAACGGCCGGGCTCACAGTGACACACTTCTGTGACATTATGGTAAAAATAAAAAGGCAGAAAGTTATTAAATAAGTCGTATGTTTGTTAAGGGGTATAACACAAATGTTTCAATCTTTAACTTTCCACCTAATATTTACAAATTTAATCAAGTTATTTATTTATTCCAATTAAAGCTACATACTTCTTTTTCTTAAAATCTGAAAAGTTAAAACATGTAATAATCATGTATTAAAGATTGATTTTAAAACTGAGAGTAAATTACACAGTGTGTAGCACAGATTATATTCATGCGTCATTTTTTCGTTTATAAATTATAATTACATAGGTTGAAATTTCGATTAATCGTGACAGATCAATTTTTCGATTAATCTTGACAGATCAATATCAGTGTTGAAGGGTTTAAAATATAAATTATACTTTTAAAATAGTTTTTTTTAATATACATCTGGTTATGATAGTCGTAGTCATAAACATCTAGTTATGATAGTCGAGTAATATAGATCTAGTTATAATAGTCGAGTAATATACATCTAGTTATGATAGTCGAGTAATATACATCTAGTTATGATAGTCGAGAAATATACATCTAGTTATGATAGTCGAGTAATATACATCTAGTTAGGATAGTCGAGTAATATACATCTAGTTAGGATAGTCGAGTAATATACATCTAGTTATGATAGTCTACTCATTTACGTCTGGTTATGGTAGTCTTAGTCATAAACATCTACTTAGGATAGACTAGTGATATACGTCTGGTTATGATAGAGTAGTCATATATATCTAGTCGTGATAGTCTGATATAAAAAATAATAATTAGACAAAAACTTCTTCTTTGTTTGTGAATAGGAACCTGATGTCTCAATAATTCAATAATTGTATTAATACAAGTTCCAATAGTCTGGAACATCATAACATTTGTTAGTTATTTCGTTTTAACATCCAGCCTTTATAGATAACTGAATGTTACAATGAAAAGGTAGCGTGAAGATTTATTGACATGTAGGTTCTGAGATATTAAGAATGATGAATTATTAACAAATAAATGTAAGTTGTTCTTTAAATTTCATATAACTATATAAGTAGGGGATGTATTTATTAAATCTGTCAAACGAGTTAAAATAAAATAACTTATAGTGTGATTTAAAATAAATTAAGTTGGTAATATCACAAGTAAAAGTACACAATCCTTTAAAATAAAACTATATTATTTATATCTAAATAAAGCGTATACTGTCTTTAGATTTATTTGAATTGCTCTTTAAAAATTATACAGCCAAAACACACATCTCGGTTATGCCTTTGCTAAAAAAAATTGAATAAAAACCAATAGAAAATTTCGTCAATTATTACATACAAGGTTTAAAATAGTTACCTATATTCGTCTATGGTAAAGGTAATACATTAAGTATTGATCTTATATGTTGAAAGATTCAGTTTGTGTGTTTACTGATGTCTAGAATTTAGCCCTTCAATTATTGCATCACCGCCCATGTCAACTGTATGTGTATGAAGTGATCCACATTCTAGGGGCGCCTCTGAAATATTATGGGGGAGAAAGTTAATCCCCTAATCGGTGCAGATACACAATAAGAAAGATGACCATTAAACTGCCCGGTGCCCTACATGGAACTATCAGATGTATGTTTAGAGACAAACGTTCTTTCAACACATTTATCAGCCACATTCATCCAACACACACACGCACAAACACTTATCAACTTGAATGATTACTTGGATGAGAACTAGACATGAGGCCTGAAGAGAAAACCAGTTTGAACGGCGAGATGGAGATACAGTGGAGGGGGGGTGAGAGGCTGTGGATTGAAAAGTGAGCAGAAATAGCAGGGGGGGTAGTTAAACAGAAATGGGGGTGGGGGAGGGGCAGTTGTATGTACGTGAGGATCGATTTTATTTTTATACCGAGAAACGCGAGACATATAAGGGTCAGAGGTCAGAGGTCAGAAATAAATATTTAAAAATTGTAAAGGGATGGAGGCATTTTCTGAGACAGTGTGACGAGAGAAGAATGTAATGAGGCATTGTGTACAGATGGGGCAGAGTTTAATGTAATGAGGCATTGTGTACAGATGGGGCAGAGTTTAATGAAATGAGGCATTGTGTACAGATGGGGAAAAGTTTAATGCAATGAGGCATTGTGTACAGATGGGGCAGAGTTTAATGCAATGAGGCATTGTGTACAGATGGGGCAGAGTTTAATGTAATGAGGCATTGTGTACAGATGGGGAAGAGTTTAATGTAATGAGGCATTGTGTACAGATGGGGCAGAGTTTAATGTAATGAGGCATTGTGTACAGATGGGGCAGAGTTTAATGTAATGAGGCACTGTGTACAAATGGGGCAGAGTTTAATGTAATGAGGCACTGTATACAGTTGGGGCAGAGTTTAATGTAATGAGGCATTGTGTACAGATGGGGCAGAGTTTAATGTAATGAGGCATTGTGTACAGATGGGGCAGAGTTTAATGTAATGAGGCATTGTGTACAGATGGGGCAGAGTTTAATGTAATGAGGCGTTGTGTACAGATGGGGCAGAGTTTAATGTAATGAGGCGTTGTGTACAGATGGGGCAGAGTTTAATGTAATGAGGCATTGTGTACAGATGGGGCAGAGTTTAATGTAATGAGGCGTTGTGTACAGATGGGGCAGAGTTTAATGTAATGAGGCGTTGTGTACAGATGGGGCAGAGTTTAATGTAATGAGGCGTTGTGTACAGATGGGGCAGACTTTAATGTAATGAGGCGTTGTGTACAGATGGGGCAGAGTTTTATGTAATGAGGCGTTGTGTACAGATGGGGCAGACTTTAATGTAATGAGGCGTTGTGTACAGATGGAGCAGAGTTTAATGTAATGAGGCGTTGTGTACAGATGGGGCAGAGTTTAATGTAATGAGGCGTTGTGTACAGATGGGGCAGAGTTTAATGTAATGAGGCGTTGTGTACAGATGGGGCAGAGTTTAATGTAATGAGGCGTTGTGTACAGATGGGGCAGAGTTTAATGTAATGAGGCGTTGTGTACAGATGGGGCAGAGTTTAATGTAACGAGGCGTTGTGTACAGATGGGCCAGAGTTTAATGTTACGAGGCGTTGTGCACAGATGGGGCAGAGTTTAATGTAATGAGGCATTGTGTACAGATGGGGCAGAGTTTAATGTAATGAGGCGTTGTGTACAGATGGGTTAGAGTTTAATGTAATGAGGCGATGTGTACAGATGGGGCAGAGTTTAATGTAACGAGGCGTTGTGTACAGATGGGGCAGAGTTTAATGTAATGAGGCGTTGTGTACAGATGGGGCAGAGTTTAATGTAATGAGGCGTTGTGTACAGATGGGGCAGAGTTTAATGTAATGAGGCGTTGTGTACAGATGGGCCAGAGTTTAATGTTACGAGGCGTTGTGTACAGACGGGGCAGAGTTTAATGTTACGAGGCGTTGTGCACAGATGGGGCAGAGTTTAATGTAATGAGGCATTGTGTACAGATGGGGCAGAGTTTAATGTAATGAGGCGTTGTGTACAGATGGGTTAGAGTTTAATGTAATGAGGCGTTGTGTACAGATGGGGCAGAGTTTAATGTTACGAGGCGTTGTGTACAGATGGGGCAGAGTTTAATGTAACGAGGCGTTGTGTACAGATGGGGCAGAGTTTAATGTAATGAGGCGTTGTGTACAGATGGGGCAGACTTTAATGGATTGAGGCGTTGTGTACAGATGGGGCAGAGTTTAATGTAATGAGGCATTGTGTACAGATGGGGCAGAGTTTTATGTAATGAGGCGTTGTGTACAGATGGGGCAGAGTTTAATGTAATGAGGCGTTGTGTACAGATGGGGCAGAGTTTTATGTAATGACGCACTGTGTACAGATGGGACCTAGTTTAATGTAATGAGGCTTTGTGTACAGATTGGCCAGAGTTTTATGTAATGAGGCGTTGTGTACAGATGGGGCAGAGTTTAATGTAACGAGGCATTGTGTACAGATGGGGCAGAGTTTAATGTAATGAGGCGTTGTGTACAGATGTGGTAGAGTTTTATGTAATGAGGCGTTGTGTACAGATGATGCAGAGTTTGATGTTACGAGGAATTGTGTACAGATGGGGCAGAGTTTAATGTAACAAGGCGTTGTGTACAGATGGGGCAGAGTTAAATATGACGAGGCGTTGTGTACAGATGGGGCAGAGTTTAATGTAATGAGGCGTTGTGTAAAGATGGGGCAGAGTTTAATGTAATGAGGCGTTGTGTACAGATGGGGCAGAGTTTAATGTAATGAGGCGTTGGGTACAGATGGGGCAGACTTTAATGTAATGAGGCGCTGTGTACAGATGGGCCAGAGTTTAGAGTAATCAAGCGTTTTGTTCAGATGGTGGAAGAGTTTAATGTAATAAGGCGTTGTGTACTAATGGGGCAGAGTTAAGTGTAATGAGGCATTGTGTACAGATGGGGCAGAGTTTAATGTAATGAGGCATTGTAGACAGATCGGGCAGATTTAATGTAATTAGGCGTTGTGTACAGATGGGGCAGTGCTTAATGTAATGAGGCGTTGTGTACAGTTGGGGCAGAGTTTAATGTAATGAGGCGTTGTGTACAGATGGGGCAGAGTTTAATGTAATGAGGCATTGTGTAAAAATGGGGCAGAGTTTAATGTAATGAGGCACTGTGTACAGATGGGGCAGAGTTTATTGTAATGAGGCGTTGTGTACAGATGGGGCAGAGTTTAATGTAATGAGGCATTGTGTACAGATGGGGCAGAGTTTAATGTAATGAGGCATTGTGTACAGATGGGGCAGAGTTTAATGTAATGAGGCATTGTGTACAGATGGGGCAGAGTTTAATGTAATGAGGCATTGTGTACAGATGGGGCAGAGTTTAATGTAATGAGGCGTTGTGTACAGATGGGGCAGAGTTTAATGTAATGAGGCATTGTGTACAGATGGGGCAGAGTTTAATGTAATGAGGCGTTGTGTACAGATGGGGCAGAGTTTAATGTAATGAGGCGTTGTGTACAGATGGGGCAGAGTTTAATGTAATAAGGCGTTGTGTACAGATGGGGCAGAGTTTAATGTAATGAGGCGTTGTGTACAGATGGGGCAGACTTTAATGTAATGAGGCGTTGTGTACAGATGGGGCAGAGTTTAATGTAATGAGGCGTTGTGTACAGATGGGGCAGAGTTTAATGTAATGAGGCGTTGTGTACAGATGGGGCAGAGTTTAATGTAATGAGGCGTTGTGTACAGATGGGGCAGAGTTTAATGTAATGAGGCATTGTGTACAGATGGGGCAGAGTTTAATGTAATGAGGCGTTGTGTACAGATGGGGCAGAGTTTAATGTAACGAGGCGTTGTGTACAGATGGGGCAGAGTTTAATGTAACGAGGCGTTGTGTACAGATGGGGCAGAGTTTAATGTAACGAGGCGTTGTGTACAGATGGGGCAGAGTTTAATGTAATGAGGCGTTGTGTACAGATGGGGCAGAGTTTAATGTAATGAGGCGTTGTGTACAGATGGGGCAGAGTTTAATGTAATGAGGCGTTGTGTACAGATGGGGCAGAGTTTAATGTAATGAGGCGTTGTGTACAGATGGGGCAGAGTTTAATGTAATGAGGCGTTGTGTACAGATGGGGCAGAGTTTAATGTAATGAGGCGTTGTGTACAGATGGGGCAGAGTTTAATGTAATGAGGCGTTGTGTACAGATGGGGCAGAGTTTAATGTAATGAGGCGTTGTGTACAGATGGGGCAGAGTTTAATGTAATGAGGCGTTGTGTACAGATGGGGCAGAGTTTAATGTAATGAGGCATTGTGTACAGATGGGGCAGAGTTTAATGTAATGAGGCATTGTGTACAGATGGGGCAGAGTTTAATGTAATGAGGCATTGTGTACAGATGGGGCAGAGTTTAATGTAATGAGGCATTGTGTACAGATGGGGCAGAGTTTAATGTAATGAGGCATTGTGTACAGATGGGGAAGAGTTTAATGTAATGAGGCATTGTGTAAAAATGGGGCATAGTTTAATGTAATGAGGCACTGTGTACAGATGGGGCCTAGTTTAATGTAATGAGGCTTTGTTTACAGATGGGGCAGAGTTTAATGTAATGAGGCATTGTATACAGATGGGGCAGAGTCTAATGTAATGAGGCATTGTGTACAGATGGGGCATAGTTTAATGTAATAAGGCATTGTGTACAGACGGGGCATAGTTTAATGTAATGAGGCATTGTGTACAGACGGGGCAGAGTTTAATGTAATGAGGCATTGTGTACAAACGGGGCAGAGTTTAATGTAATGAGGCGTTGTGTACAGATGGGGCAGAGTTTAATGTAATGAGGCATTGTGTACAGATGGGGCAGAGTTTAATGTAATGAGGCATTGTGTACAGATGGGGCAGAGTTTAATGTAATGAGGCGTTGTGTACAGATGGGGCAGAGTTTAATGTAATGAGGCGTTGTGTACAGATGGGGCAGAGTTTAATGTAATGAGGCATTTTGTTCAGATGGGGCAGAGTTTAATGTAATGAGGCATTGTGTACAGACGGGGAATAGTTTAATGTAATGAGGCATTGTGTAAAGACGGGGCAGAGTTTAATGTAATGAGGCATTGTGTACAGATGGGGCAGAGTTTAATGTAATGAGGCATTGTGTACAGATGGGGCAGAGTTTAATGTAATGAGGCATTGTGTACAGATGGGGCAGAGTTTAATGTAATGAGGCATTGTGTACAGATGGGGCAGAGTTTAATGTAATGAGGCACTGTGTACAGATGGGGCAGAGTTTAATGTAATGAGGCATTGTGTACAGATGGGGCAGAGTTTAATGTAATGAGGCGTTGTGTACAGATGGGGCAGAGTTTAATGTAATGAGGCGTTGTGTACAGATGGGGCAGAGTTTAATGTAATGAGGCATTGTGTACAGATGGGGCAGAGTTTAATGTAATGAGGCATTGTAGACAGATGGGGCAGAGTCTAATGTAATGAGGCATTGTGTACAGATGGGGCATAGTTTAATGTAATAAGGCGTTGTGTACACACGGGGCATAGTTTAATGTAATGAGGCATTGTGTACAGATGGGGCAGAGTTTAATGTAATGAGACATTGTGTACAGATGGGGCAGAGTTTAATGTAATGAGGCATTGTGTACAGATGGGTCAGAGTTCAATGTATTGAGACATTGTGTACAGATGGGGCAGAGTTTAATGTAATGAGGCACTGTGTACATATGGGGCAGAGTTTAATGTAATGAGGCATTGTGTACAGATGGGGCAGAGTTTAATGTAATGAGGCGTTGTGTACAGATGGGGCAGAGTTTAATGTAATGAGGCATTGTGTACAGATGGGTCAGAGTTCAATGTATTGAGGCATTGTGTACAGATGGGGCAGAGTTTAATGTAATGAGGCGTTGTGTACAGATGGGGCAGAGTTTAATGTAATGAGGCATTGTGTACAGATGGGGCAGAGTTTAATGTAATAAGGCGTTGTGTACAGACGGGGCAGAGTTTAATGTAATGAGGCATTGTGTACAGATGGGGCAGAGTTTAATGTAATGAGGCATTGTGTACAGATGGGGCAGAGTTTAATGTAATGAGGCGTTGTGTACAGATCGGGCAGAGTTTAATGTAATGAGGCGTTGTGTATAAATGGGGCATAGTTTAATGTAATAAGGCACTGTGTACAGATTGGGCAGAGTTTAATGTAATGACGCACTGTGTACAGATGGGGCCTAGTTTAATGTAATGAGGCTTTGTGTACAGATGGGGCAGAGTTTAATGTAATGAGGCATTGTAGACAGATGGGGCAGAGTCTAATGTAATGAGGCATTGTGTACAGATGAGGCATAGTTTAATGTAATAAGGCATTGTGTACAGACGGGGCATAGTTTAATGTAATGAGGCATTGTGTACAGACGGGGCAGAGTTTAATGTTTAAAGGCATTGTGTACAAACGGGGCAGAGTTTAATGTAATGAGGCGTTGTGTACAGATGGGGCAGAGTTTAATGTAATGAGGCGTTGTGTACAGATGGGGCAGAGTTTAATGTAATGAGGCATTGTGTACAGATGGGGAAGACTTTAATGTAATGAGGCGTTGTGTACAGATCGGGCAGAGTTTAATGTAATGAGACGTTGTGTACAGATGGGGCAGAGTTTAATGTAATAAGGCATTTTGTTCAGATGGGGCAGAGTTTAATGTAATGAGGCATTGTGTACAGATGGGGCAGAGTTTAATGTAATGAGGCATTGTGTACAGACAGGGCAGAGTTTTATGTAATAAGGCATTGTGTACAGATGGGGCAGAGTTTAATGTAATGAGGCGTTGTGTAAAGAAGGGGCAGATTTTAATGTAATGACGCACTGTGTACAGATGGGACCTAGTTTAATGTAATGAGGCTTTGTGTACAGATTGGCCAGAGATTAATGTAATTAGGCATTGTGTACAGATGGGGCAGAGTTTAATGTAATAAGGCATAGTAGACAGATGGGGCAGTGTCTAATGTAATGAGGCATTGTGTACAGATGGGGCATAATTTAATGTAATAAGGCATTGTGTACAGACGGGGCATAGTTTAATGTAAAGAGGCATTGTGTACAAACGGGGCAGAGTTTAATGTAATGAGGCGTTGTGTACAGATGGGGCAGAGTTAAATGTAATGAGACATTGTGTACAGATGGGGCAGAGTTTAATGTAATGAGGCATTGTGTACAGATGGGGCAGAGTTTAATGTAATGAGGTGTTGTGTACAGATTGGGCAGAGTTTAATGTAATGAGGCATTTTGTTCAGATGGGGCAGAGTTTAATGTAATGAGGCATTTTGTTCAGATGGGGCAGAGTTTAATGTAATGAGGCATTGTGTACAGACCGGGAATAGTTTAATGTAATGAGGCATTGTGTAAAGACGGGGCAGAGTTTAATGTAATGAGGCATTGTGTACAGATGGGGCAGAGTTTAATGTAATGAGGCATTGTGTACAGATAGGGCAGAGTTTAATGTAATGAGGCATTGTGTACAGATGGGCCAGAGTTTAATGTAATGAGGCATTGTGTACAGATGGGGCAGAGTTTAATGTAATAAGGCATTGTGTAAAAATGGGGCATAGTTTAATGTAATGAGGCACTGTGTACAGATTGGGCAGAGTTTAATGTAATGACGCACTGTGTACAGATGGGGCCTAGTTTAATGTAATGAGGCTTTGTGTACAGATGGGGCAGAGTTTAATGTAATGAGGCATTGTAGACAGATGGGGCAGAGTCTAATGTAATGATGCATTGTGTACAGATGAGGCATAGTTTAATGTAATAAGGCATTGTGTACAGACGGGGCATAGTTTAATGTAATGAGGCATTGTGTACAGACGGGGCAGAGTTTAATGTTATAAGGCGTTGTGTACAAACGGGGCAGAGTTTAATGTAATGAGGCATTGTGTAAAAATGGGGCATAGTTTATTGTAATGAGGCACTGTGTACAGATTGGGCAGAGTTTAATGTAATGAGGCATTTTGTTCAGATGGGGCAGAGTTTAATGTAATGAGGCATTTTGTTCAGATGGGGCAGAGTTTAATGTAATGAGGCACTGAGTACATATGGGGCAGAGTTTAATGTAATGAGGCATTGTGTACAGATGGGGCAGAGTTTAATGTAATGAGGCGTTGTGTACAGATGGGGCAGAGTTTAATGTAATGAGGCATTGTGTACAGATGGGGCATAGTTTTATGTAATGAGGCATTTTGTTCAGATGGGGCAGAGTTTAATGTAATGAGGCATTGTGTACAGATGGAGCAGAGTTTAATGTAATGAGGCAATGTGTACAGATGGGGCAGAGATTAATGTAATGAAGCACTGTATACAGATTGGGCAGAGTTTAAAGTAATGAGGCGTTGTGTACAGATGGGGCAGAGTTTAATGTAATGAAGCATTGTGTACAGATGGGGCAGAGTTTAATGTAATGAGGCATTGTAGACAGATGGGGCAGAGTCTAATGTAATGAGGCATTGTGTACAGATGGGGCATAGTTTAATGTAATAAGGCATTGTGTACAGACGGGGCATAGTTTAATGTAATGAGGCATTGTGTACAGACAGGGCAGAGTTTTATGTAATAAGGCATTGTGTACAGATGGGGCAGAGTTTAATGTAATGAGGCGTTGTGTAAAGATGGGGCAGAGTTAAATGTAATGAGGCATTGTGTACAGACAGGGCAGAGTTTTATGTAATAAGGCATTGTGTACAGATGGGGCAGAGTTTAATGTAATGAGGCGTTGTGTAAAGATGGGGCAGAGTTTAATGTAATGACGCACTGTGTACAGATGGGACCTGGTTTAATGTAATGAGGCATTGTGTACAGATGGGGCATAATTTAATGTAATAAGGCATTGTGTACAGACGAGGCATAGTTTAATGTAATGAGGCATTGTGTACAAACGGGGCAGAGTTTAACGTAATGAGGCGTTGTGTAGAGATGGGGCAGAGTTAAATGTAATGAGACATTGTGTACAGATGGGGCAGAGTTTAATGTTTTAAGGCATTGTGTACAAACGGGGCTGAGTTTAATGTAATGAGGCGTTGTGTACAGATGGGGCAGAGTTTAATGTAATGAGGCATTGTGTACAGATGGGGCAGAGTTTAATGTAATGAGGCATTGTGTACAGATGGGGCAGAGTTTAATGTAATGAGGCATTGTGTAAAAATGGGGCATAGTTTAATGTAATGAGGCACTGTGTACAGATTGGGCAGAGTTTAATGTAATGAGACATTGTGTACAGATGGGGCAGAGTTTAATGTAATGAGGCATTGTGTACAGATGGGTCAGAGTTCAATGTATTGAGACATTGTGTACAGATGGGGCAGAGTTTAATGTAATGAGGCACTGTGTACATATGGGGCAGAGTTTAATGTAATGAGGCATTGTGTACAGATGGGGCAGAGTTTAATGTAATGAGGCGTTGTGTACAGATGGGGCAGAGTTTAATGTAATGAGGCGTTGTGTACAGATGGGGCATAGTTTTATGTAATGAGGCATTTTGTTCAGATGGGGCAGAGTTTAATGTAATGAGGCATTTTGTACAGATGGGGCAGAGTTTAATGTAATGAAGCATTGTAGACAGATGGGGCAGAGTCTAATGTAATGAGGCATTGTGTAAAGATGGGGCATAGTTTAATGTAATGAGGCGTTGTGTACAGATGGGGCAGAGTTTAAAGTAATGAGGCGTTGTGTACAGATGGGGCAGAGTTTAATGTAATGAGGCATTTTGTACAGATGGGGCAGAGTTTAATGTAATGAAGCATTGTAGACAGATGGGGCAGAGTCTAATGTAATGAGGCATTGTGTACAGATGGGGCATAGTTTAATGTAATAAGGCATTGTGTACAGACGGGGCATAGTTTAATGTAATGAGGCATTGTGTACAGACAGGGCAGAGTTTTATGTAATAAGGCATTGTGTACAGATGGGGTAGAGTTTAATGTAATGAGGCGTTGTGTAAAGATGGGGCAGAGTTTAATGTAATGACGCACTGTGTACAGATGGGACCTGGTTTAATGTAATGAGGCTTTGTGTACAGATTGGCCAGAGTTTAATGAAATGAGGCATTGTGTACAGATGGGGCAGAGTTTAATGTAATGAGGCATAGTAGACAGATGGGGCAGTGTCTAATGTAATGAGGCATTGTGTACAGATGGGGCATAATTTAATGTAATAAGGCATTGTGTACAGACGGGGCATAGTTTAATGTAATGAGGCATTGTGTACAAACGGGGCAGAGTTTAATGTAATGAGGCGTTGTGTACAGATGGGGCAGAGTTTAATGTAATGAGGCATTGTGTACAGATGGGGCAGAGTTTAATGTAATGAGGCATTGTGTACAGATGGGGCAGAGTTTAATGTAATGAGGCATTGTGTACAGATTGGGCAGATTTTAATGTAATGAGGCATTTTGTTCAGATGGGGCAGAGTTTAATGTAATGAGGCATTTTGTTCAGATGGGGCAGAGTTTAATGTAATGAGGCATTGTGTACACACCGGGAATAGTTTAATGTAATGAGGCATTGTGTACAGATGGGGCAGAGTTTAATGTAATGAGGCAAAGTGTACAGATGGGGCAGAGATTAATGTAATGAGGCATTGTGTACAGATGGGGCAGAGTTTAATGTAATGAGGCATTGTGTACAGATGGGGCAGAGTTTAATGTAATGAGGCATTGTGTACAGATGGGGCAGAGTTTAATGTAATAAGGCATTGTGTACAGATGGGGAAGAGTTTAATGTAATGAAGCATTGTGTAAAAATGGGGCATAGTTTAATGTAATGAGGCACTGTATACAGATTGGGCAGAGTTTAATGTAATGAGACATTGTGTACAGAAGGGGCAGTGTTTAATGTAATAAGGCATTGTGTACAGATGGGTCAGAGTTCAATGTATTGAGGCATTGTGTACAGATGGGGCAAAGTTTAATGTAATGAGGCTTTGTGTACAGATGGGGCAGAGTTTAATGTAATGAGGCATTGTAGACAGATGGGGCAGAGTCTAATGTAATGATGCATTGTGTACAGATGAGGCATAGTTTAATGTAATAAGGCATTGTGTACAGACGGGGCATAGTTTAATGTAATGAGGCATTGTGTACAGACGGGGCAGAGTTTAATGTTATAAGGCGTTGTGTACAAACGGGGCAGAGTTTAATGTAATGAGGCATTGTGTAAAAATGGGGCATAGTTTAATGTAATGAGGCATTGTGTACAGATTGGGCAGAGTTTAATGTAATGAGGCATTTTGTTCAGATGGGGCAGAGTTTAATGTAATGAGGCATTTTGTTCAGATGGGGCAGAGTTTAATGTAATGAGGCACTGAGTACATATGGGGCAGAGTTTAATGTAATGAGGCATTGTGTACAGATGGGGCAGAGTTTAATGTAATGAGGCATTGTGTACAGATGGGGCAGAGTTTAATGTAATGAGGCGTTGTGTACAGATGGGGCATAGTTTTATGTAATGAGGCATTTTGTTCAGATGGGGCAGAGTTTAATGTAATGAGGCATTGTGTACAGATGGGGCAGAGTTTAATGTAATGAGGCATTGTGTACAGATGGGGCAGAGATTAATGTAATGAGGCACTGTATACAGATTGGGCAGAGTTTAATGTAATGAGGCGTTGTGTACAGATGGGGCAGAGTTTAATGTAATGAAGCATTGTGTACAGATGGGGCAGAGTTTAATGTAATGAGGCATTGTAGACAGATGGGGCAGAGTCTAATGTAATGAGGCATTGTGTACAGATGGGGCATAGTTTAATGTAATAAGGCATTGTGTACAGACGGGGCATAGTTTAATGTAATGAGGCATTGTGTACAGACAGGGCAGAGTTTTATGTAATAAGGCATTGTGTACAGATGGGGCAGAGTTTAATGTAATGAGGCGTTGTGTAAAGATGGGGCAGAGTTAAATGTAATGAGGCATTGTGTACAGACAGGGCAGAGTTTTATGTAATAAGGCATTGTGTACAGATGGGGCAGAGTTTAATGTAATGAGGCGTTGTGTAAAGATGGGGCAGAGTTTAATGTAATGACGCACTGTGTACAGATGGGACCTGGTTTAATGTAATGAGGCATTGTGTACAGATGGGGCATAATTTAATGTAATAAGGCATTGTGTACAGACGAGGCATAGTTTAATGTAATGAGGCATTGTGTACAAACGGGGCAGAGTTTAACGTAATGAGGCGTTGTGTAGAGATGGGGCAGAGTTAAATGTAATGAGACATTGTGTACAGATGGGGCAGAGTTTAATGTTTTAAGGCATTGTGTACAAACGGGGCTGAGTTTAATGTAATGAGGCGTTGTGTACAGATGGGGCAGAGTTTAATGTAATGAGGCATTGTGTACAGATGGGGCAGAGTTTAATGTAATGAGGCATTGTGTACAGATGGGGCAGAGTTTAATGTAATGAGGCATTGTGTAAAAATGGGGCATAGTTTAATGTAATGAGGCACTGTGTACAGATTGGGCAGAGTTTAATGTAATGAGACATTGTGTACAGATGGGGCAGAGTTTAATGTAATGAGGCATTGTGTACAGATGGGTCAGAGTTCAATGTATTGAGACATTGTGTACAGATGGGGCAGAGTTTAATGTAATGAGGCACTGTGTACATATGGGGCAGAGTTTAATGTAATGAGGCATTGTGTACAGATGGGGCAGAGTTTAATGTAATGAGGCGTTGTGTACAGATGGGGCAGAGTTTAATGTAATGAGGCGTTGTGTACAGATGGGGCATAGTTTTATGTAATGAGGCATTTTGTTCAGATGGGGCAGAGTTTAATGTAATGAGGCATTTGTACAGATGGGGCAGAGTTTAATGTAATGAGGCATTGTAGACAGATGGGGCAGAGTCTAATGTAATGAGGCATTGTGTAAAGATGGGGCATAGTTTAATGTAATGAGGCGTTGTGTACAGATGGGGCAGAGTTTAATGTAATGAGGCGTTGTGTACAGATGGGGCAGAGTTTAATGTAATGAGGCATTTTGTACAGATGGGGCAGAGTTTAATGTAATGAAGCATTGTAGACAGATGGGGCAGAGTCTAATGTAATGAGGCATTGTGTACAGATGGGGCATAGTTTAATGTAATAAGGCATTGTGTACAGACGGGGCATAGTTTAATGTAATGAGGCATTGTGTACAGACAGGGCAGAGTTTTATGTAATAAGGCATTGTGTACAGATGGGGCAGAGTTTAATGTAATGAGGCGTTGTGTAAAGATGGGGCAGAGTTTAATGTAATGACGCACTGTGTACAGATGGGACCTGGTTTAATGTAATGAGGCTTTGTGTACAGATTGGCCAGAGTTTAATGTAATGAGGCATTGTGTACAGATGGGGCAGAGTTTAATGTAATGAGGCATAGTAGACAGATGGGGCAGTGTCTAATGTAATGAGGCATTGTGTACAGATGGGGCATAATTTAATGTAATAAGGCATTGTGTACAGACGAGGCATAGTTTAATGTAATGAGGCATTGTGTACAAACGGGGCAGAGTTTAACGTAATGAGGCGTTGTGTAGAGATGGGGCAGAGTTAAATGTAATGAGACATTGTGTACAGATGGGGCAGAGTTTAATGTAATGAGGCATTGTGTACAGATGGGGCAGAGTTTAATGTAATGAGGCATTGTGTACAGATTGGGCAGATTTTAATGTAATGAGGCATTTTGTTCAGATGGGGCAGAGTTTAATGTAATGAGGCATTTTGTTCAGATGGGGCAGAGTTTAATGTAATGAGGCATTGTGTACAGACCGGGAATAGTTTAATGTAATGAGGCATTGTGTACAGATGGGGCAGAGTTTAATGTAATGAGGCAAAGTGTACAGATGGGGCAGAGATTAATGTAATGAGGCATTGTGTACAGATGGGGCAGAGTTTAATGTAATGAGGCACTGTGTACAGATGGGGCAGAGATTAATGTAATGAGGCATTATGTACAGATGGGGCAGAGTTTAATGTAATAAGGCATTGTGTACAGATGGGGAAGAGTTTAATGTAATGAAGCATTGTGTAAAAATGGGGCATAGTTTAATGTAATGAGGCACTGTATACAGATTGGGCAGAGTTTAATGTAATGAGACATTGTGTACAGAAGGGGCAGTGTTTAATGTAATAAGGCATTGTGTACAGATGGGTCAGAGTTCAATGTATTGAGGCATTGTGTACAGATGGGGCAAAGTTTAATGTAATGAGGCACTGTGTACAGATGGGGCAGAGTTTAATGTAATGAGGCGTTGTGTACAGATCGGGCAGAGTTTATTGTAATGAGGCGTTGTGTATAGATGGGGCAGAGTTTAATGTAATGATGCATTTTGTTCAGATGGGGCAGAGTTTAATGTAATGAGGCATTGTGTACAGATGGGGCAGAGTTCAATGTAATGAGGCGTTGTGTACAGATCGGGCAGAGTTTATTGTAATGAGGCGTTGTGTACAGATGGGGCAGAGTTTAATGTAATGAGGCATTTTGTTCAGATGGGGCAGAGTTTAATGTAATGAGGCATTGTGTAATGACCGAGAATAGTTTAATGTAATGAGGCATTGTGTACAGACGGCGCAGAGTTTAATGTAATGAGGCATTGTGTACAGATGGGGCAGAGTTTAATGTAATGAGGCATTGTGTACAGATAGGGCAGAGTTTAATGTAATGAGGCATTGTGTACAGATGGGGCATAGTTTAATGTAATAAGGCACTGTGTACAGATGGGGCAGAGTTTAATGTAATGAGGCATTGTGTACAGAAGGGGTAGAGTTTAATGTAATAAGGCATTGTGTTCAGATGGGGAAGAGTTTAATGTAATGAGGCATTGTGTAAAAATGGGGCATAGTTTAATGTAATGAGGCACTGTATACAGATTGGGCAGAGTTTAATGTAATGAGGCATTGTGTACAGATGTGTCAGAGTTCAATGTATTGAGGCATTGTGTACAATTGCGGCAGAGTTTAATGTAATGAGGCACTGTGTACAGATGGGGCAGAGTTTAATGTTATGAGGCATTGTGTACAGATGGGGCAGAGTTTAATGTAATGAGGCGTTGTGTACAGATGGGGCAGAGTTTAAAGTAATGAGGCGTTGTGTACAGATGGGGCAGAGTTTAATGTAATGAGGCATTGTGTACAGATTGGGCAGAGTTTAATGTAATGAGGCATTGTAGACAGACCGGGAATAGTTTAATGTAATGAGGCATTGTGTAAAGACGGGGCAGAGTTTAATGTAATGAGGCATTGTGTACAGACGGGGCAGAGTTTAATGTAATGAGGCATTGTGTACAGATGGGGCAGATTTTAATGTAATGAGGCATTGTGTACAGATAGGGCAGAGTTTAATGTAATGAGGCATTGTGTACAGATGGGCCAGAGTTTAATGTAATGAGGCATTGTGTACAGATGGGGCAGAGTTTTATGTAATGAGGCATTGTGTACAGATGGGGCAGAGTTTAATGTAATGAGGCATTGTGTACAGATGGGGCAGAGTTTAATGTAATTAGGCAAAGTGTACAGATGGGGCAGAGATTAATGTAATGAGGCATTGTGTACAGATGGGGCAGAGTTTAATGTAATGAGGCACTGTGTACAGATGGGGCAGAGTTTAATGTAATGAGGCATTGTGTACAGATGGGGCAGAGTTTAATGTAATAAGGCATTGTGTACAGATGGGGAAAAGTCTAATGTAATGAAGCATTGTGTAAAAATGGGGCATAGTTTAATGTAATGAGGCACTGTATACAGATTGGGCAGAGTTTAATGTAATGAGACATTGTGTACAGATGGGGCAGTGTTTAATGTAATGAGGCATTGTGTACAGATGGGTCAGAGTTCAATGTATTGAGGCATTGTGTACAGATGGGGAAGAGTTTAATGTAATGAGGCATTGTGTACAGATGGGGCAGAGTTTAATGTAATGAGGCATTGTGTACAGATGGGGCAGAGTTTAATGTAATGAGGCGTTGTGTACAGATGGGGCAGAGTTTAATGTAATGAGGCGTTGTGTACAGATGGGGCAGAGTTTAATGTAATGAGGCATTGTGTACAGATGGGGCAGAGTTTAATGTAATGAGGCATTGTAGACAGATGCGGCATAGTTTAATGTAATAAGGCATTGTGTACAGACGGGGCATAGTTTAATGTAATGAGGAAATGTGTACAGACGGGGCAGAGTTTAATGTAATGAGGCGTTTTGTAAAAATGGGGCAGAGTTTAATGTAATGACGCACTGTGTAAAGATGGGACCTAGTATAATGTAATGAGGCTTTGTGTACAGATTGGCCAGAGTTTAATGTAATGAGGCATTGTGTACAGATGGGGCAGAGTTTAATGTAATGAGGCATAGTAGACAGATGGGGCAGAGTCTAATGTAATGAGGCATTGTGTACAGATGGGGCATAATTTAATGTAATAAGGCATTGTGTACAGACGGGGCATAGTTTAATGTAATGAGGCATTGTGTACAAACGGGGCAGAGTTTAATGTAATGAGGCGTTGTGTACAGATGGGGCAGAGTTTAATGTAATGAGGCTTTGTGTACAGATGGGGCAGAGTTAAATGAAATGAGACATTGTGTACAGATGGGGCAGAGTTTAATGTAATGAGGCATTGTGTACAGATGGGGCAGAGTTTAATGTAATGAGGCATTGTGTACAGATTGGGCAGAGTTTAATGTAATGAGGCATTTTGTTCAGATGGGGCAGAGTTTAATGTAATTTGGCATTGTGTACAGACAGGGAATAGTTTAATGTAATGAGGCATTGTGTAAAGATGGGGCAGAGTTTAATGTAATGAGGCATTGTGTACAGACGGGGCAGAGTTTAATGTAATGAGGCAGTGTGTACAGATGGGGCAGAGTTTAATGTAATGAGGCATTGTGTACAGATAGGGCAGATTTTAATGTAATGAGGCATTGTGTACAGATGGGGCAGAGTTTAATGTAATGAGGCATTGTGTACAGATGGGACATAGTTTTATGTAATGAGGCATTTTGTTCAGATGGGGCAGAGTTTAATGTAATGAGGCAAAGTGTACAGATGGGACAGAGAATAATGTAATGAGGCATTGTGTACAGATGGGGCAGAGTTTAATGTAATGAGGCACTGTGTAGAGTTGGGGCAGAGTTTAATGTAATGAGGCATTGTGTACAGATGGGGCAGAGTTTAATGTAATAAGGCATTGTGTACAGATGGGGAAGAGTTTAATGTAATGAAGCATTGTGTAAAAATGGGGCATAGTTTAATGTAATGAGGCACTGTATACAGATTGGGCAGAGTTTAATGTAATGAGACATTGTGTACAGATGGGGCAGTGTTTAATGTAATAAGGCATTGTGTACAGATGGGTCAGAGTTCAATGTATTGAGGCATTGTGTACAGATGGGGCAGAGTTTAATGTTATGAGGCACTGTGTACAGATGGGGCAGAGTTTAATGTAATGAGGCGTTGTGTACAGATCTGGAAGAGTTTATTGTAATGAGGCGTTGTGTACAGATGGGGCAGAGTTTAATGTAATGAGGCATTTTGTACAGATGGGGCAGAGTTTAATGTAATGAGGCGTTGTGTACAGATGGAGCAGAGTTTAATGTAATAAGGCATTGTGTACAGATGGGGAAGAGTTTAATGTAATGAAGCATTGTGTAAAAATGGGGCATATTTTAATTTAATGAGGCACTGTATACAGATTGGGCAGAGTTTAATGTAATGAGACATTGTGTACAGATGGGGCAGTGTTTAATGTAATAAGGCATTGTGTACAGATGGGTCAGAGTTCAATGTATTGAGGCATTGTGTACAGATGGGCCAGACTTTAATGTAATGAGGCACTGTGTACAGATGGGGCAGAGTTTAATGTAATGAGGCATTGTGTACAGATGGGGCAGAGTTTAATGTAATGAGGCAAAGTGTACAGATGGGACAGAGAATAATGTAATGAGGCATTGTGTACAGATGTGTCAGAGTTCAATGTATTGAGGCATTGTGTACAATTGCGGCAGAGTTTAATGTAATGAGGCACTGTGTACAGATGGGGCAGAGTTTAATGTTATGAGGCATTGTGTACAGATGGGGCAGAGTTTAATGTAATGAGGCGTTGTGTACAGATGGGGCAGAGTTTAAAGTAATGAGGCGTTGTGTACAGATGGGGCAGAGTTTAATGTAATGAGGCATTGTGTACAGATTGGGCAGAGTTTAATGTAATGAGGCATTGTAGACAGACCGGGAATAGTTTAATGTAATGAGGCATTGTGTAAAGACGGGGCAGAGTTTAATGTAATGAGGCATTGTGTACAGACGGGGCAGAGTTTAATGTAATGAGGCATTGTGTACAGATGGGGCAGATTTTAATGTAATGAGGCATTGTGTACAGATAGGGCAGAGTTTAATGTAATGAGGCATTGTGTACAGATGGGCCAGAGTTTAATGTAATGAGGCATTGTGTACAGATGGGGCAGAGTTTTATGTAATGAGGCATTGTGTACAGATGGGGCAGAGTTTAATGTAATGAGGCATTGTGTACAGATGGGGCAGAGTTTAATGTAATTAGGCAAAGTGTACAGATGGGGCAGAGATTAATGTAATGAGGCATTGTGTACAGATGGGGCAGAGTTTAATGTAATGAGGCACTGTGTACAGATGGGGCAGAGTTTAATGTAATGAGGCATTGTGTACAGATGGGGCAGAGTTTAATGTAATAAGGCATTGTGTACAGATGGGGAAAAGTCTAATGTAATGAAGCATTGTGTAAAAATGGGGCATAGTTTAATGTAATGAGGCACTGTATACAGATTGGGCAGAGTTTAATGTAATGAGACATTGTGTACAGATGGGGCAGTGTTTAATGTAATGAGGCATTGTGTACAGATGGGTCAGAGTTCAATGTATTGAGGCATTGTGTACAGATGGGGAAGAGTTTAATGTAATGAGGCATTGTGTACAGATGGGGCAGAGTTTAATGTAATGAGGCATTGTGTACAGATGGGGCAGAGTTTAATGTAATGAGGCGTTGTGTACAGATGGGGCAGAGTTTAATGTAATGAGGCGTTGTGTACAGATGGGGCAGAGTTTAATGTAATGAGGCATTGTGTACAGATGGGGCAGAGTTTAATGTAATGAGGCATTGTAGACAGATGCGGCATAGTTTAATGTAATAAGGCATTGTGTACAGACGGGGCATAGTTTAATGTAATGAGGAAATGTGTACAGACGGGGCAGAGTTTAATGTAATGAGGCGTTTTGTAAAAATGGGGCAGAGTTTAATGTAATGACGCACTGTGTAAAGATGGGACCTAGTATAATGTAATGAGGCTTTGTGTACAGATTGGCCAGAGTTTAATGTAATGAGGCATTGTGTACAGATGGGGCAGAGTTTAATGTAATGAGGCATAGTAGACAGATGGGGCAGAGTCTAATGTAATGAGGCATTGTGTACAGATGGGGCATAATTTAATGTAATAAGGCATTGTGTACAGACGGGGCATAGTTTAATGTAATGAGGCATTGTGTACAAACGGGGCAGAGTTTAATGTAATGAGGCGTTGTGTACAGATGGGGCAGAGTTTAATGTAATGAGGCTTTGTGTACAGATGGGGCAGAGTTAAATGAAATGAGACATTGTGTACAGATGGGGCAGAGTTTAATGTAATGAGGCATTGTGTACAGATGGGGCAGAGTTTAATGTAATGAGGCATTGTGTACAGATTGGGCAGAGTTTAATGTAATGAGGCATTTTGTTCAGATGGGGCAGAGTTTAATGTAATTTGGCATTGTGTACAGACAGGGAATAGTTTAATGTAATGAGGCATTGTGTAAAGATGGGGCAGAGTTTAATGTAATGAGGCATTGTGTACAGACGGGGCAGAGTTTAATGTAATGAGGCAGTGTGTACAGATGGGGCAGAGTTTAATGTAATGAGGCATTGTGTACAGATAGGGCAGATTTTAATGTAATGAGGCATTGTGTACAGATGGGGCAGAGTTTAATGTAATGAGGCATTGTGTACAGATGGGACATAGTTTTATGTAATGAGGCATTGTGTACAGATGGGGCAGAGTTTAATGTAATGAGGCAAAGTGTACAGATGGGACAGAGAATAATGTAATGAGGCATTGTGTACAGATGGGGCAGAGTTTAATGTAATGAGGCACTGTGTAGAGATGGGGCAGAGTTTAATGTAATGAGGCATTGTGTACAGATGGGGCAGAGTTTAATGTAATAAGGCATTGTGTACAGATGGGGAAGAGTTTAATGTAATGAAGCATTGTGTAAAAATGGGGCATAGTTTAATGTAATGAGGCACTGTATACAGATTGGGCAGAGTTTAATGTAATGAGACATTGTGTACAGATGGGGCAGTGTTTAATGTAATAAGGCATTGTGTACAGATGGGTCAGAGTTCAATGTATTGAGGCATTGTGTACAGATGGGGCAGAGTTTAATGTTATGAGGCACTGTGTACAGATGGGGCAGAGTTTAATGTAATGAGGCGTTGTGTACAGATCTGGCAGAGTTTATTGTAATGAGGCGTTGTGTACAGATGGGGCAGAGTTTAATGTAATGAGGCATTTTGTACAGATGGGGCAGAGTTTAATGTAATGAGGCGTTGTGTAGAGATGGGGCAGAGTTTAATGTAATAAGGCATTGTGTACAGATGGGGAAGAGTTTAATGTAATGAAGCATTGTGTAAAAATGGGGCATATTTTAATTTAATGAGGCACTGTATACAGATTGGGCAGAGTTTAATGTAATGAGACATTGTGTACAGATGGGGCAGTGTTTAATGTAATAAGGCATTGTGTACAGATGGGTCAGAGTTCAATGTATTGAGGCATTGTGTACAGATGGGGCAGACTTTAATGTAATGAGGCACTGTGTACAGATGGGGCAGAGTTTAATGTAATGAGGCATTGTGTACAGATGGGGCAGAGTTTAATGTAATGAGGCATTGTAGACAGATGGGGCAGAGTCTAATGTAATGAGGCATTGTGTACAGATGCGGCATAGTTTAATGTAATAAGGCATTGTGTACAGACGGGGCATAGTTTAATGTAATGAGGAATTGTGTACAGACGGGGCAGAGTTTAATGTAATGAGGCGTTGTGTAAAGATGGGGCAGAGTTTAATGTAATGACGCACTGTGTAAAGATGGGACCTAGTATAATGTAATGAGGCTTTGTGTACAGATTGGCCAGAGTTTAATGTAATGAGGCATTGTGTACAGATGGGGCAGAGTTTAATGTAATGAGGCATAGTAGACAGATGGGGCAGAGTCTAATGTAATGAGGCGTTGTGTACAGATGGGGCATAATTTAATGTAATAAGGCATTGTGTACAGACGGGGCAGAGTTTAATGTAATGAGGCATTGTGTACAAACGGGGCAGAGTTTAATGTAATGAGGCGTTGTGTACAGATGGGGCAGAGTTTAATGTAATGAGGCTTTGTGTACAGATGGGGCAGAGTTAAATGAAATGAGACATTGTGTACAGATGGGGCAGAGTTTAATGTAATGAGGCATTGTGTACAGATGGGGCAGAGTTTAATGTAATGAGGCATTGTGTACAGATTGGGCAGAGTTTAATGTAATGAGGCATTTTGTTCAGATGGGGCAGAGTTTAATGAAATTTGGCATTGTGTACAGACAGGGAATAGTTTAATGTAATGAGGCATTGTGTAAAGTCGGGGCAGAGTTTAATGTAATGAGGCATTGTGTACAGACGGGGCAGAGTTTAATGTAATGAGGCAGTGTGTACAGATGGGGCAGAGTTTAATGTAATGAGGCATTGTGTACAGATAGGGCAGAGTTTAATGTATTGAGGCATTGTGTACAGATGGGCCAGAGTTTAATGTAATGAGGCATTGTGTACAGATGGGGCAGAGTTTAATGTAATGAGGCGTTGTGTACAGATGGGGCAGAGATTAAAGTAATGATACGTTGTGTACAGATGGGGCAGAGTTTAATGTAATGAGGCATTGTGTACAGATTGGGCAGAGTTTAATGTAATGAGGCATTGTAGACAGACCGGGAATAGTTTAATGTAATGAGGCATTGTGTAAAGACGGGGCAGAGTTTAATGTAATGAGGCATTGTGTACAGACGGGGCAGAGTTTAATGTAATGAGGCATTGTGTACAGATGGGGCAGAGTTTAATGTAATGAGGCATTGTGTACAGATAGGGCAGAGTTTAATGTAATGAGGCATTGTGTACAGATGGGCCAGAGTTTAATGTAATGAGGCATTGTGTACAGATGGGGCAGAGTTTTATGTAATGAGGCATTGTGTACAGATGGGGCAGAGTTTAATGTAATGAGGCATTGTGTACAGATGGGGCAGAGTTTAATGTAATGAGGCAAAGTGTACAGATGGGGCAGAGTTTAATGTAATGAGGCATTGTGTACAGATGGGGCAGAGTTTAATGTAATGAGGCACTGTGTACAGATGGGGCAGAGTTTAATGTAATGAGGCATTGTGTACAGATGGGGCAGAGTTTAATGTAATAAGGCATTGTGTACAGATGGGGAAAAGTCTAATGTAATGAAGCATTGTGTAAAAATGGGGCATAGTTTAATGTAATGAGGCACTGTATACAGATTGGGCAGAGTTTAATGTAATGAGACATTGTGTACAGATGGGGCAGTGTTTAATGTAATGAGGCATTGTGTACAGATGGGTCAGAGTTCAATGTAATGAGGCATTGTGTACAGATGGGGAAGAGTTTAATGTAATGAGGCATTGTGTACAGATGGGGCAGAGTTTAATGTAATGAGGCATTGTGTACAGATGGGGCAGAGTTTAATGTAATGAGGCGTTGTGTACAGATGGGGCAGAGTTTAATGTAATGAGGCGTTGTGTACAGATGGGGCAGAGTTTAATGTAATGAGGCATTGTGTACAGATGGGGCAGAGTTTAATGTAATGAGGCATTGTAGACAGATGCGGCATAGTTTAATGTAATAAGGCATTGTGTACAGACGGGGCATAGTTTAATGTAATGAGGAAATGTGTACAGACGGGGCAGAGTTTAATGTAATGAGGCGTTTTGTAAAAATGGGGCAGAGTTTAATGTAATGACGCACTGTGTAAAGATGGGACCTAGTATAATGTAATGAGGCTTTGTGTACAGATTGGCCAGAGTTTAATGTAATGAGGCATTGTGTACAGATGGGGCAGAGTTTAATGTAATGAGGCATAGTAGACAGATGGGGCAGAGTCTAATGTAATGAGGCATTGTGTACAGATGGGGCATAAATTAATGTAATAAGGCATTGTGTACAGACGGGGCATAGTTTAATGTAATGAGGCATTGTGTACAAACGGGGCAGAGTTTAATGTAATGAGGCGTTGTGTACAGATGGGGCAGAGTTTAATGTAATGAGGCTTTGTGTACAGATGGGGCAGAGTTAAATGAAATGAGACATTGTGTACAGATGGGGCAGAGTTTAATGTAATGAGGCATTGTGTACAGATGGGGCAGAGTTTAATGTAATGAGGCATTGTGTACAGATTGGGCAGAGTTTAATGTAATGAGGCATTTTGTTCAGATGGGGCAGAGTTTAATGTAATTTGGCATTGTGTACAGACAGGGAATAGTTTAATGTAATGAGGCATTGTGTAAAGATGGGGCAGAGTTTAATGTAATAAGGCATTGTGTACAGATGGGGAAGAGTTTAATGTAATGAAGCATTGTGTAAAAATGGGGCACATTTTAATTTAATGAGGCACTGTATACAGATTGGGCAGAGTTTAATGTAATGAGACATTGTGTACAGATGGGGCAGTGTTTAATGTAATAAGGCATTGTGTACAGATGGGTCAGAGTTCAATGTATTGAGGCATTGTGTACAGATGGGGCAGAGTTTAATGTAATGAGGCACTGTGTACAGATGGGGCAGAGTTTAATGTAATGAGGCATTGTGTACAGATGGGGCAGAGTTTAATGTAATGAGGCATTGTAGACAGATGGGGCAGAGTCTAATGTAATGAGGCATTGTGTACAGATGCGGCATAGTTTAATGTAATAAGGCATTGTGTACAGACGGGGCATAGTTTAATGTAATGAGGCATTGTGTACAGATGGGGCAGAGTTTAATGTAATGAGGCGTTGTGTAAAGATGGGGCAGAGTTTAATGTAATGACGCACTGTGTACAGATGGGACCTAGTTTAATGTAATGAGGCTTTGTGTACAGATGGGCCAGAGTTTAATGTAATGAGGCATTGTGTACAGATGGGGCAGAGTTTAATGTAATGAGGCATAGTAGACAGATGGGGCAGAGTCTAATGTAATGAGGCATTGTGTACAGATGGGGCAGAGTTTAATGTAATGAGGCATTGTAGACAGATGGGGCAGAGTCTAATGTAATGAGGCATTGTGTACAGATGGGGCATAGTTTAATGTAATGAGGCATTGTGTACAGATGGGGCAGAGTTTAATGTAATGAGGCATTGTGTACAGATGGGGCAGAGTTTAATGTAATGAGGCACTGTGTACAGATGGGGCAGAGTTTAATGTAATGAGGCATTGTGTACAGATGGGGCAGAGTTTAATGTAATGAGGCATTGTAGACAGATGGGGCAGAGTCTAATGTAATGAGGCATTGTGTACAGATGCGGCATAGTTTAATGTAATAAGGCATTGTGTACAGACGGGGCATAGTTTAATGTAATGAGGAATTGTGTACAGACGGGGCAGAGTTTAATGTAATGAGGCGTTGTGTAAAGATGGGGCAGAGTTTAATGTAATGACGCACTGTGTAAAGATGGGACCTAGTATAATGTAATGAGGCTTTGTGTACAGATTGGCCAGAGTTTAATGTAATGAGGCATTGTGTACAGATGGGGCAGAGTTTAATGTAATGAGGCATAGTAGACAGATGGGGCAGAGTCTAATGTAATGAGGCGTTGTGTACAGATGGGGCATAATTTAATGTAATAAGGCATTGTGTACAGACGGGGCAGAGTTTAATGTAATGAGGCATTGTGTACAAACGGGGCAGAGTTTAATGTAATGAGGCGTTGTGTACAGATGGGGCAGAGTTTAATGTAATGAGGCTTTGTGTACAGATGGGGCAGAGTTAAATGAAATGAGACATTGTGTACAGATGGGGCAGAGTTTAATGTAATGAGGCATTGTGTACAGATGGGGCAGAGTTTAATGTAATGAGGCATTGTGTACAGATTGGGCAGAGTTTAATGTAATGAGGCATTTTGTTCAGATGGGGCAGAGTTTAATGAAATTTGGCATTGTGTACAGACAGGGAATAGTTTAATGTAATGAGGCATTGTGTAAAGTCGGGGCAGAGTTTAATGTAATGAGGCATTGTGTACAGACGGGGCAGAGTTTAATGTAATGAGGCAGTGTGTACAGATGGGGCAGAGTTTAATGTAATGAGGCATTGTGTACAGATAGGGCAGAGTTTAATGTATTGAGGCATTGTGTACTGATGGGCCAGAGTTTAATGTAATGAGGCATTGTGTACAGATGGGGCAGAGTTTAATGTAATGAGGCGTTGTGTACAGATGGGGCAGAGTTTAAAGTAATGAGGCGTTGTGTACAGATGGGGCAGAGTTTAATGTAATGAGGCATTGTGTACAGATTGGGCAGAGTTTAATGTAATGAGGCATTGTAGACAGACCGGGAATAGTTTAATGTAATGAGGCATTGTGTAAAGACGGGGCAGAGTTTAATGTAATGAGGCATTGTGTACAGACGGGGCAGAGTTTAATGTAATGAGGCATTGTGTACAGATGGGGCAGAGTTTAATGTAATGAGGCATTGTGTACAGATAGGGCAGAGTTTAATGTAATGAGGCATTGTGTACAGATGGGCCAGAGTTTAATGTAATGAGGCATTGTGTACAGATGGGGCAGAGTTTTATGTAATGAGGCATTGTGTACAGATGGGGCAGAGTTTAATGTAATGAGGCATTGTGTACAGATGGGGCAGAGTTTAATGTAATGAGGCAAAGTGTACAGATGGGGCAGAGATTAATGTAATGAGGCATTGTGTACAGATGGGGCAGAGTTTAATGTAATGAGGCACTGTGTACAGATGGGGCAGAGTTTAATGTAATGAGGCATTGTGTACAGATGGGGCAGAGTTTAATGTAATAAGGCATTGTGTACAGATGGGGAAAAGTCTAATGTAATGAAGCATTGTGTAAAAATGGGGCATAGTTTAATGTAATGAGGCACTGTATACAGATTGGGCAGAGTTTAATGTAATGAGACATTGTGTACAGATGGGGCAGTGTTTAATGTAATGAGGCATTGTGTACAGATGGGTCAGAGTTCAATGTATTGAGGCATTGTGTACAGATGGGGAAGAGTTTAATGTAATGAGGCATTGTGTACAGATGGGGCAGAGTTTAATGTAATGAGGCATTGTGTACAGATGGGGCAGAGTTTAATGTAATGAGGCGTTGTGTACAGATGGGGCAGAGTTTAATGTAATGAGGCGTTGTGTACAGATGGGGCAGAGTTTAATGTAATGAGGCATTGTGTACAGATGGGGCAGAGTTTAATGTAATGAGGCATTGTAGACAGATGCGGCATAGTTTAATGTAATAAGGCATTGTGTACAGACGGGGCATAGTTTAATGTAATGAGGAAATGTGTACAGACGGGGCAGAGTTTAATGTAATGAGGCGTTTTGTAAAAATGGGGCAGAGTTTAATGTAATGACGCACTGTGTAAAGATGGGACCTAGTATAATGTAATGAGGCTTTGTGTACAGATTGGCCAGAGTTTAATGTAATGAGGCATTGTGTACAGATGGGGCAGAGTTTAATGTAATGAGGCATAGTAGACAGATGGGGCAGAGTCTAATGTAATGAGGCATTGTGTACAGATGGGGCATAAATTAATGTAATAAGGCATTGTGTACAGACGGGGCATAGTTTAATGTAATGAGGCATTGTGTACAAACGGGGCAGAGTTTAATGTAATGAGGCGTTGTGTACAGATGGGGCAGAGTTTAATGTAATGAGGCTTTGTGTACAGATGGGGCAGAGTTAAATGAAATGAGACATTGTGTACAGATGGGGCAGAGTTTAATGTAATGAGGCATTGTGTACAGATGGGGCAGAGTTTAATGTAATGAGGCATTGTGTACAGATTGGGCAGAGTTTAATGTAATGAGGCATTTTGTTCAGATGGGGCAGAGTTTAATGTAATTTGGCATTGTGTACAGACAGGGAATAGTTTAATGTAATGAGGCATTGTGTAAAGATGGGGCAGAGTTTAATGTAATGAGGCATTGTGTACAGACGGGGCAGAGTTTAATGTAATGAGGCAGTGTGTACAGATGGGGCAGAGTTTAATGTAATGAGGCATTGTGTACAGATAGGGCAGATTTTAATGTAATGAGGCATTGTGTACAGATGGGGCAGAGTTTAATGTAATGAGGCATTGTGTACAGATGGGACATAGTTTTATGTAATGAGGCATTTTGTTCAGATGGGGCAGAGTTTAATGTAATGAGGCATTGTGTACAGATGGGGCAGAGTTTAATGTAATGAGGCATTGTGTACAGATGGGGCAGAGTTTAATGTAATGAGGCGTTGTGTACAGATGGGGCAGAGTTTAAAGTAATGAGGCGTTGTGTACAGATGGGGCAGAGTTTAATGTAATGAGGCATTGTGTACAGATTGGGCAGAGTTTAATGTAATGAGGCATTGTAGACAGACCGGGAATAGTTTAATGTAATGAGGCATTGTGTAAAGACGGGGCAGAGTTTAATGTAATGAGGCATTGTGTACAGACGGGGCAGAGTTTAATGTAATGAGGCATTGTGTACAGATGGGGCAGAGTTTAATGTAATGAGGCATTGTGTACAGATAGGGCAGAGTTTAATGTAATGAGGCATTGTGTACAGATGGGCCAGAGTTTAATGTAATGAGGCATTGTGTACAGATGGGGCAGAGTTTTATGTAATGAGGCATTGTGTACAGATGGGGCAGAGTTTAATGTAATGAGGCATTGTGTACAGATGGGGCAGAGTTTAATGTAATGAGGCATTGTGTACAGATGGGGCAGAGATTAATGTAATGAGGCATTGTGTACAGATGGGGCAGAGTTTAATGTAATGAGGCACTGTGTACAGATGGGGCAGAGTTTAATGTAATGAGGCATTGTGTACAGATGGGGCAGAGTTTAATGTAATAAGGCATTGTGTACAGATGGGGAAGAGTTTAATGTAATGAAGCATTGTGTAAAAATGGGGCATAGTTTAATGTAATGAGGCACTGTATACAGATTGGGCAGAGTTTAATGTAATGAGACATTGTGTACAGATGGGGCAGTGTTTAATGTAATGAGGCATTGTGTACAGATGGGTCAGAGTTCAATGTATTGAGGCATTGTGTACAGATGGGGAAGAGTTTAATGTAATGAGGCATTGTGTACAGATGGGGCAGAGTTTAATGTAATGAGGCATTGTGTACAGATGGGGCAGAGTTTAATGTAATGAGGCGTTGTGTACAGATGGGGCAGAGTTTAATGTAATGAGGCGTTGTGTACAGATGGGGCAGAGTTTAATGTAATGAGGCATTGTGTACAGATGGGGCAGAGTTTAATGTAATGAGGCATTGTAGACAGATGCGGCATAGTTTAATGTAATAAGGCATTGTGTACAGACGGGGCATAGTTTAATGTAATGAGGAAATGTGTACAGACGGGGCAGAGTTTAATGTAATGAGGCGTTCTGTAAAAATGGGGCAGAGTTTAATGTAATGACGCACTGTGTAAAGATGGGACCTAGTATAATGTAATGAGGCTTTGTGTACAGATTGGCCAGAGTTTAATGTAATGAGGCATTGTGTACAGATGGGGCAGAGTTTAATGTAATGAGGCATAGTAGACAGATGGGGCAGAGTCTAATGTAATGAGGCATTGTGTACAGATGGGGCATAATTTAATGTAATAAGGCATTGTGTACAGACGGGGCATAGTTTAATGTAATGAGGCATTGTGTACAAACGGGGCAGAGTTTAATGTAATGAGGCGTTGTGTACAGATGGGGCAGAGTTTAATGTAATGAGGCTTTGTGTACAGATGGGGCAGAGTTAAATGAAATGAGACATTGTGTACAGATGGGGCAGAGTTTAATGTAATGAGGCATTGTGTACAGATGGGGCAGAGTTTAATGTAATGAGGCATTGTGTACAGATTGGGCAGAGTTTAATGTAATGAGGCATTTTGTTCAGATGGGGCAGAGTTTAATGTAATTTGGCATTGTGTACAGACAGGGAATAGTTTAATGTAATGAGGCATTGTGTAAAGATGGGGCAGAGTTTAATGTAATGAGGCATTGTGTACAGACGGGGCAGAGTTTAATGTAATGAGGCAGTGTGTACAGATGGGGCAGAGTTTAATGTAATGAGGCATTGTGTACAGATAGGGCAGATTTTAATGTAATGAGGCATTGTGTACAGATGGGGCAGAGTTTAATGTAATGAGGCATTGTGTACAGATGGGACATAGTTTTATGTAATGAGGCATTTTGTTCAGATGGGGCAGAGTTTAATGTAATGAGGCATTGTGTACAGATGGGGCAGAGTTTAATGTAATGAGGCAAAGTGTACAGATGGGACAGAGAATAATGTAATGAGGCATTGTGTACAGATGGGGCAGAGTTTAATGTAATGAGGCACTGTGTAGAGATGGGGCAGAGTTTAATGTAATGAGGCATTGTGTACAGATGGGGCAGAGTTTAATGTAATAAGGCATTGTGTACAGATGGGGAAGAGTTTAATGTAATGAAGCATTGTGTAAAAATGGGGCATAGTTTAATGTAATGAGGCACTGTATACAGATTGGGCAGAGTTTAATGTAATGAGACATTGTGTACAGATGGGGCAGTGTTTAATGTAATAAGGCATTGTGTACAG
>JAGDYQ010000038.1:1425082-1585002 GCA_021962125.1 Bulinus truncatus | reverse complement strand
AATTC
The DNA here is from genome assembly GCA_021962125.1 of Bulinus truncatus. NCBI lineage: Eukaryota > Metazoa > Mollusca > Gastropoda > Planorbidae > Bulinus > Bulinus truncatus. The sequence continues at coordinate 1,584,997 of JAGDYQ010000038.1, read as the reverse complement.
TGCCAGATAAATGTACAAAATAAAACTTTAAATTCTGCCAGATAAATGTACAAAATAAAACTTTAAATTCTGCCAGATAAATGTACAAAATAAAACTTTAAATTCTGCCAGATAAATGTACAAAATAAAACTTTATTTGCATTTAATGAAAGTTTTTTTTACTGAAATAAAAAGTTACAGGAAATTTTTCTTTGAGTTAGTTCCTAAATCCAAATGTTTAGTATCTTCTCTGCTCTTTCTATCAACAATCTCATGAATATGATATCAGTTAGGCACTTAATGTAGTTCCAAGACAAATGAAATCTTAAAAAATAAAAATACTTTAAAAAATCATGGCACCATTTTATCCTCAGTAGTTGTGTCAATTGTCGAATTAAAATAAATATTAGATAAGCATTCTAAATGATAACTTAAATAAATTATCAGTCTTGTATAGTATGATCTGGCAGACAAATATTATTTTTATTATATATTACATAGTACTATATTTTATTTTAGTGAAAAGATTTTTGTAATAAAAAAAATAAATACACGTAGTTAGTGTAAATAGACAAATTACTTATACTTTTTTTAAAACAAGAAACAACAAAAATTTCAAAATTCACATTGAAAAAATCAGCATAAAAAAGACTTTACAGTATTTTAATAAACTAGTTTTTTTTTTTTTTTTTTTAATTTTTTTTTTTTATTTTTTTTTTTATTAACGCCGCCATTGCCAGCATGGTAGGGTGTAGTGTGCCTACCACACCAACATTGTTGGCGGCGCTGATACACGTCTGCCATGCCTACAGAGCGGCGGGGTGAGTGTGCCCGCTATCATCTGCAGGGATGGCAGAAAGATGGGTTTTAATCCTTGCCCAAACCGGCCAGAGCAGCAGGGTGTGTGTACTGCCGGTCGGCCAGAATGGCAAGGAAAGGGGTTTTTCCTGCCACTCGGACAGAGGGGAGGGTGTAGTGTGCCTGTACCCTCAGCCGGAAATGGCAAGCTGCGCAGGTGTGCTTTAGTGGGACGGAGTGTAAGGGTGTTGTGTGCCGACCACATCCGTCACCACCGCCAGCTGTGAATACTGCGGTCTCGGATAGTCCTTATTGACCACAGTACCACCACCCTCGCAAGTAATGGGTTTTTTTTTCCTGACTAGAGAACCCCTATGATCCATCCCCAGTGGATCATGGTATGTCTCTCAGACCAGGAAGGAGAGATCACAAAATGCCAAAATATTTTGTGATACTCACCGAAACAAATCCTAGTTGCTTGACCTACCTATTAATACCATTTTAAACTAATTATTAATACTTTACTAATTTGTTAGTATTCATTTATTTGTGCAATGTTTGTTGATATTTCAATGTGATAAAACCTTATCAATATCATCATTCACTCAAAACATCAGATTCTCTGTCTGTCAGTTTGTTTGTCATAGCCTACTTAATTAACATTTGATCAACCATTAAATGAAATAAAAATATTTTTTTTAATGCAGATCCCAATAGTATGAACTCATAGCAACCTCTTCACGACAAGTTAGCTCCCTTGATTACAGACTCTACCACTGAATAGCATCAAGTTGATGGACAGCAACCGATGCCCTGTTGATGGCCCTGATGTACTGTGTCAAACATTGTGTATGGTTTATAAATATACTTCAAGGTGACAAGTAACAAAATAGTTTTGAAGACTTCACTGTAAACAACTACTTAATGACTGTGGTCACGCCTACTGTTTGTCTGGCCGACATAATTCAGTCAAATAAATTCCCATTTCATTGATAAAAATATATATACATATTTCTGGCATTGACCTGAAGTTTTTGACTCTACACCCTACTTTGGCTGGACACTGGATATCTGCAGGATGAAATAACTTAGTATAACATGTATGAGTCAAATTGATGGTGTTATAATAACTAGACAAATTGAAGGTGACACACATCACAGCATCTGCCCAATGAACCGCGAAGTCAGTCAGAGTGGACACACCCACCTCCTGTGTTGATATCATACATGTACTGGCTGAGCTGTACATCTGTTATCAACACTTGCAATAGTCTTCTATGTGATATCTACTAAATGTGTTTTTTTGTTCACATTGTCACCGTAATGTAATTATTTCCTGTTTATTTATGCTATTCATGTTTAGGATGAATTATTATTTGACCACATCATTATATTACGACAGCTGGGCTGAGTTGGGCTGTCCAGTATTGAACTGTCCAGTGTTGAACTGTCCAGTATTGAACTGTCCAGTGTTGATTTATAATTCAAAAAGTTAATTTATCATTGAATATTTTTTTAATTTAAACAAATGGAATTCAGATACGGTAAATAAAAAGTTTTTCATTTTAATATTTCTGATGCAAGTTAAACATTTACATTAATTATTTATACTTATTATTTTAGTTATAAAAAAACCCATATATTTTATAAAGTAATTTTTAAATAATCTTAAACTAGACACATGGGATGAAAGCTGTAGATCAGGTAGTTTAGCCCAACGTGTCTGTTTGCCCTGAAGTTTGTATGTTTATTATTTATTGTGTCTTGTATGTAAGTATAACGTACAACTACTTCACATGAACTATTCTATTTATCTTTTAGTTTTACACAAATGAAACCTGCCCATGTTTTATGACATGAAAATATTTTAAAAGTCATTGTATTTAAATTATTTTCCTACATCTACACATTTACTATCTGTTTCTGATTACCAGCTGATTTGATTTTACTTTCTGTTTCTGATTACCAGCTGATTTGATTTTACTTTCTGTTTCTGATTACCAGCTGATTTGATTTGATTTTTTGTTAACATCAGTGTTAGGTCAGTTTAATGTTAACTTCCAATAAATGTTGACACAAAAATATGCAATAGTCATGGAGGTACATTTGTGTTGCAGTCTCTATCCAGTTTCTTGATATTAGGTGTGTATATTGATGCCAGTATTTAATGTGGATATAGTTGGATATTTTACTGATAATCTGACAGCGACATAAATTTATCATATGTATATCAATATAATTTATCAACATTGTAGAAAAAAAACTGTCTCGCTAAAAATAACTGAAACAGCTAGAAACATAAAAAACTGAAACCACTTTGATTGGTTCAACCGATTGTAAACAAAAATAACACCACCATTCATCCTGTTTTCATTTTTGTGATTGCATTATGGCTAAATGCTAGAAATTAAATTAAAGTAGTTATAGTTCTTGAACCCAATCTATAATTAGTAGCAAAGTTAATTTTGAATGTGTATCTAATTGGTTTACTTACATATTGTGTGACTTCACGCTAATGAATGACATGATCTAATGTAATGACATGTCTAACCATGTTATTGTAATACTGATATGATGTAATGACTTGTCTAATATTCTTGCCATATATAACTTTGCTGTATGTATAAATTATTTTTTTATCTTGATACCTGTTGAGTTATTGCCAATAATTTTATTTGACTGAATAAATCTTAAGCAGTGGTTCTCAGATTTTTGCGATTTGCGACTTTTTCGCAACCTACCAATAAAGAAAAGGATCCAAAAAGGAAATTTAAAATTAATTTGTATAAATTCCTCATTAAGTAATTCGTACATTTCTCTTTCAAATCAGCCACCCAAACTTTGGGAACCACTGGTCTAATGGACTTGTTCACAGGGGACATAATCTGTACATATCCTAAGCTTTTTTTTTTGTAATTTAATGATGAACTCTGGAAAAAGGGATGCAACAATTATATGCCATGCTCAGTGTAAGCAATAAATTCTGGTGTCTCCCCAAGAGTGTTTGGACACTCACTTCTTGACCGCCATTTGATACTGTGACCAATCGTTGGTTTGACCAACCAAAAATCCTCTGCCTCACCCAATACTTTGATGAATTTAATGAATTTTTTTTTTTTTGGTAAATATTTATCTTCTAATTTGAGATCATAATACATTGACATAATTCAATATATACGTATATATATAAATATATTTAAAATTCAATACATGAAATGATTGACTTAGGTATGGTCAGAAATTCATATGTGATCAAACCATATGTTATTATTTGTATGTTGTACACACATCTGTGAGTTGTGTACAATAAATGATTTGAATGTACAGAATATTTTTAAGAAATTATTTTGTTTTGCTTTTAGCACTATCAATGTATTATTTATAAAATTATTGGTCACGTCTGCAGCCATTAGATAAATTTCTGTGTTGTATTGAATTTTCTGTTCATTCAGCTGACCAGACTTGCTCATATCATGAAACAAAACTAATCAGAACTACTCATGAACTTAATTATTTTATGACTGGTTAAAATATTATGAATAATTAAAAAATAATCAGTTACATGTATCTGTCCACTCAAAAAGTTAAACTCAAAACACCTTATAAAATTTAAGAAAATGTCAAATGGGAGACAACTCATACAGAAATCCACATTTCCAACAATTGTCTCCCCTTCCCCATTAATTTTCAATTACTCATTCATGATAATATGAAGTAGTGTCTGTAGTTCAGTTTATTTTCCCACAGTGTAATAGATAACCTGTAATGATAAATATGATACCCCACAGTGTAATAGATAACCTGTAATGATAAATATGATACCCACATTTACCAGTTATAGATTTCTTTTGTTCCCTCTGGTTTGTTACTCAGTGGTCAGAATAATTCATTGTCTTCTGTAATCATAACTTGACATTGTCAAATTTTACATCATCATCTTAACTCAGCGTGTCATATATTGACATGGTCATTTCTCATCAGTACCAACCCTTCATTCCATCATTTCAATGTTTACCTCAAATGTAAAAGAAAGTTAGAAGGTTTCAACTTGGACATTGACTTTCATTAGTTCATGGTCCAGTCGCAAGTCAGTCCCACCTTGTTAATTCACCCTTAGAATGATATTATTGGTTTATTTTATTCTGAACAATTGAAAACCTTCGTTTTTTTTTTACAAGCCAAATTTTAATCAGTCCGGGAAAACACAAAAATTTAACAGTAACATGTCATTTAGTTATATACATTATGGCAGTAACATGTTATTTAGTTCTATATATTATGATTGCATTCGATATGGCATTAATATGAATAGATAGATTCTGTCATTGTAGCGCGGATGGCGTAATATAGTCATGTTATTTTTCAGTAGAAATATAATTTATATTCTTAGAATTAATTATTTTAAAAAACTGATTTAAGTTGACTTATTAATAATTTTTTTAAAATATTAAACGGTCAGGAAAAGTACACAATGAAATTTATTGGCAATAAATGGGTTAAAATTTTATTATTCAAATATATTTCATTAAGAAAATAGGATGTGAACGTTCTGTGTTGCAATAAGGAATCGACTATGTACATATTTGCAACAGTGTAATTTATATGTTTTTGTAAACTTCTGGTTTTTATTTTTTTAAATTATGTACATACACACAAACACACACACAAACATAGTCTTGTCCTGTGAATGGAACAAATTTTGTTATGAATCATTCAGTACTAGTTGAGAATAAATTCTGAAATGAAATGGACACAAAATTTTTCAACTGGTCATGTCTCCAGTCTTATGACCTAAAGTTCACAGGATGTTTTTTTTTTATGTCATGTTTTATATTTATATATGTACTGATTCAAAAATTAAAAAATACAAAACTTGTTACTTTTATAAAAGTGTTTTCTTTGATTTTGTTTGGGTGGCTTTTAGAAAAAAGTTTTTACCAGTAAATAATATTGTGAATGACTATGTAGTCCAATAAAGATCATTAATATAATACAATACAAAGTCAACTGTTATAGAGCTCTTGATTACCTGATCATAGAATCAGTGATGCCAGATTTTTCTAACTTATTGCAGTTTTAAAAAAATTAATTGATTCCTTAGGTTAGTTTCAAATTATTTGTTTCTTCTTATGATAACAGTTACTATGATAATTAATTATCATATAGAAAAATGATAAATACCGGTATGTAAAAGGAATAAATTAAACAAAACATTTTTCAGTAGGAGTTTAAGAAAATATGCCAAAAGTTGTTCCATTAGGCAACGTTGTCTGTAACTAGGAGGTTCTGGGCCAACTTTACTTCCCAAATTTTAATTTTGTTCCATTCATAAAAGAGAACATCATTCAAGGTAACTTCAGCTCTATCTAATGACCTAGATGTTTGGATCATCCAGCACTTATCTTGCCGGTACTTAAACCAATGCATTTACAGTTTAAGGTTTTTATTTAACCCTAATTTTAAAATTCAACTAATGAAGCAGCACCCACCATTAACCTTGTTCTGATCACAAATACTTGTACACAATAATCAAAACAAACCAAGTCAGTTTGTACAGATACTTGTACACAATAATCAAAACAAACCAAGTCAGTTTGTACAGATACTTGTACACAATAATCAAAACAAACCAAGTCAGTTTGTACAGATACTTGTACACAATAATCAAAACAAACCAAGTCAGTTTGTACAGATACTTGTACACAATAATCAAAACAAACCAAGTCAGTTTGTACAGATACTTGTACACAATAATCAAAACAAACCAAGTCAGTTTGTACAGATACTTGTACACAATAATCAAAACAAACCAAGTCAGACTGTACAGATACTTGTACACAATAATCGAAACAAACCAAGTCAGTTTGCACAGATACTTGTACACAATAATCAAAACAAACCAAGTCAGACTGTACAGATACTTGTACACAATAATCGAAACAAACCAAGTCAGACTGTACAGATACTTGTACACAATAATCAAAACAAACCCAGTCAGACTGTACAAATATTTTTTACTCATTGACTTAAAATATTAAAACAAATGTGTTGCCTCCTTCAATGTCAAGGTCATTAAATAATTTGAGCCTCTTCCGGCATTCTCCTCTCTGCCTCCTCATCCTCCCTCCTCTGTGCCTCATCCTGTTCTAGCCTCCTCTTCTGCTGAATGTTGCTGTGTATTGCAAAGATGGCCGCCAGTATTGTGAGAACAACACCAAGGCTGGATGTTAACTGTTGGTGGACAAACAAGTGGGTCATACATTTACAGTACCGGACAGAGGCGTCCCTAGGGGTTTGGGGGCCCGGGGGGCTTGGCCTTTTTGGGGGCCCCTGCAAATTTGACATACGATATCATGACTTGAGATAACAGCTAGTATTTAATATTTAGTGTTAAAATAAAAAAAATTGGGAACTCGTTTGGGGGCCCCCCTCAAGCGGGGGCCCGGGGGTACGTTCAAATTTGGACCCCCCTCCCCCCACCCTAGCTACGCCACTGGTACCGGGTACCCTCCACTAGAAAGGAACCGTTGTGCCATACTAGTAGGTCAGACAGTTACAGTATAGGTAACTAGATGTTAAATGTGAACTTACCCTAGAAGTAGGTCAAACAGTTCTCGTTAAAAATATAGGTCAATGTATCATTACTTGAAGTCATATAGGTGTTGGTGGTACTACTAATATACATATACGTGAACCTTAAGTCCTAGACATGCACTACATGTGAAATATTTCCTCAGTACTGGTACTGGTCGTGGGACGGATGGCGAGTGGTGTAGATCAGAGATGAGCGGACAGCGGACGCGTCCGCTTGCGGACGCAGATCCGCAGACTTTTCCGAATCCGCGGACTGACAGCGGACGCTTCGTATGGTTAAGTTGCGGACTCGCGGACTGACGCGGATCTTCTTAAGCGTTACCATAAAAAAAATTCAAGTCATTTAAACAACTAAATTTCAGTAATGCGGACGCGCGGACTGACTGCGGACCAATGTTGTAAGATGATTCTGCGGACGCGGACGCGGATCATTGATAGAAATCCGCGGACGGACGCGGACGCTAAATTTCAAGATCCGCACACCTCTGGTGTAGATACTCGACTGTCAACCTGAGAGTCATGGGTTCGATCCTCGGTGAGACCCATGGAATTTTTCCAGGTGTTATTTGGTGCAACGTCGTCCCACAAGTCCACCCAGCTTTAAATGGGTACCTGACTTATGTTGGAGAAGTAAAGGCGACTGGGCGTTGTGCTAACCACAAAATCCCTTCATATGCCGAGGTTATAGAAACAGATGAATTCTACACTTCATCTGCCCCGATGGCCCAGTAGGGTTAAGGAAATTTGACTTTACTAGCACTGGTACCACAAATATATATACGTGAACCTAAAGTGAATTAATTCCTACGTACTGACCTTTATATACAGGTCATAAGTCTCCCAGGCATCAAGAAACCAAATTCTGAACCAGGCCAAACAACAGGGCACAAATGCTTCACTCTGTCTGGACTCCTTACACCTGTTGAAAATACACTTACAGTTAGTACAGACACCATCTCATAGACACAGTCAGTACAGACACCATCTCATAGACACAGTACAGACACCATCTCAGACACAGTCAGTATAGACACCATCTCATAGACACAGTACAGACACCATCTCATAGACACAGTCAGTATAGACACCATCTCATAGACACAGTACAGACACCATCTCATAGACACAGTACAGACACATCTCGTCGACACAGTACAGACACCATCTCATAGACACAGTACAGACACCATCTCATAGACACAGTACAGACACCATCTCATAGACACAGTACAGACACCATCTCATAGACACAATCAGTATAGACACCATTTCATAGACACAGTACAGACACCATCTCATAGACACAGTCAGTACAGACACCATCACATAGACACAGTCAGTACAGACACCATCTCATAGACACAGTACAGACACCATCTCATAGACACAGTCAGTATAGACACCATCTCATAGACACAGTACAGACACCATCTCATAGACACAGTATAGACACATCTCGTCGACACAGTACAGACACCATCTCATAGACACAGTCAGTACAGACACCATCTCATAGACACAGTACAGACACCATCTCATAGACACAGTCAGTATAGACACCATCTCATAGACACAGTACAGACACCATCTCAGACACAGTCAGTATAGACACCATCTCATAGACACAGTACAGACACCATCTCATAGACACAGTCAGTATAGACATCATCTCATAGACACAGTACAGACACCATCTCATAGACACAGTCAGTACAGACACCATCACATAGACACAGTCAGTACAGACACCATCTCATAGACACAGTACAGACACCATCTCATAGACACAGTCAGTATAGACACCATCTCATAGACACAGTACAGACACATCTCGTCGACACAGTACAGACACCATCTCATAGACACAGTACAGACACCATCTCATAGACACAGTACAGACACCATCTCATAGACACAGTACAGACACCATCTCATAGACACAGTACAGACACCATCTCATAGACAGTCAGTATAGACACCATCTCATAGACACAGTACAGACACCATCTCATAGACACAGTCAGTACAGACACCATCACATAGACACAGTCAGCACAGACACCATCTCATAGACACAGTACAGACACCATCTCATAGACACAGTCAGTATAGACACCATCTCATAGACACAGTACAGACACCATCTCATAGACACAGTATAGACACATCTCGTCGACACAGTACAGACACCATCTCATAGACACAGTCAGCACAGACACCATCTCATAGACACAGTACAGACACCATTTCATAGACACAGTCAGTATAGACACCATCACATAGGTACAGTACAGACACTATCACATAGACACAGTCTATACAGACACTATCACATAGACAGTCAGTATAGACACCATCACATAGACACAGTCTATACAGACACTATCACATAGACAGTCAGTATAGACACCATCACATAGACACAGTACAGACACCATCACATAGACACAGTCAGTACAGACACCATCACATAGACACAGTCAGTACAGACACCATCACATAGACACAGTCTATACAGACACTATCACATAGACACATTCAGTACAGACACCATCACATAGACACAGTCAGTACAGACACCATCACATAGACACAGTAAAGACACTATCACATAGACACAGTCTATACAAACACTATCACATATACACAGTCAGTATAGACACCATCACATAGACACAGTCAGTACAGACAACATCACATAGACACAGTTCAGACACAATCTCATAGACACAGTCAGTACAGACACCATCACATAGACACAGTCAGTACAGATACCATCACATAGACACAGTACAGACACAATCTCATAGACACAGTCTGTACAGACACCATCACATAGACACAGTCAGTACAGACACCATCTCATAGACACAGTACAGACACCATCTCTTAGACACAGTCAGTATAGACACCATCTCATAGACACAGTACAGACACCATCTCATAGGCACAGTACAGACACATCTCGTCGACACAGTACAGACACCATCTCATAGACACAGTACAGACACCATCACATAGACACAGTCAGTACAGACACCATCACATAGACACAGTCAGTACAGACACCATCACATAGACACAGTCTATACAGACACTATCACATAGACACATTCAGTACAGACACCATCACATAGACACAGTCAGTACAGACACCATCACATAGACACAGTAAAGACACTATCATATAGACACAGTCTATACAAACACTATCACATATACACAGTCAGTATAGACACCATCACATAGACACAGTCAGTACAGACAACATCACATAGACACAGTTCAGACACAATCTCATAGACACAGTCAGTACAGACACCATCACATAGACACAGTCAGTACAGATACCATCACATAGACACAGTACAGACACAATCTCATAGACACAGTCTGTACAGACACCATCACATAGACACAGTCAGTACAGACACCATCTCATAGACACAGTACAGACACCATCTCTTAGACACAGTCAGTATAGACACCATCTCATAGACACAGTACAGACACCATCTCATAGGCACAGTACAGACACATCTCGTCGACACAGTACAGACACCATCTCATAGACACAGTACAGACACCATCTCATAGACACAGTACAGACACCATCTCATAGACACAGTACAGACACCATCTCATAGACACAGTACAGACACCATCTCATAGACACAGTACAGACACCATCTCATAGACACAGTACAGACACCATCTCATAGACACAGTCAGTATAGACACCATCTCATAGACACAGTCAGTATAGACACCATCTCATAGACACAGTACAGACACCATCTCATAGACACAGTCAGTACAGACACCATCACATAGACACAGTCAGTACAGACACCATCTCATAGACACAGTCAGTACAGACACCATCTCATAGACACAGTACAGACACCATCTCAGACACAGTCAGTATAGACACCATCTCATAGACACAGTACAGACACCATCTCATAGACACAGTCAGTATAGACACCATCTCATAGATACAGTACAGACACCATCTCATAGACACAGTCAGTACAGACACCACCACATAGACACAGTCAGTATAGACACCATCTCATAGACACAGTACAGACACCATCTCATAGACACAGTACAGACACATCTCGTCGACACAGTACAGACACCATCTCATAGACACAGTACAGACACCATCTCATAGACACAGTACAGACACCATCTCATAGACACAGTCAGTATAGACACCATTTCATAGACACAGTACAGACACCATCTCATAGACACAGTCAGTACAGACACCATCACATAGACACAGTCTATACAGACACTATCACATAGACACAGTCAGTATAGACACCATCACATAGACACAGTCAGCACAGACACCATCACATAGACACAGTACAGACACCATCACATAGACACAGTCAGTACAGACACTATCACATAGACACAGTCTATACAAACACTATCACATATACACAGTCAGTATAGACACCATCACATAGACACACTCAGTACAGACACCATCACATAGACACAGTTCAGACACAATCTCATAGACACAGTCAGTACAGACACCATTACATAGACACAGTCAGTACAGATACCATCACATAGACACAGTACAGACACAATCTCATAGACACAGTCTGTACAGACACCATCACATAGACACAGTACAGACACTATCACATAGACACAGTCTGTACAGACACCATCACATAGACACAGTCAGTACAGACACTATCACATAGACACAGTATATACAGACACTATCACATAGACACAGTCAGTATAGACACCATCACATAGACACAGTCTGTACAGACACTATCAACAAGGAGAAACAGATGGACGTGACCAGTAGACTAGCAATGGTTAAAATGAACTTCTATTGTTGTAAGATTTGATTAAATGAGACATTCATGTAGTGTGGAGGTAAGTAAAGTGTACAGAGACATTCACGTATACATGTAGTGTGGAGGTTAGTAAAGTGTACAGAGACATTTACGTACACGTGTAGTGTGGAGGTAAGTAAAGTGTACAGAGACATTCACGTATACATGTAGTGTGGAGGTAAGTAAAGTATACACATATGTAAATATATTGAATGAACTAAATTTAAGCACCGGTACTAGCTTTTAATATAATGCAGTGGTCACCAACATTTTTCTCGTCGCAGACCTGTTGACTTTTGATAATTTCACCGCGGCCTGGGGGTGGAGGGGAGGTTGATTATTAATATTTATATTTTAGATGTTTTTTATTTACAATTCCACAGCCGCACAGCTCCCAGTGAACTTCTCGTCTATAGTAAGCCCAGGGTTGTTAACAATACTCTTAAATTGTATCGTCAATACCGATACCAATACTTCATGAAAATAGTATCGCCGATACCAATACAAATACTCAAGTAAAAATGTATTGCCAAAATCGATACCAATACAATACCAATACTTTTGAGAACAAAAAAATAATTTTATTTAAAATATAATGAGTGCGAGAGTAAAAAAAAAGTGAAAACAATAAAATACAATGTCAAAGCACAAATTTAATGCTAATTACTTTAGCACTTGACAGATGGCCAAGTGGTGTAGTTACTCGACTGTCGACTTCAGAATCATGGGTTCGATCCTCGGTGAGAACGATGGGAATTTCTCCACAAGTTCACCCAGCTTTAAATAGGTACCCGACTTTAAGCTGGGGAAGTAAAGGCGGTCGGACGTTGTGCTAACCACACCATCCCTTCATATGCCGAGGTTATAGAAACAGATGAATCCCCGATGGTCCGTCAGGGCTAAGGGAACTTGAGTATTTCATCACTTGGCAGCACATAAGAAGACCATCATTTCAAAACGATCATTGCTTAGCCTAGAATAACGTAATGGCATAAAAATACGCCAACCTAATGAAAACAGGCGCTCAACTCAGCACCAGCCGATCAACTCTGCAATATAGTTTCTTAATGCTTGGGTAGGTTGGGTAGGGTGCTAATGACAGCATTTCTGATGAGTTATCTTCAAGATATGTATCTACTTCAGCAGAACTTTACTATTAAGCCTGTTCTGCCGCCGTACAGTAAAAATGCACTGCTGACTGTATTGAAGCTACACCACCCTGCCAAGTAAGTTGAGTGGAAACTGCAGTGAGTACAATGCAGGCACGCTTTAAGGTTTGTTCAACTTCAGCCTTGTGATCCAAGTTGTCTTGTTGGGGAGGTGGGTGGTATTAATAGTGGTAGGCTTGATGGTATCATTACAAGCAGTGATTGAATTTATGAAGATTACTTTTAAAACAATGTATTCAAATCGTTATAGTTTTTCTGCAAATAGCTAATAGTGTAAACAAAAAGTATTGGTATCGAGTATCAAAAATTGTTCGTTTAAAATGTATCGGCGATACACAAATCAATACTTGATACAAAAAGAATCGACAATACAGCAACCAATACTAAAAAAGTATCGCCGATACTGTATTGTGGCCGATACCGATACTTCGATACTAACAACCCTGAGTAAGCCGTAATATCCCGTGAGAAATGAACCACAGGAAATAAAAAGGACATACTGTAATGTTTCTTGGGCGGCCCAGTTACATTTGATCCACCCATTGGTACCGGTCTGGGGGTGGGGGACCACTGATATAATGGACCTAGTTTGAAGTACCTGCTATAAAGCTCCAGCAAGAGCGAAACTTTATTATTGTAGATAGTGGAACTGATGCCAAGATGTGTCCAGATGTTTTCATTCAAAGAAACATTGTATTCCACCATGTAGGCCAAATTGAATAACGCCTGGAAATAAAACAACTGAAGTACAGTATACCACACACACACATACACACACACACACACAAACATAATGGAATTCTGTTTATTAAAATTATACTGGAACCCAACACATCAACTGTTATTTAATGATAAAAATAGTTGTAAAAATAATTTCCGGTATTTTTTAGAGCATTTTCTGTCTGTCTGTCATCACCCTATATCTCAGCAATTATAAGTCCTAGACCCATGATGTATATATCATTTTGTTGGTCTTGACCTGCCAAGTGTACATCAAAAGTCTATTTCGCGATAGGACCTCTGAGGGCCGGGCTTCAGGGCTCCTAAGGGGCTTATATATTATATATACACCTTGTACGTTCAATAACCCATTCATTTGGCGCGAAATACTGCAGCACGTAGTTTCACCAAGATTTATTAAGAAACTCATCAAATGAAATAGTAAGCTTGTGTTCTGAGTTTAATTGAAAGTATCAGAGCTATGCAACAATTGACGGAGTTTTCGGACGATTACATGACTATAATTTCGAATGTTTTCAATTATGAGTCCTATTTTAGAAACCATAAACCACTTGTAGTTAGATTTAAGAGAAAATAATTTTGTTTTCAAATATAAGAAAACGTCTTTTTAATATCTTTTTTCAGATATATGCATTACACAATTGAATTTATAAACATTTACAAAATTTACAAATATTTACTGAAAGATAGCATACGTACTGATACATAATACGAAAATGCTCTAACACGTCCTGTGTCCAGAATGGAACAGGCTTAATTGCTTTTTTTTGTTAATACACTTCTATGTTTCCATTAGGTCCATATTACACACTAGAACTGTCTGGAACAATGTTTCCATTAGGTCCATATAACACACTGGAACTGTCTGGAACAATGTTTCCATTAGGTCCATATAACACACTGGAACTGTCAGGAACAATGTTTCCATTAGGTCCATATAACACACTGGAACTGTCTGGAACAATGTTTCTATTAGGTCGGTATAACACACTGGAACTGTCTGGAACAATGTTTCCATTAGGTCCATATAACACACTGGAACTGTCAGGAACAATGTTTCCATTAGGTCCATATAACACACTGGAACTGTCTGGAACAATGTTTCCATTAGGTCCATATAACACACTGGAACTGTCTGGAACAATGTTTCCATTAGGTCCATATAAGTCACTGGAACTGTCTGGAACAATGTTTCTATTAGGTCGGTATAACACACTGGAACTGTCTGGAACTATGTTTGCAGTCTTAGAATCAGGCATCCATGTAATTACTGATACCACTTTACAAAGAGCTAACATTTTATTTACATTGAATACATAATTACACACACACATTTTTAGCGCATTTTCGAAAAGTCGAATGCGCTATTATTTCCGTTTTGTCCGTCTGTCCGTCCGTCTGTCATCACCATAGATCTCAGCAACCATAAGTCCTAGACCCATGACGTATATACTTTTTTGTAGTCTTGTCCTGCCAGTCCTGCATCAAAAGTCCGTTTCGCGATCTGACCTCTGAGGGCTGGGCATCAGCGTTTCTTAGGGTACCGTTTTTTTTACTATACAAGCTATATTAATAATCATGTCATTTTCATGGCCCCATTCTACACCTTATACATAACGATACAAAAATAAGGGCCCTAGGGGCCCCAAGAGTATCTATCCCCCTAACATAAATGTGGTTTGATTAATTTTGGTCATGCCCTCTGTGGGCTGGGCATCAGTGTTTCTTAGGGTACCGTTTTTTTTATATTTTTTTCAGATATATGCATTACACAATTGAATTTATAAACATTTCCAAAATGTACAAATATTTACTGGAAGCTAACATACGTATTGATAAATAACACGAAAATGCGCTAACACGTCCAGTGCCCAGAATGGAACAGGCTTAAGATGCTGGTTTATTCTGAATGGCTACATTTAGGCAAGGAAAGGCTACAGCGGGACAATTTATTGCTACACTGTGACAATCAGAGTTCACTTTTGTGTATATTTGATTAAACACAAGTTGATAAAGAAATAAAAAGCTGTTTACTACTGACCTGGGGATTTCCTTTTTGTGCCGCCTTAGTGTAGTAAACAGCAGCGGCGGATATATCTCTCGTGTTATTACAACCATACCATGAGTAGTCTCCCATCTTTAGATAGGCTGATGTATGTAACAATGTATGTAACAATGTATGTAACAATGCATGTAACAATGTATGTAACAATGTATGTAACAATGTATGTAACAATGCATGTAACAATGCATGTAACAATGTATGTAACAATGTATGTAACAATGTATGTAACAATGTATGCAACAATGTATGTAACAATGTATTTAACAATGTATATAAAAATGTATATAACGATGTATTTAACAATGTATATAACAATGTATGTAACAATGCATGTAACAATGTATGTAGCAATGAATGTAACAATGTATACAGCAATAAATGTAACAATGTGTGTAACAATGTACGTAACAATGTATACAGCAATGAATGTAACAATGTATGTAACAATGATGTGAAAAAAACAAATAATTGTAATTTCAACTTACAGTATAGAGTACATTTAGACAGACATTCAACTTACAGTATAGAGTTCATTTAGACAGACATTTAACTTACAGTATAGAGTACATTAAGACAGACATTCCACTTACAGTATAGAGTACATTTAGACAGACATTCAACTTACAGTATAGAGTTCATTTAGACAGACATTCAACTTACAGTATAGAGTACATTTAGACAGACATTCCACTTACAGTATAGAGTACATTTAGACAGACATTCAACTTACAGTATAGAGTACATGTAGACAGACATTCCACTTACAGTATAGAGTACATTTAGGCAGACATTCAACTTACAGTATAGAGTACATTTAGACAGACATTCAACTTACAGTAAGAGTCTACAAAATGTCCCTCTCTCTGTACTGTTAAGTTGTAATGGCGGAACTCACACTCTTTAGAAATGAATGACGTCACACCTCCCTTTAGACAGAGAACAGTTACACTTATCTGAACTGGCTATAGCTAGTGTGTATGTGTGTGTGTATGAGTGTGGGTGTACGTGTGAGTGCGTGTGTGAGTGTGAGTTTGGATGGGGTTTCAAAAAGTAACAATCTTAAAGTTACGTACGGTTCACGTTTTCCCGTAAATAACCAACAATGAACTGGATTTGAAGAACAAAAGAGACATTAGTATTGACTCACGTGATTCTGCTCACACAAATAGGCCAAGTTAAAACTGGCCACCTCGAGACCAACATCTGCCAACATCAGGTACAGGAACACTGACAGGTCACTGAAACAATGGGTGGACATACAGTTGTGATGGGTGGATATACAGTTGTGATGGGTGGAGATACAGTTGTGATGGGTGGAGATACAGTTGTGATGGGTGGAGATACAGTTGTGATGGGAGAAATACAGTTGTAATGGGTGGAGATACATTTGTGATGTGTGGAGATACGGCAGTGATGGGTGGAGATACAGTTTTGATGGGAGGAGATAATGTAAACACACAATATAAGTCAATGAATTATACTATCAATATAAACGTCTTACTAGTTGGAGTCTCTGAAGGCCAACACGGCATCTCTCAATGGCCTGCCTAACAAACTGTTTTTTTCTGCGACAAATCTGGCCCAGCTACAGATACAGGTCAGAGGTCAGAGAAAATTATGTAATGGAACATTTAGTGAAAGATAATTTCTTTACAAAACAGGTGAACTTAGATCACGTGACGGAATACCAGTCGACACATTGTTACATGTGGGAGTACAAATTATTTCAACAAATTTAACATTACACAAGTTTTATTTAACTTTTACATGAAGTAACTGAATATGACAGAATGCAACACACGGTACACATGGCATGCAACGACTCACTCAGTAGCCATTGAAATATCACGTGGTACACTAGGAGTCCCTCTTGATAACAGAAATGCATAAATTGCTCCGGCATCCACTTGGTTCCTTATAGCTGACCACTGGTACTCCACAATAGCTTTGTCCTGTAAGTAAATACATGAAGAACATTTAGTTTCGAATATACTTGTACTCTATGTTGACATCAAGGCAGTATGAACATACTTTGTTCCATAGGGTAGTGTCCTGAAAATGTGTACAGTTTATTCTCAGAGTACATTGCAGGATGGAGTGAAATCATGGGAGGTAATTTTGATAGGTCTAACTAATTTAACAGTTATCCACCTTTTTATCATATTTGAAGGTACCAGTGAAAATATTTGTTTATCAATATTTCAAAGGGTCTAGTTTGTTGTACTTTTTCTCAGCCATCAGTAAGACAATACTTAAAATAAACAACCAGCTACTGGCTACAGTTAAAATAGACAAAACAAACAACCAGCTACTGGCTACAGTTAAAATAGATAAAACAAACAACCAGCTACTGGCTACAGATAAAATAGATCGAAGACCAATAGAGTATTTACCAGATCTACTGGGGATCCTGGAACCAGTCCAAACTGATACATGTGACCTAAATAATAGCCACTGTCCATATTGCCCAAACTTTTAGCCACCTGAAAAAGCTTGAAAGCCTCCGTATAGTTCTGGTCAGTAGACAAAGCCAACCATCCCAGAGCAGATACAGCGGCGGGATTCATCTGAAGAAGAAATCATTGAAATGGCCATAAACTAACTACAATCATGACTGAAATTTTAAAACAGACTAGTCTATATATATATATATACATGTCTCCAAGGTATATAGTGTAAATATGCCCATAGTGTACAGGTATTAAATGAACTGTTGTGTACAAATATAAGCTGACCTGTTGTGTAAAGTATAAACTGACCTGTTGTGTACAAATATAAACTGACCTGTTGTGTAAAGTATAAACTGACCTGTTGTGTACAAATATCAACTGACCTGTTGTGTAAAGTATAAACTGACCTGTTGTGTACAAATATCAACTGACCTGTTGTGTAAAGTATAAACTGACCTGTTGTGTAAAGTATAACTGACCTATTGTGTACAAATATAAACTGACCTGTTGTGTAAAGTATAACTGACCTGTTGTGTATAAATATAAGCTCACCTAATGTGTACAAATATAAACTGACCTGTTGTGTACAAAGATAAACTGACCTGTTCTGTAAAGTATAACTGACCTGTTGTGTACAAATATAAACCGACCTGTTCTGTACAAATATAAACTAACCTGTTGTGTACAAATATAAACTGACCTGTTGTGTACAAAGATAAACTGACCTGTTGTGTACAAGTATAACTGAACTGTTGTGTACAAATATAAACTGACCTGTTGTGTACAAAGATAAACTGACCTGTTGTGTACAAGTATAAACTGACCTGTTGAGTGCAAGTATAAACTGACCTGTTGTGTACAAGTATACTGACCTGTTGTGTACAAGTATAAACTGACCTGTTGTGTAAAGTATAAACTGACCTGTTGTGTAAAGTATAAACTGACCTGTTGAGTACAAGTATAAACTGACCTGTTGTGCTGCTTTCTCCAACATTATTTTCCCTTCAGTTTTGTTGGCCTCAGTTCCCAGTCCCTGAAGTCACAGATTTAAAAAAAAACAATCAATCAATCAATCAATCAATCGATGTCAGTTAACTCACAGTCTAAAATTATCTAGGTCACAGGTTTTCAAACTTTCACGCTTCGTGAGCCACTATGACAACATTATAGTCTCGTGAGCCACTATGACAACATTATGGTCTCATGAGCCACTATGACAACATTATGGTCTCGCGATCCACCATGACAACATTATGGTCTCGTGAGCCACCATGACAACATTATGGTCTCGTGAGCCACTATGACAACATTATGGTCTCGTGAGCCACTATGACAACATTATGGTCTCGTGAGCCAATATGACAACATTATGGTCTCGCGATCCACCATTACAACATTATGGTCTCGTGAGCCAATATGACAACATTATGGTCTCGCGATCCACCATGACAACATTATGGTCTCGTGAGCCAATATGACAACATTATGGTCTCGCGATCCACCATGACAACATTATGGTCTTGTGAGCCACCATAAAAAACTGTTTTGTTTTCGCGATTCACCTGCGATAAAAAGAAAGAAAATCTCCTACATTGTACATATATTGTTCACCTTTTATTGAGCAGATTTACAGACTTTTAGTAATATGAGATACAGAGAGGTAAAGTTGTAATTTGTCAAATATAGACAGGTAAAGTTGTAATTAGTCAAATATAGAGAGGTATTGTTGTAATTAGTCAAATAAAGAGAGGTAAAGTTGTAATTAGTCAAATATAGAGAGGTAAAGTTGTAATTAGTCAAATATAGAGAGGTAAAGTTGTAATTAGTCAAATAAAGAGAGGTATTGTTGTAATTAGTCAAATAAAGAGAGGTAAAGTTGTAATTAGTCAAATATAGAGAGGTAAAGTTGTAATTAGTCAAATATAGAGAGGTAAAGTTGTAATTAGTCAAATAAAGAGAGGTAAAGTTGTAATTAGTCAAATATATAGAGGTAAAGTTGTAATTAGACCAAATAAAGAGAGGTAAAGTTGTAATTAGTCAAATATAGAGAGGTAAAGTTGTAATTAGTCAAATATAGAGAGGTAAAGTTGTAATTAGTCAGTAATGTGAGAACTAATTAAATAAATTTGTAATGTGAGAACTAATTAAGTAAATTTGTAATATGAGAACTAATTAAGTAAATTTGTAATGTGAGAACTAATTAAGTAAATTTGTAATATGAGAACTAATTAAGTAAATTTGTAACGTGAGAACTAATTAAGTAAATTTGTTTTGTAAGAAGTAATTAATTAAATTTGTAATTGTGAGAACTACTCCAGTAGATTGGAGTGTAAATTCATGGCTAACAATTGAATTAGGGCAACAGGGCAACAAATACTAGTGTGAAGTTTTATCGAGTTTCAGGGCTAGAAATGAATGTAGGGGACCAACAGAAATGAATGTAGGGGACCAACAGAAATGAATGTAGGGGACCAACATTATTTGTCCCCTTTGACTGACCAAGCCGCGTCCATCCGAATGTTGTTCCTTCCCTTACATCCAGGTCAGATTGACTTTTATGATGGGTGGGGGCAGTTAGTTGGCTTGTTTAAGTTTGATTCCTTGATCCCAAATTCTTTGAATGTCATTATCTATGGTTATCCTTTTACAGTTTTGTGTCAATTGTTTACCCTGTACTGCATGAGTCCATAGTTCACCATGGCGTACTCATTCCCAGCCTGTGCACCTTCTCTGAAGACATTCATGGCGTTGTGCAGATTTCTCTTGACACCCTGAGCCCCATGGTACAACATATAACCAAGTTCTGACTGGAGATGGGAAGAAATGAAACTTCACACAATAGAATAAAATAATGTTCAACAATGATACTATAATTGTGTAAATGTCCGATATATATAATGGAGTTTTTTTTAAACAAATCAAAAATACTTCGTGGCAGTGGCATCAATGATATAAGAGCAGGTTGAGTTACCTGTGAAGAGGCCTCAATGATATAAAAGCAGATTGAGTTGCCTGTGAAGAGGCCTCAATGATATAAGAGCAGATTGAGTTGCCTGTGAAGAGGCCTCAATGATATAAGAGCAGATTGAGTTGCCTGTGAAGAGGCCTCAATGATATAAGAGCAGATTGAGTTGCCTGTGAAGAGGCCTCAATGATATAAGAGCAGGTTGAGTTACCTGTGAAGAGGCCTCAATGATATAAGAGCAGATTGAGTTGCCTGTGAAGAGGCCTCAATGATATAAGAGCAGATTGAGTTGCCTGTGAAGAGGCCTCAATGGTATAAGAGCAGATTGAGTTGCCTGTGAAGAGGCCTCAATGATATAAGAGCAGATTGAGTTGGCTGTGAAAAGGCCTCAATGATATAAGAGCAGATTGAGATACCTGTGAAGAGGCCTCAATGATATAAGAACAGATAAAGTTACCTGTGCTGAGGCCACACCTTTCTCTGCCTGATGTTTCAACCACATGAACAAATCACCAATCTCACTGGTCAGTCCATCGATCTTGGCCTCATCAATCAGTCGAATATATTCAGTTGCTACCTGAAAGAATGGTGTCTTTATGTATACAGATGACTTTACTTTAGGAATCAAACATATTGTTCAGTTTTACTGGAGTTTGTTAAATTGTCGTGTTTAAGTGCAATGACTTATTACATGATCCCCAACGTTATAAAGTCATCAGTCAGTAAAATATCAGTCATTGGTTGTATTGATACTGATTGTTCGATATGCTGCGATGATCGTTGTCATTAGAGTGTTGCTATGAAATGTTTTATGAGATAGATCGATATGAGTCTTTAAAACCGATGTTTATATCAGTTTACATTATGTAAGTCACCACATGATGTCTGTATCAGTTTACATTATGTAAGTCACCACATGATGTCTGCATCAGTTTACATTATGTAAGTCACCACATGATGTCTGCATCAGTTTACATTATGTAAGTCACCACATGATGTCTGCATCAGTTTACATTATGTAAGTCACCACATGATGTCTGCATCAGTTTACATTATGTAAGTCACCACATGATGTCTGCATCAGTTTACATTATGTAAGTCACCACATGATGTCTGCATCAGTTGTTTTTTTTATTTCCCCTCCCACTGGATCCCGCCCCCACCTCCCATCTGATAGGGTGTGACTACTGTGTCTACTGTGTCTACTGTGTCTACTGTGTCTACTGTGACTACTGTGACTACTGTGTCTACTGTGACTACTGTGACTACTGTGTCTACTGTGACTACTGTGACTACTGTGTCTACTGTGTCTACTGTGACTACTGTGACTACTGTGACTACTGTATCTACTGTGTCTACTGTGTCTACTGTGACTACTGTGTCTACTGTGTCCACTGTGACTACTGTGTCTACTGTGACTACTGTGTCTACTGTGTCTACTGTGACTACTGTGTCTACTGTGACTACTGTGACTACTGTGTCTACTGTGTCTACTGTGACTACTGTGTCTACTGTGTCTACTGTGACTACTGTGTCTACTGTGTCTACTGTGTCTACTGTGACTACTGTGTCTACTGTGACTACTGTGACTACTGTGTCTACTGTGTTTACTGTGTCTACTGTGACTACTGTTTCTACTGTGTCTACTGTGACTACTGTGTCTACTGTGTCTACTGTGACTACTGTGTCTACTGTGACTACTGTGACTACTGTGTCTACTGTGACTACTGTGTCTACTGTGTCTACTGTGTCTACTGTGTCTACTGTGACTACTGTGTCTACTGTGACTACTGTGTCTACTGTGTCTACTGTGACTACTGTGTCTACTGTGACTACTGTGACTACTGTGTCTACTGTGTCTACTGTGACTACTGTGATTACTGTGTCTACTGTGTCTACTGTGACTACAGTGACTACTGTGTCTACTGTGTCTACTGTGACTACTGTGACTACTGTGTCTACTGTGTCTACTGTGACTACTGTGTCTACTGTGACTACTGTGTCTACTGTGTCTACTGTGACTACTGTGTCTACTGTGTCTACTGTGTCTACTATGTCAGGGGTAGAAACTGTTGATATGTGACACAGTAATATTCACTTGGAGATCAATCAATACAATGAAACATTCACTATCTATACTGTTTCCTCCAGTCATATGACATAATGAGGTGTTGCTACTGTTTCCTCCAGTCATATGACATACTTACATACATTCACTATCTATATCACATAAATAAGTCTTTGCTACTGACATACTTACATCAGATTCCTTGTGTTCTTCTTTGTCTTTCCGTGTTCTGTCTGCCACTTGTTTGTAGTACACTGAGGAAAGATAACCCACATTATTCAAAAGAGTCAATTTTTTTAATTATTAGAGTTATCTGTCCTGGTGAGTTATCTTGACATTGTTATTTACAACGTAACACTACACAAAAGTTGAACAGCCGTAACTAGTAAAACAAAGTGCTTGAAACTAGAAAATATACACAATCTGATTTTATCTGACTAAACAATGGTAAATGATTTAGGAATTATAGTTAATGAGTTTGAAATATTTTAAGAGTTTTTAGGTTGAATTCTAAAAAAATGTACAGGCGGGGAAAAAAAAACCAGAAAGAAATATGCAATACTTTTTTTAAAAAGCAATTATTCAAATGCACTAAAAAGTAACAAAAAAATAATTCCTTAGATTATATAAATATTTATATACCTATTTATTATAGTATCATTGCTAAACAATCCAAACGTGAGTACCGATTTAGATGAATACTTTATTGGTTTAATCTTTTTTATTTTATATCTATTGTTGTAGGCCGTATTAAGTCAAGTATATTGTATTCAGGCTAGAAATGGAAGACAGCCCACAGCTCGTAGTGGGCCTTTATGAGTCAGCATGTCACTATGTGCACCTACCAAGTACGGAATGTAATTGTCAATATGTGCACCCAACAAGTACAGAATGTACATGTCATTATGTGCACCTACCAAGTACAGAATATTATGTCAATATGTGCACCTACCAAGTACAGAATGTACATGTCAATATGTGCACCTACCAAGTACAAAATGTACATGTCACTATGTGCACCTACCAAGTACAGAATGTACATGTCAATATGTGCACCTACCAAGTACAGAATATAATGTCAATATGTGCATCTATCAAGTACGGAATGTACATGTCAATATGTGCATCTATCAAGTACAGAATATAATGTCAATATGTGCACCTACCAAGTACAGAATATAATGTCAATATGCGCATCTATCAAGTACAGAATATAATGTCAATATGTGCATCTACCAAGTACAGAATATAATGTCAATATGTGCATCTACCAAGTACAGAATATAATGTCAATATGTGCATCTATCAAGTACGGGATGTACATGTCAATATGTGCATCTATCAAGTACAGAATATTCTATTTTATCACCTCATATAAAAACGTAGTTTAATAGCAACCCACGCTTTTACTTTTAGTATTAAATCATTTATTTTGTTGCAAACATTTGACTAGAAATGTATTTATTCTAGACGAGACTAGAAATGTATTTATTCTAGACGAGACTAGAAATGTATTTATTCTAGACGAGACTAGAAATGTATTTATTCTAGACGAGACTAGAAATGTATTTATTCTAGACGAGACTAGAAATGTATTTATTCTAGACGAGACTAGAAATGTATTTATTCTAGACGAGACTAGAAATGTATTTATTCTAGACGAGACTAGAAATGTATTTATTCTAGACGAGACTAGAAATGTATTTATTCTAGACGAGACTAGAAATGCTCTCGCTATTTTGCCCATTGGTGCTGTGCTTCCGCATTTATTTTTGGTAATTTCCACTCGTATACTTTCCCATTATAAACATTACTAAAAAGTAATTAGCTACGTAATTCTATACGATTTTAATTCATGGACAAATAGGTTATTGTCATGTAGAGTTTACACATTAAACTGTTACACATTAAACTGTCACACATTAAACTGTCACACATTAAACTGTCACACATTAAACTGTCACACATTAAACTGTCACACATTAAACTGTCACACATTAAACTGTTAGCTACAAATTGGTTTGAAAACTGGGAAGGGTGGGGGCCACACCAAAAAGTTTCCACTCGGGCCCCGCACATGCTATGGACGGTCCTGGTGGGTGCGTTCAAATAACGGAACTTACCCAGTGTTACATTCTTTGTAGATAGATCATCCTAAACTATCAATGACCATTGGCAAATAAATTAAGACCTTCATTACATCTTTAACAATATACTGTAACACAATCAAATACAACGTACACCACAATCATATAAACTATTATCTTCATATCATATTTATCAATACAATGTACACCACAATCATATAAACTAATATCTTCATGTCATGTTTATCAATACAATGTACACCACAATCATATAAACTAATATCTTCATGTCATGTTTATCAATACGATGTACACCACAATCATATAAACTAATATCTTCATGTCATGTTTATCAATACGATGTACACCACAATCATATAAACTAATATCTTCATGTCATGTTTATCAATACAATGTACACCACAATCATATAAACTAATATCTTCATGTCGTGTTTATCAATACGATGTACACCACAATCATATAAACTAATATCTTCATGTCATGTTTATCAATACGATGTACACCACAATCATATAAACTAATATCTTCATGTCATGTTTATCAATACAATGTACATCACATACTGTAAGCAATCTCTTTGTCCAGTGGTGCTCCATCCACGCCCATCAGATGCCTGTGTCCCAGTGCCATTATAGAAAATACATGATTGTTTAATGTGCCCAACATGAAGTAGGCCAAACTCTGAAATAGAAACAGACTGTGTAATAGAAAAGGACTGTGAAATAGAAACAGACTGTGAAATAGAAACAGACTGTGTAATGCGGTACTTTAAAAAGATAAGAAAGCCAACTATTTTAACAATTAATGTACCACTTTCATAATTCATAACACATTATATCAGCACATGTTAATATGAGACATATGATATTTTCATAACCGTTGGAGATGGGGCAGTCGTTTTCATGTCTCTGTAAGATGACATGATGATCATTTGATCTCCATTTATATTTATCAGTTGTCTTACAAACATCATCACCTTATGATTGTCATTGATCATTAACTTATGATTGTCATTGATCATTAACTTATGATTGTCATTGATCATTAACTTATGATTGTCATTGATCATCACCTTATGATTGTCATTGATCATTAACTTATGATTGTCATTGATCATTACCTTATGATTGTCATTGATCATCACCTTATGATTGTCATTGATCATCACCTTATGATTGTCATTGATCATTAACTTATGATTGTCATTGATCATTAACTTATGATTGTCATTGATCATCACCTTATGATTGTCATTGATCATCGCCTTATGATTGTCATTGATCATCACCTTATGATTGTCATTGATCATGAACTTATGATTGTCATTGATCATTAACTTATGATTGTCATTGATCATTAACTTATGATTGTCATTGATCATCACCTTATGATTGTCATTGATCATCGCCTTATGATTGTCATTGATCATTAACTTATGATTGTCATTGATCATTAACTTATGATTGTCATTGATCATTAACTTATGATTGTCATTGATCATCACCTTATGATTGTCATTGATCATTAACTTATGATTGTCATTGATCATTAACTTATGATTGTCATTGATCATTAACTTATGATTGTCATTGATCATCACCTTATGATTGTCATTGATCATCACCTTATGATTGTCATTGATCATCACCTTATGATTGTCATTGATCATCACCTTATGATTGTCATTGATCATCGCCTTATGATTGTCATTGATCATTAACTTATGATTGTCATTGATCATTAACTTATGATTGTCATTGATCATCACCTTATGATTGTCATTGATCATTACCTTATTATAGTATGATTTATAACAAAATATATGTATGAGACCATATAATGTCCCTTACTTTGACCATGACTAATCAGGTGTGTGATACTGATATTGTCATGTATTTGATTATATCAGATACAGCTAAATATGACACATTTTACTAAATTCACAAGTAAATGATTGAACCTTTAATTTCATTAAGAAAACACATGATAGACTGCAAGTTTTAAAATAATACAGCCTTCTGCATGCTCCAACTCACCTGTAGTTCATTAACGTCACATATCCCACCGGCTCCAACTCACCTGTAGTTCATTAATGGCACACACACCCCGCTCCAACTTACCTGTGGCTCATTAACGGCACATCCCCACGCTCCAACTCACCTGTAGTTCATTAACGGCACTTACCCCCGGTCCAACTCACCTGTGGTTCAGTAACGTCACATCCCCACGCTCCAACTCACCTGTAGTTCATTAATGGCACACCCGACGCCATTGTTCATCATGACTGCCATGTAGTACATTGCGTCATTGTTCCCCAGGCACGCCGCTTGTTTCAACAGATGGACAACTTTGGAGGCGTGTCTGAGACCTCGGTCACTCTGTGAAATGTACTTTAGTGTCATGACATTGTTTGGTAGTGATATCACGGCATATTGAAGTCGACAGTGTCAGTATATAGTGAACCTGTTACATTGTTACGTGAGAGTATAACATTTTTACAAGATGAGTTCTATGATGACACAATGTCAAGTCTCAATATGTTGTCAACAACAGGATCATGCACTGTGTTGGCCGAATGGGGTCCTCAGTGCCGTATGGGGCTGTTCGTTGAGCCTAGTGTGGCTCCTAAAGGATCATTATTTGTTCAATGATGGGTGTCACATAGATGGTGTCATATGATGGGTGTCACATAATTTGTGTCATATGATGGGTGTCACATAGTTGGTGTCATATGATGGGTGTCACATAATTTGTGTCATATGATGGGTGTCACATAGTTGGTGTCATATGATGGGTGTCACATAGTTGGTGTCATATGATAGATGTCAAATAGATGGTGTCATATGACGGGTGTCATATGATGGGTGTCACATAGTTGGTGTCATATGATGGGTGTCACATAATTTGTGTCATATGATCGGTGTCACACAGTTGGTGTCATATGATGAGTTTCACATAGTTGGTGTCATATAATGGGTGTCACATAGTTGGTGTCATATGATGGGTGTCACATAGTTGGTGTCATATGATAGGTGTCACATAGTTGTTGTCATATGATAGGTGTCATATGATGGGTGTCATATGATGGATGTCATATGATGGGTGTCACATAGTTTGTGTCATATGATGGGTGTCACATAGTTGGTGTCATATAATGAGTATCACATGATTATTGTCATATGATAGGTTTCAAATAATTTGTGTCATAAGATGGGTTTCACATAATTTGTGTCATATGATGGGTGTCACACAGTTGGTGTCATATAATGAGTGTCATATGATGAGTGTCACATAGTTGGTGTCATATGATGGGTGTCACATAGTTGGTGTCATATGATAGATGTCAAATAGATGGTGTCATATGATGGGTGTCACATAATTTGTGTCATATGATGGGTGTCACACAGTTGGTGTCATATGATGAGTTTCACATAGTTGGGGTTATATAATGAGTGTCATATGATGAGTGTCACATAGTTGGTGTCATATAATGAGTGTCATATGATGAGTGTCACATAGTTGGTGTCATATAATGAGTATCACATGATGGATGTCATATGATAGGTTTCAAATAATTTGTCTCAAATGATGTGTCACATAGTTGGTGTCATATGATAGTTGTCACATGGTTGGTGCTAGATGATGGGTATCATTTGGTGGGTGTCATATAGTTGGTGTCATATAGTTGGTGTCATATAGTTGGTGTCATATTATGTGATATATTTAAGCAACACAAAACACAGAGCTTTTTTCAAAAAATTTCCCTAAATCTCACATTCACATATTTCAAGTGACATTGTTTGAAACTTACAACAATTTGATTGGCTTTCTCTATCAAACCAACAGAAATATTTAGAAAGGCGTGCCTGCTGTCCTCCGTCTTGAAATGCCTGGTGTACGCCGATACATCCCCATGGAGGAA
The DNA here is from genome assembly GCA_021962125.1 of Bulinus truncatus. Classification (NCBI taxonomy): domain Eukaryota; kingdom Metazoa; phylum Mollusca; class Gastropoda; family Planorbidae; genus Bulinus; species Bulinus truncatus. The sequence goes on along the minus strand of JAGDYQ010000038.1, from coordinate 1,555,255 downwards.
GTTCCTGGACAAGTCCATTGTGTTGACGACTTTCTTCAGCCAATGGCTGATTTCACGATGATGTCGGCGATGGAATGGGTGTTTCATTGGACACTTCCATCTGTCAACTTTACCTAACAGGAAGTTGGTGAAGTAATGGTATACGTTGTTGGGACATACGTCTGAAATGTATAAATATTTTTACAAATATATTATTAACATAAAGTCATGGACATATACAAATATTATTTTTAAGTATGTTAGTTCTGGGTAAATCTGTGACATTACCAGTCGATGTCAGTGGGTCTGTGACTATTTCAGTTGTTGCACAGTATGGGTTCAAGTGTCGGTAACACTCGCGGTCATAGTTATAACACAATCACCCAGGGCTATAGTTATAACACAATCACCCAGGGCTATAGTTATATCACAATCACACAGGGCTATATCTATTATAACACCAGTTACATCTTTCTCTCCCTCTCTTTTCTCTCTCTATAGTGAAGGGCACACTCTATCTCTTCCTTCAGTAGTAAACAGTGGCGCTGTTCATTACCAGAGACTAGGGGTGTGCCGGAATCCGGTTCCGCCGGATTTTGCACTATCCGGAATAACCGGATTCCGGAATCCGGAAGATACCGGATTTCTGAATTTGCCAGATTTTGTGACTCACCGGATCATAATCTGAAATAAAAGTAATTCTCTTTCCCGAATTCCACACGATCACGATACATTAATCGATTGTTTCGAGCTTTGAGCTTGTTTAATGTTTTGAACATACCAGAGGCTAGAGTCAGCACCGCAAATAGTGGCCAATCGGCCCAATCCCATACATGATAGTGCGGGGATGAGTAATTATTATTCGTGACGTCATCTTAACCGCATTCACCAATGACGTTGTAATAGAAATAATAAGCAACTGTACTGCCCAAGCGCCTCGCCGCCAGCCCGCCACCTTCATAACAAAATAAATAACAGAAATGAATGGTTTTTGATAAATTCAAGATTTAAGTTATTTAGATTTCTCTGAGAGATGGAAAAGATGTCTTCTTTGTTATTAAATTAAAATGCATCACCCACGAGATTTCCTGTTGAAAAAATAGTTCAAATATGAATATTAAATATTGTAAAATGAAAAATAGAATATTTTTCCATTCTGAAATTTCCGTGAAGAAACACTAATTCTCTAACACTAATTAATATAACAAGTCACTGAGTTGGTAATCTAACCCTAACGTTAACGTCTTCCATTAAAACCAATTCCTTCCCAATTTTTTTTTTATTTTTAATTCTATTTTATAATAAAGGCTATTATAATTCTATTTAAACAAGTAATTAAAAGTCAAATATGCTTTAAAAAAATTGACCGTAATTTTAATTCATATTTTGAATAATGGCTTTGTCAAATGCCAATTGAATTCATTAAAATTTGTTTTTCAATTTTCAAACTTGTAAAGTTCAATCTTGTTATTTGTTTTTTTCCAATTAACCATCCATTTCAATACACATCATAAACTATGAACATTTGAACAATAACATTAAGCATCCATCATCCAATGAGCCAATGACAAGACGAGATGAACTCAGATGATGAGTCTTTCTCCTCAGATTCAAAAAAAATTAGTGCACTAAATAAAAATTACACTGCCAAGTGGCAAGTGCCAAAGTAATGAAAGTAATAGACTAATAGTAAAGTTGTTTTCCTTTGACCTTGCAGCGAGTTAGAACTTAACAGCGAGTTTAGTTACATATGGATAATAACTTATTATCAATCTGCGTTATATTCTGATTTCAGGGATTTCTAAATAATTTCTATTTTCTAATTTATTTCAAAGTTCTTCACTTCCAACTTCCAGTCAGCCAATGTCATTTAGCCATTTAGGTCAACTGTTCAGAAGGCATCCAAACCCTCAGATTTACCGGTATCTGCAAAGCAGGCTTGCGGAGCCGCCAATTTTTTTCCGGCTTCGGCTCCCATATATTTGACGGCTCCGGCTCCCTATTAAGGTAGTATCACACGAGACACAAATTTTTGTAATTGCGCAACGCAAACATGCCGCTCTTAAAAAGTTATGCAAATTTTGTCGCGTTTACCCCCATAGCAGGCCCGTAGCGTGCGGGGGGGGGCAGGGGCCGGGGCCGGGGCCCCCTGCGTTTTGTCTGGCCCCCTCTGCTTATTTGTTCAACTTAGTAAAATGTATTACCTGCCCCCCCCTGCTATTGCCTGGCCCCTGCTGTAGAATTTTCACGCTACGGGGCTGCCCCATAGTCAGGAACTTGAAAAATATACGCATGTTGGTTTTACTAAAAACAAACCATTTCAGTGCATCCAGAATCATATCATTATTTTCGACCGAGGTTTCACTAGTCGCCATTTTCATAAGTAATAAAAAGTTATTTCAATGATCAAATTAGCAAATAGTAAAATGATATATTATTTAAAATATTTTAAAGACTTCAGTATTTATATTTATTATTTATAAATTCGAAGTGACTATTCGGACCCGGGTACCAATAAACTCCGACTTTTATTCAGACCCCGTCCTAATAAAGTCTGATTGTTATTCGGGCCCGTGGCAAATATGCACTTAGCTTAGCTATACATAAACTTTATAATTATTTTTTTTTAGAATTGTTTGAATTGTATGATTTAATCGTTACTCAGTGTCTAGGGTTCCACTAAGCGAACTCTGTATTATTATTTTTTCGGGTTCCGTCTAATAAAGTTTAAATATAGCTAAGCTTAGTGCATATTTGCCACGGGTCCGAATAACAATCGGATTTTATTTGGACCCGGGTCCGTGTAGCCACAGCCTTATAAATTTATCTACTCTATTTCAGATATTCTGTTTATAATAAAATTGTTAGATACAGAAAGCGACCATTTTGTTATTAGTCTATTACAAATTCGCGGCAGCCTCGTTGCGTGAAAATTTAACAGCAGGGGCCAGGCACTCTACAACAGGGGCCAATCAATAGCGGGGGGGGGGGAGGTAATACATTTTACAAAGTAGAACAAATAAGCAGAGGGGGCCATACAAAACACAAGGGGGGCTAAGCCCCCCTGGCCCCCACACACGCTACGGGCTTGATTCGCGGTCAAATAATAATACGAAATGACGCGTTCTATTTGTCGTCTTAGTAAAAATTTATTTTAAATGATTGATACAATTATTCTATAAAATAAAACTGTTTTAACTTTATGTATAACAAAATAACATGCCATTAAAAAATTTCGGAGGGTAAACAAGATTTTAAACGAACACAAAACGATTCCCCGCTAAAGATTTCTTGTGGTGATGTGCGTGCACGCTATAATTTTAACTCTGTTACTGTTGTGGTGTTCATAAAAATAACATTTCAAATTGTATGAGGCAAACAATCAAACAAATTTGAAATTTTAAAGCTTAAAAAAAATAAATTCTGCTGTAAAAAAAAGCCTTTGGGAGCCGTGGAGCCGCCAGATTTTTCGGCTCCAGCTCCGGCTCCAGCAAAAAGTAGCGGCTCCCGGCTCCTCGGCTCCGGCTCCGCAAGCCTGCTGGAAAGCACCAAAATCCGGAATAATAATCCGGATCCGGTACCGGATCCGGCGGATTTCGCATAAGAAAATCCGGATCCGGATCCGGTTGGAAAAAACGGATCCGGCACACCCCTACCAGAGACACAAACATTTGTCTTTCGTGACGCGAGTAGAGTAGTTCGTGACGCGAGTAGAGTAGTTCGTGACGCGAGTAGAGTAGTTCGTGACGCGAGTAGAGTAGTTCGTGACGCGAGTAGAGTAGTTCGTGACGCGAGTAGAGTAGTTCGTGACGCGAGTAGAGTAGTTCGTGACGCGAGTAGAGTAGTTCGTGACCCAAGGTACCAATGTATCACTTTATTTTGGATTTAGGGTTTTAGGTAGATATAAAAAGTATAATAAATCTTAACTTTCTTTGTCGTAACAACATGTTATCCCTATAAATATAATCTTACATCTCACAGCACTGAAGTAAGGCAATACTGCCACACACCCACCTGGACAAAAAACTTTATCATATCTTGGATTACATACATATAGTAGAAATTGTGTATCCAACCAATGGTATTGGGCCAGGTTGCAGCCCCTCCCCCGGGCACCATGCACCTCTATACAGATAAACAAAAAGCACCTATGTCCATCACCTGGTCTCTGGTTCACTGAATATCGCCTGTACGTCTGGTACACGTCCACAGCTGTGTCCAACCAGTTTAGGAATGTCTCACATTTTTCTCGTTTTTGAGTTAAGTGGAGTTCAAACATTGGATGATATATGTCTGGTAGAGTGACCTGGGACAAACGTAGTCAGAATTGTAGCAATCAGTTGATAAATGAAACAATCAGTTGATAAATGAAACAATCAGTTGATAAATGAAACAATCAGTTGATAAATGAAACAATCAGTTGATAAATGAAACAATCAGTTGATAAATGAAACAATCAGTTGATAAATGAAACAATCAGTTAATAAATGAAACAATCAGTTGATAAATGAAACAATCAGTTGATAAATGAAACAATCAGTTAATAAATGAAACAATCAGTTGATAAATGAAACAATCAGTTGATAAATGAAACAATCAGTTAATAAATGAAACAATCAGTTGATAAATGAAACAATCAGTTAATAAATGAAACAATCAGTTAATAAATGTAACAATCAGTTGATAAATGAAACAATCAGTTGATAAATGAAACAATCAGTTGATAAATGAAACAATCAGTTGATAAATGAAACAATCAGTTAATAAATGAAACAATCAGTTGATCAACCAACTGATAAATCAATGTACATATGTATTTTACAAGTAACCTATATATCAATTATTATGTACTTCTTGAGTAATAATGATATATATATATATATATATATATATATATATATATATATATATATATATATATATATATATATATATATATATATTAGGGCTGCTGATTAAACTGCGTTAATTTGCGATTAACGCGTCAAAAAAAATTTGCGATTAAAATTTTTAACGCAACACTTAAATGCGTTAATTTGACTAAATGCGGAAAGTTCACCAAAACGATAAATAACAGAATTTCACCATTTGGTTTAAGTTCCGTCCACTTATTAAGTAGATCTACCACACACACCCTGCCGCAATTCGCACATACCCTCACCCCCAGGTATGTCGACTGAAGCCCCACTTGTAATATATGATGAAGATGTTTTGGTTATTTAGCCCTTCGACAAGTAAACTCCTGCTCCCTTCCCGGTCGATGTAAAGAGAGAAAACTTTCATTCACTAGTTTACATTATATACTGCAGTGTATTGGTGGAGGTAATAGTGTATTGTTGAAGGTATAATGAACCCGTTTATTATTAGATCAAAATAACGAGATGCTAGAAATTTTTTGTATCATCATTTTTTTTGCGCATAATTTTGTATCGTATTTTGATAGTATAGCATCTTGCTGGGCACGTCTGCAACATCTGTACCCGAGACAGTGGTTGTATTTTTACTAATTATTGTGATACTGAGTTAAATTTTATATATGGCTGTTGATTTACTGCAATTAAAGCGTAATTAATGCGTTAAAAATATGCGGTTACATTTTTTAACACAAACACCCCTAAATGCGTTAAATTTTACCCAAATGGTGTTATTTCAGAGTTGCAGATAAAATAAAAAAAAATCAGTAAATAACTCAATTCTATAACCAGATCAGACGAGATTTTAAAAAAAAAAGGAAGAAAAAAAACCCGAACACAGAGTGTCACGTTAAATCATATCAGCTATATGACCTTGAAACAATAGGATTGCCATTTCTTAATTCAAACTTATGACCCTGAATGATGCAATTAATGAACATCTGCACGTGTTATAGTTTGATTGACAAGTGTCATGGCTTTGAAACAATGTAACTTGTGGTTGGTAAGTGACGTCCACATGTGAGACTGAGAACAAATGAACAGAGATGCTTACTTGCTCGCGTCAAAAATGAGTCGAACATTTCAAGGTCTGGCTTGTCAAAGACGTCACACACACACACACACACACACACGCATAAACACACATACGCACAAAGGTTTAATACTCTATTGCTTAGGCCAAGTAAGTGCGAAAAAATAACAACACGTTGTTTCAGATTCATGTGTAATTATTATCGGAATTTCCTTTCCCTCCCCTGTCACATTTTGTCACAGTTGATAATCTTTTTTTCTCCATTCTTATAATGGAATCGCAAACAGAAAAAAACCATATTGAACGGGAATTTTATTGTCAAAACTAGTAGTATTGTTGTTTGCAAATATTGCAAAAAATTTAAATCACCATCGCAGCAATTCATCTTTGAAATATCATTTACAATCCAAGCACGCGTTCATCAATCATGACATTCCATCAACATCGGCTGTATCAAGCGTTAAAGTCAAATCAACTCATCGCCAAACTACATTGTTTGAACATAAAGAAAAGGCAAAACCAATGGACCAAACGAAATATAACAGAATAACCAATACTATCGCTCAATGGGTTGCCAGGAATAATCGGCCAATAAACATTGTAACCGACGAAGGACTAAATGATGTTATTCGGGTTGCCACTGGAAATCAGTCATACACTTTGCCTTCTAGATCTGTGATCAACAACAGAATTGATGACTTGTACCACCCAAGAGCGGCAAAACATTTCTCAAGCTATTTCAGAAGTTGAATTCATTGCTTTAACTGGCGATTACTGGTCATCGGTGGCAAACGACAGCTACCTCGGTGTGACAGATCATTTTATTGATAAAGATTGGAGTTTCCGCTCATATGTTCTGTGCGTTCAACTTATTGAAGAACGCCATTATTCGGAGAACTGTGCAGAACACTTCAGTTCTGTGGCAAGATCTTGGGGAATTTATGATAAAGTGACCACCTTTGGTACGGACAAAGCACGAAATGTGACAGCTGCATTAGAACTGTTACCGTTTCACTCTATGCCATGTGCAGCCCACAGTCTTCAGCTGTTAGTTAACAAAGTCATCACAGAGTCCGGAATCGAAAGCATCCTTGCTAAATGTCGTAAAGTTGTGGGACATTTTAAACATAGTCCGGCAAACAACACAGAATTAAAAACCAAGCAGGGTGCAACTATACAGACGAGAAGAAGCATTAATTCAGGACGTTCCTACACTTTGGAATTCATCATTGTTGATGGTCGAGCGACTCCTTAGCAGTAAAGAGGCTGTGTTGAAAACACTATCAGAACCAGGCCACAAACACAGTCTTGTTCTTCTAACTGAAACAGAATGGGAGAAATTGCGCTTGATTCAGAAGGTCCTCGACCCATGCCGATATGCTACGGAGTTATTGGGTGGGGAACGATATGTTTCATGCTCAATGATTCTTCCAACCATATGTCATATTGAAATCGAACTAGCAGTGTCTGATGAAGACCCAGTCAGCATTTTACGTTTCAAAAATTCTTTTTTGAGTGATCTTGATCGACGCAAACTGAACCTCAACCTATCGTGGTTAAAAATTGCTACTGCTCTGGACCCTCGTTTCAAAAATCTGAGATGTTTGCATAAGGATAAACGAGAAGAAGTTTGGCAACAGCTTGAGGTAATAGTAAAAGAATCTGGGCTTGGTAATGATGATCAAAAAACATCAAAACAACCACGAAAGAAAGCGCGAATGCAGGAACTATCATCAGATTCTGAAGATGAGCCATTGATGCCTCGCTCCACCCCGACGGTTGTTGATAATTACAGACTGGAGCAACAAATTGAACATGACATGGATCCACTAAAGTGGTGGAAGTTACATGAGGACAAATACCCAGTTTTGGCTAAATTAGCGAAAAAATATTTAGCCTCCCCTGCCACAACTGTCCCTTGTGAACGTCTCTTTTCTGTTTCTGGGTGTGTTGTCAACAAGAAGAGAGCATCATTGGAACCGACGAATGTGAATAAACTTGTCAGTTTAAGCAACTGGCTGAATAAATAAGACTGCTTCAGTTAAGTAAACTGTTATATCCATCAAATGTATTATTTTAAAATGACATGTTAATAGAATAAAAAAATGTTACAATTAATAAATAAAGTATTTTTTTCGATTAAATGTGCGTTAATTTGCGATATTTTTTTTTAATTATGCGTTAATTTCGATTAAAATTTTTAATCGAACAGCAGCTCTATTATATATATATATCTATATATATATATATATCCTGATACTATTTATAACCAGTAATATTTTATTTTGTTCTGTAGATATCTTATTAATGTCCCACTTTGCTTTCACAAACTATTCACCTGATGGGGTTCCAGAGCCCTGCGTCTGTAGTAAACCACTCGGCCCATGTAGCCAACAAAACTGCCCATTGACCAGTCTATACCACCGATAGACATTAGTCCGAACGTGTCATCCACATACATATCTTCATTGCTGGTTAGGAAAAAGTTGGCAATAGTAGCAGACGATACAGGCTCACACATTTTACATAGAACATTGACACAGAAAAATACCATAAACATTGACACAGATAAATACCACAAACATTGACACAGATAAATACCACAAACATTGACACAGATAAATACAACAAACATTGACAAATATAAATACCACAAACATTGACACAGATAAATACCACAAACATTGACAAAGATAAATACCACAAACATTGATACAGATAAATACCACAAACATTGACAAAGATAAATACCACAAACATTGACAAAGATAAATACCACAAACATTGACACAGATTAATGCCACAAACATTGACAAAGATAAATAGCATAAACATTGACAAAGATAAATACCACAAACATTGACACAGATAAATACCACAAACATTGACACAGATAAATACCACAAACATTGACACAGATAAATACCACAAACATTGACAAAGATAAATACCAAAAACATTGACACAGATAAATACCACAAACATTGACACAGATAAATACCACAAACATTGACACAGATAAATACCACAATCATTGACACAGATAAATACCACAACCATTGACACAGATAAATACCACAAACATTGACACAGATAAATACCACAAACATTGACACAGATAAATACAACAAACATTGACAAATATAAATACCACAAACATTGACACAGATAAATACCACAAACATTGACAAAGATAAATACCACAAACATTGATACAGATAAATACCACAAACATTGACAAAGATAAATACCACAAACATTGACAAAGATAAATACCACAAACATTGACACAGATTAATGCCACAAACATTGACAAAGATAAATAGCACAACCATTGACAAAGATAAATACCACAAACATTGACACAGATAAATACCACAAACATTGACACAGATAAATACCACAAACATTGACACAGATAAATACCACAAACATTGACAAAGATAAATACCAAAAACATTGACACAGATAAATACCACAAACATTGACACAGATAAATACCACAAACATTGACACAGATAAATACCACAAACATTGACACAGATAAATACCACAACCATTGACACAGATAAATACCACAACCATTGACACAGATAAATACCACAACCATTGACACAGATAAATACCACAAACATTGACACAGATAAATACCACAAACATTGACATAGATAAATACCACAACCATTGACACAGATAAATACCACAACCATTGACACAGATAAATACCACAAACATTGACACAGATAAATACCACAAACATTGACACAGATAAATACCACAACCATTGACACAGATAAATACCACAAACATTGACACAGATAAATACCACAAACATGGACACAGATAAATACCACAAACATTGACACAGATAAATACCACGAACATTGACACAGATAAATACCACAACCATTGACACAGATAAATACCACAAACATGGACACAGATAAATACCACAAATATTGACACAGATAAATACCACAAACATGGACACAGATAAATATCATAAACATTGACACAGATAAATACCACAAACATTGACACAGATAAATACCACAACCATTGACACAGATAAATACCACAAACATTGACACAGATAAATACCACAAACATTGACACAGATAAATACCACAAACATTGACACAGATAAATACCACAAACATTGACACAGATAAATACCACAACCATTGACACAGATAAATACCACAAACATTCACACAGATATATACTACAAACATTGACACAGATAAATACCACAAACATTCACACAGATATATACTACAAACATTGACACAGATAAATACCACAAACATTGACACAGATATATACTACAAACATTGACACAGATAAATACCACAAACAAACAAACAAACAAAATGAAAGTGTGGGTCTGTAACACAATGTAAATAAAATTAATACTTTGTCTAAAATAATGTAAAAAAATGTAACACGGTTGAAATAATCTCAACGATAACCTAATAAGATTCAAATACACTGTAACATAAGATAAAGTAAAATTACATAAGATAGTATACAAATATAATGTAAAAATAAATGTATGATTAAAATTCTATTGAGACAACTAAAACAACAAACTTACTAGGTGTAAGATGTCGAGAATCCATTTTGTAAGTTCGGTCCATAATTTACATATAACATCCACTAATAAAAAGTTAGACAAGATATATGTAATGTCCACAATAAATATAATACAAATATAAAACAGTACAGATATAAAAATGTTTATCATTACCAGTGAAAGTAGATCCCATAGAATGTTATTGTATTGTTTATAACATGAATGCTTCACGATCTATATGACCTATATAACACATGTTTTCAAATACAAATATATAATGTCTCATGGAGGAGACCAAAGTGAACAAGACTACCATCTCATGCAATAGGATTTATGGATCATTGGGTATTACATTTTTTTCAACAAAAGACCTAGAGTGGCAGCCAAAACTGATTTCTTCTATTATGTGAGGTTCCATTCTTTTTAAAATTGTATCAATGACGTCTATCTGTGACCCATAGGTGGTCTGGTTTCATGAAAGACGTGTTACCAACTTATTTAGTTAACCTATCCACAAGGATATTTCTATCATTTGTCAGCTGTATATTTGTAGCACGGAATAGATACAGCGACGACAGGATACACGAGAAATGAGTCTGTGGCGGTGAAGTCGTAAATTCTGTTCAACGTCCCGCGTGATAAAAATTAAGTAATAATTATAGACTGATAAATAATTTACTTTTCTATGATTTAACGTGAAGATAATCCTAGTCCAGACATTCGTTGGTATGGTCTCGAACGTCTTCAGACCAATAGAACCTGAGGCAGCCTTCACATCCACCTGTATGTTACCTGTAGTTACAACAATAGTTTGAATTTGATTAAGATAGTAGTGACTGAGCAGTAAGCACATAAGACTTATCTATATAAAAATGAGATTATGTCAGTTTGTTTGTGTGTGGCATACATCTTAATGACATATAGAAATCGCTAAGCCACGAGTCACAAATCTTGGCACGAAGGTTTCTGTAATAGTTAAAATGTTCTTGGCTAATTGGCTGTCTTTTTATTGTCAAGCATTAGCTTTAATGTTTTCATCTGAATCGGCTAATTATTAACATTCCATTTATAGATGTTCATTGGATTGTTGTCATTTGATACATTGTCGTATCATAAGTTCTTCGGCTAGGCAAGGTCAGGAAATTAAATGTCTAAAAATTAAAATCCAGTCGGCGTAAAATGTAACTACAGGGCGCCACAATAGTTATCCACGGCTCTGATATATACATATGTTGATTTACCATGTCTATTTACTTAATTTACCATGTCTGTTGACTTAATTTACCATGTCTATTGACTTAATTTACCATGTCTATTGACTTAATTTACCATCTCTATTGACTTAATTTACCATCTCTATTGACTTAATTTACCATGTCTATTAACTTAATTTACCATGTCTATTGACTTAATTTACCATCTCTATCGACTTAATTTACCATCCCTATTGACTTAATTTACCATCTCTATTGACTTAATTTACCATCTCTATTTACTTAATTTACCATCTCTATTGACTAAATTTACCATGTCTATTGACTTAATTTACCATGTCTATTGACTTAATTTACCATGTCTATTGACTTAATTTACCATGTCTATTGACTTAATTTACCATCTCTATTGACTTAATTTACCATATCTATTGACTTAATTTACCATCTCTATTGACTTAATTTACCATCTCTATTGACTTAATTACCATGTCTATTGACTTAATTTACCATCACTATTGACTTAATTTACCATGTCTATTGACTTAATTTACCATGTCTATTGACTTAATTTACCATGTCTATTGACTTAATTTACCATGTCTATTGACTTAATTTACCATCTCAATTGACTTAATTTACCTCTCTATTGACTTAATTTATCATCTCTATTGACTTAATTTACCATGTCTATTAACTTAATTTACCATGTCTATTGACTTAATTTACCATCTCTATCGACTTAATTTACCATCCCTATTGACTTAATTTACCATCTCTATTGACTTAATTTACCATCTCTATTTACTTAATTTACCATCTCTATTGACTAAATTTACCATGTCTATTGACTTAATTTACCATCACTATTGACTTAATTTACCATGTCTATTGACTTAATTTACCATGTCTATTGACTTAATTTACCATCTCTATTGACTTAATTTACCATATCTATTGACTTAATTTACCATCTCTATTGACTTAATTTACCATCTCTATTGACTTAATTACCATGTCTATTGACTTAATTTACCATCACTATTGACTTAATTTACCATGTCTATTGACTTAATTTACCATGTCTATTGACTTAATTTACCATGTCTATTGACTTAATTTACCATGTCTATTGACTTAATTTACCATATCTATTGACTTAATTTACCATCTCAATTGACTTAATTTACCTCTCTATTGACTTAATTTATCATGTCTATTGACTTAATTTACCATGTCTATTGACTTAGTTTACCATGTCTATTGACTTAATTTACCATGTCTATTGACTTAATTTACCATGTCTATTGACTTAATTTACCATGTCTATTGACTTAATTTACCATCTCTATTGACTTAATTTACCTCTCTATTGACTTAATTTACCATATCTATTGACTTAATTTACCATCTCTATTGACTTAATTTACCATCTCTAATGACTTAATTTACCATGTCTATTAACTTAATTTACCATCTCTATTGACTTAATTTACCATGTCTATTGATTTACTTTACCATATCTATTGACCATCAGTGATGGGGTACACATAATTCCTTGACTGTCCATGTGAAGAAACAGTCCACAGGCTTCAGCTCTGTTTAGATGATGTAGGGGACAGTACTCTATGATGTACACCCACAACTCTATTGTTAGCCTAGGAAATGTTGAATGGGACAGAATCAATATTCCATATATTTTATATGGGGTTAAAAGGACCGAATATATTCTTTAATAATTATTAATGATTGAAACATTTATTTGGTTTATTTTAATCTAAACAACTGTTTGTCTATCTCTTTGTATGTCCATCTGTACGTCTGTCTGATTCTCTGACAGTACGGTGTGTACAATAACTGTTTCATGTACACATCACAGTACATTATGTATCAATGTACACAATACGTATAAATTACACAGCAGTATAAGTGTACACAACAGTATAAATGCACACAACACGTATAAATGTACACAACACTATAAATTACACAACAGTATAAATGTAAATAACACGTATAAACGTACACAACACGTATAAATGTACACAACAGTATAAATGTAAATAACACGTATAAATGTACACAACAGTATAAATGTACACAACAGTATAAATGCACACAACACGTATAAATGTACACAACACGTAAAAATGTACACAACAGTATGAATGTACAGTAAATGTCTTCTACTATTCAACGTACTCTGGTGCAAACAGTTTCTCTTGTCTATCACGTTCCAGATCCGGATCACTGTAGGGAGTGAGTTGTTTCAGAATACTGTAAGTGTTTCCGTTGAAGACAGCTGGGTAGTTCAACATCACAACACGTTCTGTTCATTGACACATGGAAAACAGATTTAGAATAGCAGAGATTATATTTCAAATATCAGGTATTCTATTTCAAATATCAGGTATTCTATTTCAAATATCAGATATGTTCTTTCTTTATCAATTTTCAAAATCAAAAGTACACATTTCTATTCGTTTGACCTTTTTCAACGGTACACATCTGGACGTCGGATAAACTATGCAACGTTTGAAGGACTGGCCAGATCCATGAAGTACACCTGGGATGTTTGTAAGGTCGAGAGTATGGAGGTAGAACTTTCATTTTGTAGAAGTCTCTGTTTTTAGCCCTGGTGATTTGATTGTTAGTTAATATAGTCATATAAAACTATAGCAGTAGAGTAATGCAATCAAATTTACATGCTAATAGATTTCTGGCAGAAATTAAAGTAGATGAAATAGTGCAAAACTAATATGTTAGTAAATGTTGCACAGTCTAATTTCAATTAAATATTTGTTAACAGAAAACAAATAAGTTTTTAAGTGATATATACAAATATATAAATATAAATATATAGTCAGACTCATTATTAGTTTCAATAAATCAATCACTTACATTGAGACTCGTGAATGGCCAGAGAAAAATATGAAAATTAAAACAAAAAACTAACACTTCAAGTAAAAGATGAGACATACAAACAAACTGTTTACTTTTTCTAAAATAAAAAGGTTCCGGAACACCTATTTATGTCCATCGCTCATAAAGAAATAACACTGAAAATATATTGCAGTAAAGAGTAGGCCTACATTATTGAATACGGAAAAAAAAGGTGCCGGAACACCGTTCCGTCACGTTCCGCCAGAAAAAAACAGCACTGCATACAGATGAATACAACAGCCGATAAAGAAGTTGCTACAATATTTGATGTGAGTGTAACTTTACTAATCCATGTATCTAACTGTTGTAGGCTTTATCTTAGTGTGGAAATAGAGATACAGTTGTATAAAGTTTGTTTTGTTAGTTACAATTTATTACAACATCCAATGATTCAACTAATTAGCTGTAGGCGTTCACGATTTGCAATTGTGGATATCTTAATCTTTCGTTGTTTATATATATATATATATATATATATATATATATATATACACACACACACACACACAACACTCCCGGTTTCAATAATAACAGGATTACAGTGAAACATTTAACAGAAGACTTTTCCTCTGTTTTCGTTATTAATCTTACAATCATCATATTGCTTGTTATATACATGTACTTACATTCCAGAAAGATCTGATTCGTTCAGTCTGTATCCTTCGGTTGAATCTATTAGCCAAACTCTCAGTTTAGACCAGCCCATAAGCCAAAGAGGAAAGCCTTTATTAAAATAATCAGGTCGAAATACCAGCGAGTCTGGCAGCCGCAGTTTGAGGACCTTTGTTTTGGGTTTCCCTGTGTCAACACATTTTAAAAGGGTCAGGGGTCATTATTGGATTATGAATGACTCGAATTTAAATAAGTGCCATGGATAAAAGCCATACAATAATGAGAAATAAAGGGATACATTGACTTATGTCACGAGGACATTTGAAATAGGAAATAATTCTAACCACCAAGCCAATATTTACTGATGGTATCCAACCTTCAAAACCTTGACCTTTGCACTTCCAGGCCTTAGAGAAAATTGTTGTTTGTTGGTCAGTATTTGCTGCCATGACAGTGACGTCAGCAACTATAATCCCATCGCTCTCACAGTGATATTCCACAACTACTCTACTAGCTGGACCTAGTGTGTTTGGTGCCTTGACCACTCGGACAAAATTGCCGGACCAGTGTGTCGCATCCGTTTGTGCATTCTATTAAATGAATTAGCAATGACAGCGTTAGTGTAAAATGAAACAATACGTTCTGTAACAGCTATAATGTAATGTCTAAAACAAAAAACTCATTAAGAATACGCCAAAAATTCCGCCAGACGTGAAATTGAAAAGAAATGTATACAAAAAACTTCAATTTTTCTAATTAAATACCAAACCTTGTGGACTACATAATTTAGAAAAAAAACGCCGTCTGCTCACACATTCTATAAAGCTATTATTATTGTAATGACATTTTAAAATGTATTCGTAAAAAATGCATACTTATACTACTGGGCCTAATCAATGGAACAAAAATAGGAAGCCAGTGATAAATGGCTTTATTTTTTTGGGAGGAAAAGCAGCTAAAAAATGGTAGCACCCGGGCGGCCAATAGGCTAGGCACGGCTTTGAATATATATATATATATATATATATATATATATATATATATATATATATATATATATATTAATGGAGAGATTTTTTTCTATGACAAAAGATAATTGTGTAATTGTTTTCATACACCATACAGTGATATTTAACTATCAGCTACCAAATAACTCCTTCTCACACAATTTTTGTACTTTTCACTCAAATAACTCCATTATCATACTTTGATCTATTATCATAAGAACCTACTGAATTTTTATTGATCTGATACGCCTCCCTTCACCCTCCCCCCCCCAACACACAAGCGTGGTGTAGAGCAGCCCCGTAGCTAAGGGGGGGGGGCACTGGGGGGACCGTGCCCCCCCCCCCCGCTAAAAAAAGAAGAAAAAGAGGAAAAAATAAAGAAAAAGTAAAGGTGCCCCCTTGCTGGGTATTGGTGCCTCCCTGCTTACTTTGACCTGGCTACGGGCCTGGTGTAGAGACACATTTTTGGCGCCCATCTACCAATTTAACAAAGTGCAATATCATTTGACATCGCTCTTTCGGCACCTTGTGTGGCCGCACACCCCACACTACTCTTCCTACACTACTGCGTAGACTACACATGAGAAAATAACTCTGAGAAAACGATTGTTTTACTTTCCGCCTGTCATGAACTGACTGCTACTCACCTTGATCAGACTTTTATTTTTAATCCCTTAATGTTATAACTACATCTGTGACATCAGATAAACTTTAAAATAACACATATAAAATTAAAGCTAATTGTCATAGTGTAGATGCGTGTGCTACGCACACAGGTGTGTGTGTGTGTGTTTTTGGAGCGAGGCCAGCGAGGTCAGCGGAGGTCAACAGTCTGGTCATTTCGGGACTACGGATATTGTATTTATAAAAAGTATGATCGTCTAGCATTTTCGATTGTACATTTAGGTAGAAAGTTCGAGTTAGGATGTGTGCGAGATAAATAAGAGGAAGTTTGTGAGATACAGAGAGTCAGTTGAGTCAATCGTAGTCAGTTGAGTCAATCGCAGTCAGTTGAGTCAATCGCAGTCACACAGTAAGTCAGTACAGTTCATTGGAGAGTTGGGTATTCTTTGTAGAGAGAAATTCATTCGTTTGAGTTAAGAAGATTATTTGATATAGTGATTATTCAGTTTACTTTGGATTTATTTTACTGTTTCATATTTATTGTGATGTGAATAAATTAATAATTAACCATGGAACATGAATTTAGTTTCTTATGACGTATTGGTTGTGGACATGTAAGAGAAGTGTGTGTTACATGACAATAAGATACTAGCACACATCAGTCAGGACAGAGATTTAGACCAAATATACCTCAACACGTGACTTATAGACAATACACCACTTTAAGAACGTTACACTAATGCAGGGGTGGGCAAACTTTTTCTACGGAGGACCACATTGAAAACTTGATTGTTATCTGCGGGCCGCATATATATTTTGTCTACTTTAATTACAATGTACAACGTATGAAAATATGAATTAAGGATAATAACCACGTATTTGTCATTTTATTTCACATTCACACTCTATTACACATGCACACTACATTTTAAAATACGAACTAAATCAAATCAATTTGGTAATAAGACTGTACTATTCATAATTATTTTAACAAACGTTTTTTGTTATCGGTCATAAATTTATGAAAACGATGGAACTTAATTTACATACAAGCTGACCACAGAGTACAAATATAATTAATGAGAAGTATGTAACTGTTCACAATTTCGGATAATGTTTTTTAACTGTGGAACCAGTTTACTGGCTGTGATTCGCATGATTCCATTTAAATTGCAGTCAGTCAACATCTGTTATTAGACTTGTTTAATTTCATACAAGAAAACATTTGCTCACAAATGTATGTGGACCCAGATAGTGACAAAAGCTTGGCAGCAGAGTGTTTTAGGTGTGGAAATGCCGCTGCTGGCAAAAATCCATAAAACTCCAGAAGAAAAACTGACCTGAACTTCTCATTCAGGTCATAACTTACTTGTAGGTCAAGCAGCTTTAACTGTATATCCTATGGGGCTGAGTCAGCTTCTGCACTAAATGGCGAACTGAGGATATTGAAGAGTGGCTCCAGGTTCTTGAAGTGTTTGAACCTCATTTCAAAATCCACAACCAAGGCATCCAACTGAGCCTTGTACTTGATAGCCATTTCAGCAGAACGTTTTTTTTTTCTGTTTCAGCAAAGGGAAATAGCAAAACCTGTATTCACCTGCTTGCCAGAAGAACAGGGAGAGTTTTGCCTGAAATTATTTAACATGCACTTACATTTCATGTGCAAACAAGCTGTCGACCTGAAGTTTGACACTCAGTTCATTCAACTTTTCTATAATGTCAATGGCAAACATGAAGTCTGACTTTCACTCTTCATTAACAATGTTAGTAACAAAGTCACAAAGAAAATCCTTCATCTCCAGGAACATAAATATTTCTTCCTTGATATTCCACACTTGCCTCAATAGTTTGCTCAGACTCAGCCAGCGGACACTGCTGTGGTAGTTCATATCAGAATGTTTAAGTTTCCAAATCATTAAGCATTGCCTGGAACTGCCTGTGATTAAGTGCCCTTGCTCTAATGAGGTTTATTACACTGACAACTAGGTCAATAACCTGCTTGATATTCAACGCAGCTTTACGCGGACTTTCATGATGGATGACACAGTGGATAGGTACAATTGTATAGTCAGGATATTTTTCTTAAATTTTATTATTCATCAATTTCACCAGACCTACGTTTTTTTCCCCCAGATAAAGCATGCGCTCCTTTAGTAGTTACAATTTTCATCTTGTCCCACCCCAACCCACTTCTTTCAACACAGGTCTCAACAGCACTGAATTAAACCTGGCTTGTGGTTGTGTCTTTGAGTGGCTCAACACTAAGTAAGCTCAAAACGAGTGTTTATTCCCCGTATAAATACAAACAATTGGGCTGTATCTGATACTTTCGTCCAAAACTCTGTACTCTCTGTACCACAAAAAGTCTTTGCTTGCATCTCGAAATTGGTGAATCAAATTGTCACTTATCTTTTCAAAACTTTCAAAAGGTAAATTGATAACAAAAGCCTCTCCCTTTTGATAAGAAAAACAGTTTCGAATAGGGATGCTAACAATTAATGGCTAGTAATTACAAATAATTATCTGGAGCTATAAAACCGATTTAATATTTCTAGATTTGAATCAAATAGTCGGAATAAAATTTCAAAAATATAGCGAAAGTTCTAAACAAAGAAAAAAAAACATCGATATATGATTGCAACATGTAAATGCGTTCGGGCCGCATAAAATAATCCGGCGGGCCGCATGCGGCCCGCGGGCCGTAGTTTGCCCACCCCTGCACTGATGTACACAATGATTCAGATTTCTAGTTATATAGTCAGAGCATATTTTAACTATATAACTGGGCGACATGAAGACAATGGGCAACAGTGAAGCAAGTTTCACGGAGTAAGCTTGAAATTCAGATACTGAGCAACAATTAAGTTCATTTTATTTATAACTAGCTACATACCCGCGCTATCATTTGTTATTTAAAAGTTAAGTAAGCCTAGTTAGTTTATACCCGTCTGTCCATCCTCTCTTTCCACACTCCTATCACTCTTCCAACCACCCATCCATACCATCTCTCCTTCGCAGACCGCCACCTTCCCATCCCACCGACCTCTCCTTCCCAAAACCCCACAGTCGTCTCCGATACCCCTTCCAATGAACTTTTCCCATCCATTGCCAGCATGATAGGGTGTAGTGTGGCTACCATACCAGCAATATTGGTAGCGCTGATTTATGTCTGCCATGCCTACAGAGCGGCGGGGTGAGTGTGCCCGCTAACATCTGTCGGGATGGCAGAAAAAAGGGTTTTAAGACCTGCCCTGAATGGCCAGACCATCAAGGGGTGTGTACTGCTGATCAGGCTTACGGAGCTGCCATTTTTTCCGGCTCGGCTCCCATAAATTTGACGGCTCCGGCTCCCTATTAAGGGACAAAATTTTTGCAATTGTGCCACGCAGACATGTCGCTGATAAAAAGTTATGCAAATTTTGCCGCTTTCACCATCATCGTCAGGAACTTGAAAAATATACGCATTGTCGGTTTTACTAAAAACAAACCATTTCAGTGCATCCAGAATCATATCATTATTTTCGATCGAGGTTTCACTAGTCGCCATTTTCATAAGAAATAAAAAGTTATTTCAATGATCAAATTAGCAAATAGTAAAATGATACATTATTTAAAATATTTTAAAGACTTCAGTATTTATATTTATTATTTATAAATTCGAAGTGATTATTCGGACCCGGGTCCAATAAACTCCGATTGTTATTCGGACCCGGTCCCAATAAATTCCGATTGTTATCCGGACCCGTGGCAAATATGCACATAGCTTAGCTATATATAAAAATATTATTATTGTTTTTTTGTTTAATGTATGATACTTGTTTGAATTGTATAATTTAATCGTTACTCAGTGGCTAGGGTTCCGACTAATAACACAGACCCCCTTTAGTCGGAACCTTTATCTACTCTATTTCAGCTATTCTGTTAAAAATAAAATTGTTAAATACAGAAAGCGACCATTTTGTTTTTAGTCTATTACAAATTCGTAAAATAATATAGGCCTTCCAAATGACGCGTTCTATTTGTCGTCGTAGTAGAAATTTATGATACAAATATTCTATGAAATAAAACTGTTTTAACTTTATATTTAACAAAATAATTTGTCATAAAAAAAATCGGAGGGTAAACAAGATTCAAAACGAACACAAAACGATTCCCCATTAAAGATTTTTTGAGGTGATGTGCGTGCACGCTATCATTTAAATGCTGTTACTGTTGTGGAGTTCGTAAAACATGAAAACATTTCAAATTGTAGGAGGCAAACTATCAAACAAATTTGGAATTTTAAAGCTAAAAAAAAAAAATCTGCTGTAAAAAAAACTTGGGAACCGGAGCCGCCAGATTTTTACGGCTCTGGCTCCGGCTCCAGCAAAAAATAGCGGCTCCACGGCTCCGCAAGCCTGCTGCTGATCGACCGGAATGGCAATGCAAGGGTTTTTTCCTGCCACTCGGACAGAGGGGAGGGTGTAATGTGCCTGTACCCTCAGCCCGAAATGGCAAGCTGCGCAGGTGTGCTTGAGTGGGACAGTGGAAGAGTGTTCTATACAGGCTAAGTAGTATTCTATAAAAGCTACATAGTGTTTTAGTGTTCTATAAGGCTATATAGTATTCTATAAAGCTACATAGTGTTCTATAAAGGCTACATAGTGTTCTATTATTCTTTACAGGCTACATAGTTTCAGTAAATGTCAACATCTTGACCGTAATTTTGATATTGGTAAAATACAAATGTGTATTATTCAATATCTCCCGAAATATGCCCCTATTGTCGGCTACAACAAACCAAGTTAATCTGGCATCGCTGCTTAACGCGCCACTATTGTGAATACAAACTAATGTCATAAACTACTGTCGTACTATTTTCTTTTTTAACAATGTACCTACCATATATAGTCCTAACTACAAACAACGATTACCCTAATACGACAGGGCTCATTGCTTTCAACTGCGTTAACCTCTCCACTGGATTGATATAATCAGAACCGGCTCTAGTCTAGACTAAGCCTGGTGTTTCATCATAAGAACTGAGTCTATTTCGGGCCTGATACATTGTATGGGCAAACGTTGTTGTATGTTCTACATATGAAAACTATACTTACTTTATCATTTGTCAACACCTTGGATGCTGTCATCAAAATTACAATCACAATTGTTATATACTTCTTCATAGTGATGAATTCTCAAGCAAACTTTACATTAAATGCCACACACCAAATATAGATTTATAAAAATAATTGATAGCCTACTATTACAGCACTCAATGAAAATGTTTATATTTATATTGTTGATTATTTTATCACACATTTCTAATGCTCGTGGTGTCTGAACATTTTTTTAAAAAATATGACGTCACTAGCTGTTAGTGTTTTCAATAAATATTCTGAAGTGCCGTCCGTATAAAAGAAATAACACAGTTTAAAAAGATAATCCTAACTCATCACAGTAAGAAATATCGCGGGAAACAGCAACAAACGTTGCAGACGTGAATATGTAAGAGAATGATAAAAAAGTTGAAATTAAAAAAAAAAAATTATGTTAGTAACTTTTTCATCACAAGCACAGAGACATATTTCTCTGTGACTGATTATTGTAAGTGAAAACCCACAGTGTAGAACAAATAATGTTATCTAACACAAAGTCTGTTGACGTGGAACACACTACCCTCCTACCACCACCCCTCACCCATGTGTACATTCAACTTTTACTTTATTTCTTCAATCAATATCAACAGTGGATAATCTGGTCACACGTTTCCGTGGTATACAAACCTATGGCAGTTGGGAGGGAGGGGATGTAATTGATGGAATGGACCCCCCCCCCCCCACATACACACACCCACCGGTACAAGTACCTTAAAGAAATGTGTTGTTTTTATTACTTACTTTTACACTACAACGTCTGTGTTGATGTACACATTCACTCAGCTTAGTATAATAGTTTTAAACTGTTAAGCCAAATGAGAATCAATGGAGATTAAACGTGTCAGACACGTTGATTGTTGCACACTATACAAAAACTATGTTTTTTAAACAGCTGGCACTGTGTGTAGACAACGTCTCCTTTCAAACTGTCTCAGTTGTGACGGAGAATTTACTGCCGTTTAATATGTCATAGAGCCAATGAGAACATTGTACAACAACATACCGTATTCAATTCAACTACTTACGGAAATATTGAAAACTCAATGAATAGACGAGACAGGTGTGTTCACGTGGCTGAGATCTACAACCCCAAGTGACGTAATAGCATAAGGGCTCGTCCATAAATTTTGTCAACAATTTAAGGGGAAGGGGTATGGAAAGGTTTGACAGTTGTTGACATGGGGTATGAGATTTTTTGAACGTCAAAAATTTCATCATTTTGGTATTTAAACTTAAATATTTTATGAAATTTTACGCATAGGGTTAAATAGCATTTATTGAACTTAGAATATGGTAAAAATATTATTCGAACAATGAAATAAATTGATGATATCTAAAATATTAATATGGCTTATTGATATGAATGTTAGTATACAGTGAAGTATTTTATAAAAATTAACTCCCTTTCAGCCTATTTTTAGCCATTACAATTTTGAAAAAAAAAAAAGTTGAAATTACCTGATGTTTATCAGTGTGCATAGTTCTGTCAGAATGCTCATTCAGCAATCTAAAATTGATACAAAATATTTTAAAATGTCAAATGTTACAACTGTTGATTGTGGAATTTGCAAGACAGATATGGTCTAGCGGAACAATTTCTTTTGATAACAGTGGACAACACATTTCTTTCATTAATTTTATTATTTCTTTTTTTTTTTTAGCTATACTAATATTCTTACTCTAACTATAAAATATTATTTCTACTTTTACAAGCCTTCAAAGTTTAATGTCACAACTGAGGTTCCAACTCAAGAACACCGCCTTGTTCTTCAGAGATACAAACCAATCACTCAGTTTACTAACAGTGTACTGGTTGGTCGAAATCACTGTTTAAAAAAATAATTATTTATATCGATCTATAAATCAATTGTCAACGTGTTAACTAATACATTTGTTAAGGTTTTAACTAATACAAGCGTCAAAATACAAATGATAATGTGTCCTGCGCATGCCCGTAGCCAGGTCAAAGTAGGCAGGGAGGCACCAAGACCCAGCAAGAGGGCACCTTTACTTTTTGTTTATGTTTTTCCACTTTTTCTTCTTTTTTAAGCCGGGGGGGGGGGGGGGGAACGGGGCTGGTCCTGCGCCGGTCTTGTAATTATTTGTAATGTGCGCCAAGTAGGCTACTTCACAGCAGCTGTCAACTACAGTAACAGAGTCGCTCGTACGTTTTGGGGGGCAGTAGACAAAGGTGCACTTCAGGGAGTAAAAACGTTGTTTATTACAACGTTATTCTTCACTTCACTTCTTGCTTGTCTGTCTGCGGAATTTGGCAATCCAATTTTAGACCACTTTCCAATAAGCTATAGATAGCTCTGATACTTTCAATATAGCTCAGAACCTGATGACAATGCAATATTCTTACTATCTCATTATGATTTGTTGAGTTTCTTAAGTATTTTTCAAAAATAAAATTATTGTGGATGTAGAAAGAATACTTTACTGTTAAAAATAATTTAAATAGTAAAGAGTTTTAATGATAAAAATGTATTGAGGCTGAGCAATTCCTGATTTCTGTTATAAATATATTGACCATTTGTTCTGCTACACAATTGTTACATAATAGATACCTGATTTATATCATTATACTGTTGATTAAACGTACAACCCGAGAAGAACGACACAGATGCACGAATATAGCTTAACTATTTGTGTAATGTTTTATAAAATAATGAAAAACAAAGAACAGATCTATCAACAAAAAATTGACCAGTCTCAATTATTAAATTTAAAATAAAATTAATTCTGCTAAAAAGTAAATTTGCAAATTAAATAACATCACTCAGAATCATGCATGTTGTACTTTATTATTTTATTATACATATGTATTAAATGAAATCAGAAGTCGATGTTATTTTATTAACTTATTTAAGTTCATAGTTGTCCTCAGAAGATATCAATATATAAAACTATTAGAAGGTTGCGAACTTATATTATTATATGTTTCACATCTGCTAATGTCGTGGTTTAGCATTGAATTTATCTAAAAATGCTTCAGCATTCAGATTGTCTGTTAAATCTTTTTCAAATGCAAGCAGGACAAGATTGCTGAGCATTCGTGTGAGGGTTGAGAAACTGTTCTCACACATGGCTGTTGAAGCCTCAAATGCCATTGCTGCCCAAAATACCCAAAAGTGAACTTCCATAAGATTGAATCTTTTATGGCCAGAAATTAGATAAGTTATATATGTAAGTAAAAAAGCCTGAATGACTGCCAAAATAAAAGTTTTTATTGTTATTGATTTATATTAAAATTTTGTCAAAAAGCTCAAGTCATGCATGGGAGGGGGGGGGGGAGCTCAGGTTACGGGCCTGCATGAACACAAACATCCAGACCTTTCTAACATACTCTAATTTCTATAAATGAAAACCTGTTCAATATAATTACACTATATCAATATATTGATTCAATTGACTTTACAAGTATTACATTCTATATCATGAGTTTAAGTTATACAACACTAGAATTAATTTTATATACTCATATGCATTTTGTTATAGAAGTTCTAATAAATGAACTGCAATATCGTGATATTTCGAAAACCTTCTGTAATAATTCTTTTGGGATTTAATTTTTAACATTGCAATAATTGTGCAATAAACGAATTGAAATATACAAAGAATATTTACACATATTTTAATCTTAATATTCCATTCAAACTATACTAATCACATGTACATTTTAAAATGAACTAAAATAGGACAAAACAGTTTTTAAAAATAAACAACAAAATTTGTATCCAGATTTTGTATTTTATTCAGTTTCAAATATAATTAAATTGAAACCTACATATTTCAAAACATTATTGTTGTGTCAGAAGAAACCATGACTTCGCATACTCAACTATCACTTGCAAAACTAATTAAACATGTCCTTTAAATTACAAAAAACTAAGATGGCTGGTTGTTTAAAAGTGTATGTCCCAGTTGACAGCACCAGGGATGTCATAGCCCACAATGCTTCCTTTGCCAATACATTCACCAGCAAAAAACCAAAAGGCGATTTCAGCTCCAACAAGTGTATTTACAAAAGCTTCCTGAAATAAAAAAAAAATATTTAGTGCAATTACATGAAAGAAGCTTTTTTAAGTGCTTAATTCAGATAGGGACAACTTCAACTTCCAGTTTAAAAAAATCATGGATTTGTTTGTTGTTTAACCTTCCATACAGTCACTTTCAAATAGGTAGTTCAAACCAATGTAAAAAACATTCTCACACTTGACAGGTCTTTTTTTTGCATGTAGCATTTTTAACTTGAATCTTATACTGTTCAATCATTTGGCATTTTTCCTCACAAACAACCATTTTGAATACTGAAGCAGTTTGTGCAGAATTGGATGAGCTTTAAATTGATATCAAAATGCAATCATTAATTTGGGGGTAACAATATTAAATATAATTTTTATTTTTCAATTTTGGTATGTATGTTTTGTTGAAATAAGTGATCCAAAATATCAACTCTGAATAGATCGTCAAATTTTCTATAAAAGAATGGCAATTAAATTTAAATATTGCATAAGGAAATATTCTGCAGTGTGTGTTATTCAATGCTTGAAAATTCCTGTAAATGTGCAACTTTCAAATTTATAAAATGGCAAATGCTGGTGAATATAAAGCTTCTAGCACTCATCCAAATATATTTATACCAGCACATATACATATATACTTTAATTAATTCAAAGCGTTTTAAAATAATAATTGTAATTTTCTTCATTTTTCTCTCAAATAGAGGACTTTAAAAAGTAATTCAGTATACACAGAAGCTAAAATAATTATGATAATGATTAAGCTTATAATATGCTTCACATTATCTCTATAATAGATTACGTTAATTTTTTGTGAATTTTTCCAAATCGTCCTTTTTAGCGATTTGTCTCCCTTGACAAATACATGTATGATGAAAAGCAATGGTTGAAACAAATAAGTGATATATTACTATTAATTTAGAGCAGTGAAAAAAATTGAGTGCTGTCTATGGGTATGTATGTGCTGCTGTTTTTCAATTAATTTAAGGGTTTATAAAAAAAGTAAAAAATTTGACTTTTAACAAGCCAACTTTTTTATTTTTTATGATACACTAATAAATTTAGTATCCACATTCTTAGAATGTGTTTTTTGCAATAAAATAAAAATATGATGGGAAATCAGTTTGAACTACATAGTTCAAAATAAATTTTAAACAGTGCCTTATTATGTGGAAATCTAAAGGCAGTTATTACTGCATTTAAACGCAAAAAAATCTATAGGCATCTTACTTCTTTTAGGAACTAAAGTAGTTTCAAAAGTATAAATGTTAGTTCATAGGCCAACCTTTTTCTGTGCTGCAAAGGTTGTTTTTTTTAATTGGTAGATATATTCCTTAATTTTAAAAAACAAAAGTGAAAATTTTACACTTAAGAATAAAAATATTGACATTAAAAAAAAATAAAACAAGAAAAAAAAAATCTCATTTAATAAAAAAAAAAATTAAATGTTAATCATTGCAGAGAGTGTGAGCATTACCTTCACAGTGAGCTGTCTCCATTTATAAGTTTTTGCAGATAATATTAATCTCTGGACTCCTAGAGGAACTTCGGACATCTCACCCAAAGTTGGAGGTCTGAGTTCTACTTTAGCATACCTCCAAGCAGTTGTCAGCCTTGGTTTAGTCAGTGCAAGAAGGGCTGAATATTAGAAATATGTAAAAAGAGATAAATAAAAATCTAAATACAAATGCACATATAAAATGGTAACGATAAATCCAATCTTCCAAATGTCTGTCTGTGTTGAATAGCACTTTGGCATTAATAAGCAATTCTGAATTTTTTAAAATACTTAATAATATCCTAGTGTATAAATCTCATTTAGAACATAAATCACACAGGACTTTATACCCAATATGTAATTACCCAGGCTCCGATGGTGATGTAAACATTTGGGATTAATAGTCATTTGAGGAAATACATTTTGACACAAAAACAAAATATGTATTCAATTACAATCAAGAACTGTATAATAAGCAGAGTTTAAGCACAATATGAATTGAATACAATACAAAAATAGTAATGCAAATAAAAATCATGCTAAACACAATAAAATAGGCTGATGCTATGCCCACAAATTTCGTGGACACATCATAAAAAAGCTATGCTCACGAAAATTTTTGTAAACGCAATTTATGAAAAGACTATGTCTGAGCAATATTTACATGCAACTAAAATTTGGATTTATTTTTCTATACATCTTTTAAAAGTTACGTTTATCTATTTATTTAGTTGTGTGATAGGCACATGTTTTAAATATCAACCTTTTGCAGCTATTAAAAGAAATTAAAATTAATTCAAACTAGTAAATGAATAGTCTGGATGTTTGTTTTATAAGTCAGTGCGGCAAACGGACTGCATATTATTGCATATTTTTTGTTTTCGGGGTTAGGGTTAGGAATAGGGTTAGGCGCAATATCTATAGCCGGACCCCGAAAAAAATATGGAGTCCGTCTAGAGCACATGCGCACATCTATAGCCGGCCCCCGGAAAAAATAATACGGAGTACGGTTAGCCGAGCGCATGCGCACATCTATATTTGGACCCCGGAAAAAATACTATGGAGTCCCGTTTTGGAACCGTAGCCACTGCATTAATGAAATTGTTTAATTCCAATGTGAAAGCAGAGCAGCAGCTAGCTATTGCAACGCCCTGTGAGAATTACATTAAAAAAAAACAATTATCAGTGCTTTTATGCCACACCTTCCTAGTTCTGCACCCAAAAAACTTCAGTACCTTTTCTACACTACCATGTGCAAGATGAACTAGTAGATACAACTTTTGAACTTAAAATTGTTTTTGACCTTTTTAATTGAATATTTATAGTTTACCCAAGCCTTCAAGCTAAGTAAAACGTTTGTACAATTCTTATAAACAATTTATATTTGAATTTTGAGTTTGTTAACTCATAATACAAATTAAAAAATTGACTTAGACCAAGAGAAAAACAAATTACAAATAAGATACGATCCATGACTGAATATTAAAATTGTCGCTCAGAGGGCATGTATCGAAAACTGGTAAGCTAAAGACGAAATATATATTTTTTTATAAATTTTAAAATAAACTACAAAAATTCAAAAAAGAAATTATTTTGAAATAAAAAGGAACTACTAATCACCGCAGACAGTCTTGTAATTAACTACCTACCGTTGCCTTTAGAACTGAAATATGTAACGACCTTCGCCATTTTCGGTATTTTCTGTTGCAAGGGAGAAAACTACCAGAAATTTAAAGCTCTTTTACTATGTAAAATAAGTAAAGTCAGAGTGCTTAAAATAGTTTCTCAGTCGACTACATCTGGCCAATAAAATACAAGAATTAATGAATGAGAATCTTGTGTAGTAAGACCACAAAAATTAAAGCAAACCTGTGGTTAATGTTTATTTGAGGTTTATTATTTCAAAACTAATTTTTAAATAAACTGTGTTCGTAGATAATACGTTTGTTTTATGTAGATCCACATTTTTTTTTAAATCGTGCTTTCCGTGAATTGTGAATTAATTTATATTTCATATCTATGTTATGTAATTTGATGTACGCACTAGCTCCACGTACGTCATTTGACGTACGATGTATTTTTTTTTACCTCGTACGTCAACAGAATGAACTCTTATGATTTGAAGTTATTTTCTTTTCGCAATTTTTTCTAATTATACATTAAAATGAGAGGTTAGTTTGTGTGGCACGCTAGTGATGTAGGTTGTTCGCTTGGCTGAGACCCAGTTTGGCTAGCTATGTGCGGGTTCGATTCCTAATAGAGGCATACATTTTTTTGTTCAGATTTTATTTTTCAGGATCAGGGTTAGGGATAGGGTTAGGGTGTGGAGCAATATCTATTGATGGTTATTTTTTAAAAAATCATAATTTTTTTTTTCCAGATTTTTTTTTCCGGATTAGGGTTAGGGATAGGATTAGGGATAGGGTTAGGGTGTGGAGCAATATCTGTTGATGGTCATTTTTTAAAAAAATCATAAATTTTTTTTTCCAGATTTTTTTTCAGGATTAGGGATAGGGTTAGGGATAGGATTAGGGTTAGGGTGTGGAACAATATCTATTTATGGTCCCCGAAAAAAAAAATATCTCCGATTTTTAACAGTAAATGAGATCATCAACGTCTGCAGTAAATAAGAGTTCTCATTCGTTCTGTTTACTCTTTAAATGTGTTAAAACGATCGCCGATTTTGAGCACCATCATTGTGTAAGTAATAATATCATAATATAAACTGCATTTATAACTTTACATCATAAGAGTTCATTCTGTTGACGTACGAGGTAAAAAAAAATACATCGTACGTCATATGACGTACGTGGAGCCAGTGCGTTTGATGTATTTAAAATTATGAATTTTTTAGGCCACTCATTGGATTTAAATCATTCCAACAATAACTGAAACACTACTGTTTACTTTATTTCAACCAATTGATCAACATTCAAGTTATTAATTATATCATTAAATAAATGTCTATAAATATTGCCATTTGTCATGATTTGAAACTAATTCTTACCACAGTACCTAAGGTCTAAATAGAAAATATCAATTTTAAACATACCTAATCAGCTCAGATAAACTGATAACTAAAGGGGAAAAAAATTACACTTATCTGCACTTTGTGTACTTGTACAGTATACACAGCTGAAATTATTTTTTATTAATATCAATTATTAATTTTTTTTTCACAGCGTTACAGTTTGAAAATAAGTCTGCCCACAATTGAATCCGTCAAAAAGTCACAATGGATGTAGTACTGAGCTATGCAGATCATTATTTCTTGACTCCTTATGTTTATCCCTCCTCTTGGCCTGAAAATGATCCTTGGCGACAAATAGCCTCTCTTCTTTTAATTGCCAACATTGGAGCCTATGTTTTATATTTCATCACAGCAACACTAAGTTATTTGTTTATATTTGATCACAGACTGATGAAACATCCACAGATTCTGGAGGTGAGTTTTATTATTATTTTCAGTGTTGCATTTAAATAGTTGTGTAGGGAATTTCATAGTACCTTATTATGAATTCACTATTACATGTATAAATATTTTATTAGCACTTCTTCATTTATACAGTGTTATTGATTCAGATGTATGTTTTCAGAATCAGATAAGAAAAGAAATACTATGTACAGTGATATCAGTTCCCTTCATGAGTATTCCTACAGTTAGTTTGTTCTTCTTGGAAGTGAGGGGCTACAGTAAACTTTATGATAATGTCAGTGACACAAGACTAGGTAAACATTCAATATTTTTAAAGTTTGAAATGAGTTGCTTGAACAATTTACAACGATTTTATAGAAGATAAACAAAACATATAACTCATTTGTTAGCAAAATTAAATATGTGGTAAACAGGACTACAAATGTTAGGAAAATGAGTTTCTTAGAAAATATTTTCAGCATTAATATTGAAAGAATCATATATTAGTTTCTGTATCTCTAATTTGCAGTTAGGTTATTTTTTGTGCCTAGTTATCAATAATTTTTTAGCCAGAAATCTCATATGACTGTGACATATATTTTATTAACAGTGTGTGGAAATCCTGAAAAATTACATATAAAGCCATTTAATTATTTGCATTTTAATTTGATTTCATCTTCAGGCTATGTGGGTGTCATCCTAAGCATGTTTACTTTCATTGCTTTCACTGACATGTGTATATACTGGATTCATCGTTTCCTTCATCACAAGCTGGTTTACAAACATCTTCACAAACTACATCATAAATGGAAGGTAAGAGGTAGTAAACAAACATCTTCACAAACTACATCATAAATGGAAGGTAAGAGGTAGTAAAAAAAAAATAATAAAGATTAATCCATTCATAGAAAAGAAGGTATCAAATGATTAATATCATTTTAAAACATAATTTTATTTCAATTAGTTTATGAATGTTTATTAGTAAGACTTGAAATATATTTATATTTACTACCTGTAAACACACTGTTATTGCTGTGTTGTTGCAATTTAAATTTTGTTGTAACAAATGTACTTAATGAAAAAAAATTTTACTTTTTTTTTTTAATGTCACTTTGCTTTGATTTTACGGATTATTCTTATTTGTTGCTGTCATCAAAATAATTAAATTTTGTTTTTCAGGTTCCAACACCTTTTGCTAGCCATGCATTCCACCCATTGGATGGATTCTTACAGAGTTTACCTTACCATATCTACCCATTTCTATTTCCACTTCATAAGGTAAAATTTTAAAAATACTCATTCAGTTAATTTTGGGGTTTAAAGAGATTTTTTTAAAAGTAAATGTGAATAAGTTTTAAGATCTACCATTTTACATTTTTTAATATTTTTTTACCCCCTACTATCTGAGCACTACATTGAAAAGTTGCCATAACTGATGTGATGGGAACTTATAATTTATTCATTATAATAAAATTTTGTTAAAGAGGGGGTGGGGAGCAACATTTCTCTCCCATCTTTTTTTGTGCATTCCGTTCATAATAGTTATGATATATGATACTTCAGTAATTTTACTTAAATAGTATGGCACATCAGTTGGCTTTTTGGTACAAAGCTTGTTGGCTTATTATGTAACATTTTTTTTCATGCCTTTACACTTCAGCGTTAAGTAATATATGAATGGCCCCATTTGTAATAATGTTTCACTGTACTAATTTTATATTTGTGGCAGTACTTGAAACAAATTTCTGCTGCAGTATTATATTAGCCTTAAAAGAATATTAAATCTGTCCACCAATGTATTAAGTGTAATATGTTATAAAATCTAACAATATATATTGTTGCAGTCGTAAATTGGAAAGTTTCATCGACTACAATCAAAGCGAAAAAATCCAGTCTTTTTTCATTATATTTTTCATTGTTTCTCTTGTTTTAATAATAATACTACTAGCTGTACCCTGCTAAATATTTGCAAGACTTTTCTTTTTTCAAAGCATCATAGATTACCTTACAATTGTTTTATTATTTTTTAATAGATGTATCGGTGTTTATATCTGATAGGTGACATATCTGGGTCTATTTCTATTTGTCAACATCTGGACTGTGTCCATTCATGATGGAGATTTTAGAGTTCCAGAGAATCTGAAGCCCATTGTTAACGGCAGTGCTCATCATATGGATCATCACCTTTTCTACAACTACAACTATGGTCAGTTTTTCACACTGTGGGACAGAGTTGGTGGTTCTTTTAAAAATCCCAGCTCTTTTGAAGGGTGTGGTCCAATTGATTTGATTTTGTCTAGAGAAAAAGATCAGAGTAAAGTCAAGTCTGGCTCACAGGATTTTAGAAATGGCAGCAACAAGAAAAAAGTCTAATGTTATGAACTGTAGACTTTTAATAGATCAATCATTTTTGGTATGAAAACCTATTTCATGTGTACATTTCTCATCAGTCCTTATGTTCAATTAGTTAATTTAATCAAAGATTAAAAACAAAATATATATGTGCCTTTGAGGCTCTTTTAAAGTATTCTGTGCCGAGGAATAGGGATAGGTCAATAAATAAAATAGATCGCAGTACACTACCTGTGAAATGATGTAGTGAACTGAGCTTATTATAACTTAAGCTGAAATCGCCGGAAGAAAAAGATTGGCTGCCATTATTGGATTCTTATCCCACTGAGCTATTTTTAGTCATTGGTCTTATATATGAGCAATTAACACATTAAGATAAACACACTACATGTAATACATAATTAAATTAGATGTGATCACATTAATATAAACACACTACATGTAATACATAATTATATTAGATTTGATATTTTCTTTTTCTATATTTCTTAATCAACTTTAAACTTATTTAATTTGAATAAGGAAATATTTAATTATTACAAAATTGGAGATTAATGTTATTTCATAATGCATTGTAGTACCTCGACCAGATCTTTTTATCTATATTTAATATTGACCAATTAGCAAGAATTAATTTCTTTCTGTGTCTTAAGTTGTTGTATATGTGAAAATTTTTCATAGCTAAGTGAAAAGGCCTCCAAGTGGTGTTGCACCTTTTTCTTCCTCCCAATTACATGTAATAGTAATTATGAAGGCATTGAACACTCCAGTTTAGCTCAGTGCATGGACTACCTACTTATTCAGGCATACTTGTATTGACAGTTGAGGTATTGCAGAAATTTTATTGTACTTGAATGATATCCGATTTCAATCATTCTATTGAAGTACCATTATAACATTGCTATGGTGATATTTTTGTTTTAATTTAATTGGTGTTATTATTGCTCTTAATTATTGCACTATATTTAAGGTTTATATCATTAATTTTTTTTATTTGAACAAGATTGCTGAATTTCTTCAAGGCATTTCATGAGAGCTATTAAATAAATATTTGATTTTAAAATTTTAAATTTCTGAACTTGATGATTTAATCTCTTACAATTTGTTTTTAATATTTTTTTCTTCGCTAGAAAGTTTATTTAAGAATATTGTTAATTTAATTATGATCTGACAGATGTATTTAGAAGGTTCATCATGTTATTTATTTAAATTTTACTTAAAGTATTTAATTTGTACATAAAATAATCTAATAATATTTTCTAAAAGTAAACTAATAATTCTTATTAGTATGCTGTAGTCTGACAACATTGGGAAAATATTAGAAATATTTAGAAAATCTCATTAAAAAAAGTAAGAATAAAACAGTTAAATTGCTGCTAATTTGTATATTTCTGTCGATGTAATTTTTTTATCACATCTGACATCTTTTAGCCATTAAACTTTTTTTGTAGAACAGTGGTAGTCTTTTGTTTAGTGTATCAGAAATGAAAAAGTGGTTGACAGGTTTTGTTTATGAGCATTCATTTTTTTACATAAAGTTACTGAACTGGGGGCTCTTTATATTGAACATTATCATTGTAGTCTGTATTTTATTCTGAATAAAGATTTTGGTAAAATCACATTTTTTTTCCCTACTCAAGAATTCTATACAAGATAATAGAGGGAAAAACCACTAGCTCTTTGTATGATTAAAAATGAAAAACATTGTGTTAGATATTTTTTTAATTTACTTACTAAAAAGTACATTTTTTTTTCTCGAAATATGGCATTATTTGGGTTTACTTACCATTAACACAAACAACCCTCTAGTTATTTCTTGTGAGATATTTTAATTATGTGTATTGCTTATTAAAATAATTGTGTACATTAATTGTTCAATGTAAACTAAGGCTGTGATACAACAATGATTTGGTTTTAAAATTTTGGAAAGTGTTCTGTCAAATTTACAGTAAAAATTAAATGTTTAAAAAGAGTAAATAAAAACATCTTATCTAAACATTATAATATCGGTGTTTTATAATGGACACTGGTCATTTCTAGTTGCCAGGAAGAATAAATGTTTGTCTGATCTAGAAACACTCTAGAGAAAGCCTATCAATTTACATTTTGTGTCCATTGTATGTTAAAAAAACATTTTTTTTACGCCTAGATGCTCACAGATGATTATTCTTCTCATATATTGGGAACAGTTGAAACTTTACATTTGTATAAACACTTATTGACTAGCTTTGTTTATTCTAAATTATTATACTTGTATTTCTAGACATTAGGAAAAAATATTTTAAAACTTCAAAAATGTTTAAAATAGATTTACTACAAAACCAAATTCATCATATGACTCATGTATACATTGGCTTATCACATTTTTTCAAAAACCCAAGTTGGGTTTTTTTTTTAATTAAATACCTCTGAAAATATTTTTTTTGGGTGAATTTTAAATTAGAACTCAAAACAAAAGTACTTTTTACAAAATATTTTCCTTACATATCTCTGACTTAAGCATTCATAGTATTTTGTAATAGGTGTATTAATTTGATTCTTCTAATAAAATTTTGCATTTACAACATTCATTTTAATTATGACTTGTTTTTATGGCTTTAAACATAAATACTTTATTTCAAACATCTTACAGGTTAATGTGTTTCTCTGACATATTAATATATATCAATTAAATAAAAAAATGCTCGCAAATATGACAGTCACACACTAATGTTAAAACATTATTTATATATATCCAATACTTTATACTAGTATATACAATGGCTTAAGTTTTTCTATTTGTAAAATTCTTTTTACGTTTTTTTTTAAAAATTAAATATAGCTTACCTTTTGTACTGATAAAATTGTAAGTGAAACAGAAATAATTATAATATTTGACGTTTGACTCATTGCATCTGCCGATGTGTGTCAACCTTCTACCATTTTTGTACTAAACATTAATGCCAATGTTAAAGTGTTGTCTGCATTACAATAGTCTCTTGTCTTTTTGCTATAGAACTGTCTCTCTTGTCTCTGCTATAGAAATGTCCATTCCTTAACTATCAAATCCAGTTGTTTTTTTTTTTTTGTATATTTAAATACAAAGTTTAAAAGCCTTTTCTAGCCTAACATTAGGTAGTTCGATAATGCTGTTTTTAGCTACTTCCAGAAATGTGAAAAAATGGAAGGTGGTTAAACATGCTTGACTGACAGGGGTTTTTATTTTGATTCAGAGTGATTTAAACTTCTACACTGTATAAACATTTTTTTGCAAGAGGGGATAATCAGGAGTGGAGGTGTTTTATTTATCTTTGAATAAATATGTTAGTCTATCAATAAAAAAAATATTTTGAAGAAAATGTAAATTTTGTATGTTATATGGTTAAATATGTCACTGTTTGAACTAAACTCTTGCAATATTTAATTATTGAATAACATTGCCCATCTTAGTCTTAGCTATTCAATTACAACTTGGTATGTCATAGGTTTTAACAGAATACATTTATATAGAAAGCTTTGTGTTTTTGCTGATTTTCAAAGTATAAATTGACATTTGTAGATTTTAAAACATATTTAGATAAATTTAAAAAAAATAATAATATTGAAATCAAATAATTTTAATAAATGATAGCCTATTTTATATAAATCTGAAAATTTTAGATAAAATGTGTTCCAGTCTTTCAGAACTTTGAGATAAAATGTGTTCCAATCTTTCAGAACTTTGGCCTGCAAGTGCCATAAAGGCTACATCTTCATCATGTCTTTATGTCTTACAATGATGTACATCAAAGATATACATTTTTTGTGAATATTAATTTAATAAATTGATGTCCAAATGTTTTAAAATAACATTTCATTTTTTTACATTTTTCATACTTTATTCTTTATGTAAAACCTGGCAAATATGTAATGAAAATTCCACTGAATTATATATGTTTGAAAATGTTATTGGACTTTGTGCTTTATAATATTTCAATTAAAATATAAATTTATAATAATATTAAACGAATGGTTTATTTAACCTTAATTTTAATCATCTGATTCTACAGTACAGAAACAGGGGGATGGATGGTCGTGTGGTAAAGCGCTCGACAGTTGACCTGTAGGTACCTGATTTGATCTCCAGTGAGGACCAAGGAAAATTTTCAGTTCTCGGCTTAAGTCCCCACTATATCTTCCGTCATGCCTCCATGGCCATTACACTCTTTGCTGTGGTGGGGACGAAAGAAGGGCACTACAAAAACCTAAAAATTATCCCATTTAGGTGTGCAATTTTTTTTGAGGGACAGTTGGTTGTGTGGTAAAGCACTTGACTGTCGACCTGAGGGTCCCTGGTTCGATCTCCGGTGAGGACCAATGGATATTTCAGGTCATGGCTTAAGTCTTCGCTATATCTCCCGTGGTGCCTCCATGGCCATTGCACTATCGGCTATGGTGGGGATGAAAGAAGGGAATCATAAAAACCGTCCCATTAGTGGTTTATAGGATCTAAGAGATATCATCTCATCCTTACAGGGACTTAACACACAGTATGGAAACATCCTGTCAGGCACTAACAAAGACCTAACTGTTCTTGGCCTAACTGAATTTTTATTTTAAAATATATTTATAATCAAAATATATCAAAGTATTTATGTGGAAAAATAGAAGTTTATAAATAAAACAAAATCTTTACAGTAAAGTAATTTTTGTTCACATTTTTTTTATTCCCCATTTTTAGGCATGAGGAAAACTCATAACTTTTGTACTAATTTACTTAGACAGCATTTAGCAAGATCTATCAAATATTTTTTACTTTATGTTTTGAAATTATCAAAGATCCTACCAATGTATAAGATACTTCAAACTTATGTTGACTAACTACTTCATTGGAAGGCAATTATTGCCTTGTAATGTCATCACAGAGCTGTTAACACAAAACTGACCATTAAAAAAATTGGTTACTGAAACTGATAAATACTACACTTCACTGTCCCCATTAGCCCTAGGGGCTTAAGGGAACTTTACTTTTTATGTTATCATGGAGTCTATTACGGCTCTCGGTGAATCACTTTTATTTATTGTTTTATTTCTTTTGTTTTTTAACTAAATATTATGGATTCTATTTCATTATAGCAGTGGTCCCCAACCCCCGGGCTGCGGACCCCGACCGGTACCGGTCCGTGGAACAATTGATATTTCTTTTTTTATTTATTGATCTCGTGATTGTGCGACTTTCCATTTACGAGAAATAATCAACTCTCCTCCCCCATTTCGGTGGGCCGCAGTGAAATTATCAAATGCTGAC
This sequence comes from Bulinus truncatus, assembly GCA_021962125.1. Lineage (NCBI taxonomy): Eukaryota > Metazoa > Mollusca > Gastropoda > Planorbidae > Bulinus > Bulinus truncatus. The sequence goes on along the minus strand of JAGDYQ010000038.1, from coordinate 1,516,660 downwards.
CAGTCCTTGGCTAGAAAAAGGTTGGGGACCACTGCCTTATAGAACTTAATGAACAAACTAGACAATGGTCTCCCCTGACATTCTGCCCATGCATATAATTTTGTTAAAATGAAAGTCTCAAAAATTACTTTTTATCAGTGAAGTCTCTTATTGAATCTTAATACATAGATGAATATTGGTTTATTGTAGATATAAATCTGAAATTAATTAATACAGATGTATATCACATATAACATACAAGTTAATAAACAAAACTAAAAAAAAAGTTCTGCACATAAATGCATTATGCTTTTGAACTATGAAACTTCATTAAATTACAGCAGTTGATATGAAAGTATTAATGTGAAAACTTTTGAACTAGAAGTTTTTATTTGTGTTCATCCAACAACATTAAATCAAGGATGACATCTGTCGTTATTTCTATACCATAGGAATAACAATTTGATTTTCTGAATAAATGTCATATAAATATTTAGAAAAAAATCAAACAATTTGTTCATTGTTATGTCACTTGTATAATATATTCATTGGTTGATATATGACAGTGGAATATTTCATTTCTCTATATTCAAGTTTGTTATGGAGTTATGTCACCATCATAACAAACGTTCATTTCACTGTGACAATAAATACTTAGGTACAGTTGTAATACAAATTAAACTTTTTTATTGAACACAATAAGGTGAAACTTTATAATACAGTACATCATTGAATACATTGTTGAAATACAGAAAGTATATCTTAGCATATATCAGGAGCGTATATCTATGAGAGGTTTCATTGTTCTTGATCCGTGGTTCAATGAGAGGTTTCATTGTTCTTGATCCGTGGTTCAAAGAGAGGTTTCATTGTTCTTGATCTGTGGTTCAATGAGAGGTTTCATTGTTCTAAACCCGTGGTTCGCAACTTTTGACAAGACGTAGAAAAAAACAAACATTAAAATAACACTTGAAAACAGGGGAGGCAAACCTGTTTGAAATCAAGAGAGCAATGTAAACAAGAACATTGCATCCCTTGTTCTTAAATGACAATTTGTAATTTAATGATTTATTTAGACTCTCGTAGATCAACAGTCCAACAATGGTGTCATATTTTTCATAGAAAGAAAATAAATCCTCAATTTTAACTCACAAACCTAAGATGACAAATGTATGGAGGTTCTCATAGTATACAATGACTAACTCCAATTCACTGCTCTGTATTTGTTACTTGGATAATAATACTGAGAGCGATCATTTCAACAACTCCTTTATTGTTCAAGTTAATTAATCGCTTATCGAACATAAATATAGTTACACACGTTCTCTTGCATACTTTATACAGTCCATTCTGTGTTGGTCCATTCAAGTTTGGTTTAATAAGTTGAGCTTACAATTCACCAGTGCACTAAACGCCACTTGCAATGTTACCATATCTAGATTTCCAAATATGAATGACAAATGAAAAAGCCACCAAACTTCCCACAATACATAAAGAGCCAGATGTAATGATAAATATTTTCACGTGACAAAAGACAAACTTGCAGTCTTCCACTGGTGAGTACAGGTAGGATCTGAGGAGAAGCGTTAAAAAAATGTTTTAATGAGGATATTATTGGCCAATACCATCGGGGATTAAAATAACAGAGGCAAGTAGCCAGGAGAATTTAAAATGTGTCTAGTTAAGTCTAGTATTTCACTGATTGGCTCCATGAATGTGTCTAGTTAAGTCTAGTATTTCACTGATTGGCTCCATGAATGTGTCTAGTTAAGTCTAGTATTTCACTGATTGGCTCCATGAATGTGTCTAGTTAAGTCTAGTATTTCACTGATTGGCTCCATGAATGTGTCTAGTTAAGTCTAGTATTTCACTGATTGGCTCCATGAATGTGCCTAGTTAAGTCTAGTATTTCACTGATTGGCTCCATGAATGTGTCTAGTTAAGTCTAGTATTTCACTGATTGGCTCCATGAATGCCTTTTTTGACTCAACTTGTGGTTAACTTTTGTTTTGTGTTCATTGACAAGCTCGTACACTCAGTATCAATTAATTAATTATTTTAAGTGTTTGTTCTATAATTAGTGTAGACATAACAATAGATATAAATAAACCTCCATGTACATAAATTATATCGTCATAAATAAAGACATTCATTCGCCACGATAAAATTTCTGCTACAGACACCATCTATTTACTGTTCTCAATTGAAGCAGGGAATTAAGTTCCTACGATGTTGTGTGTTTTTGCTTGAAGTGGACATCAACAAATAATGTCATTTTTTTTTATTTACCACGAATTAAAAAAAACGATAATTCTGGGAGTATTTACATTTTTGCAGACCTTTACAAGGAAAACATATTATTAGGAAGAGATTTACAGTTGGATAAACTTATGTTTCTCATTACATGTTAGAAGTGAGCATAACTATTTTTTATCAACAACGACTGTCGTTATATGAGCCATCCAACAGCGACTGTCGTTACATGAGCCATTCAACAGCGACTGTCGTTACATCAGCCATTTAACAGCGACTGTCGTTACGTAAGCCACCCAACAGCGACTGTCGTTACATGAGCCATGACTTAAATTGCCAACATTTACATCACAAGATTCTTTCATCATTAAACACAAACCGCATTAATTCGAATTCACATAAAAAATTTACATCTAAGATAATAGGCATTTGTTTATCTGTACGGTTTACTTCAAGGGGTGTGTGGAGGAGGGTAGGGGTTGACTGAAAGTGCGTTCTATTTTTAAAGCCTAATGATTATGAAACAACCATCCTAGCCTGTCAAATGAAACAACCATCCTAGTCTGTCAAATGAAACAACCATCCTAGCCTGTCAAATGAAACAAACATCCTAGCCTGTCAAAAGAAACAACCATCCTAGTCTGTCAAATGAAACAACCATCCTAGCCTGTCAAATGAAACAACCATCCCAGCCTGTCAAATGAAACAACCATCCTAGCTTGTCAAATAAAACAACCATCCTAGCCTGTCAAACGAAACAACCATCCTAGCCTGTCAAATGAAACAACCATCCCAGCCTGTCAAATGAAACAACCATCCTAGCTTGTCAAATAAAACAACCATCCTAGCCTGTCAAACGAAACAACCATCCTAGCCTGTCAAATGAAACAACCATCCCAGCCTGTCAAATGAAACAACCATCCTAGCTTGTCAAATAAAACAACCATCCTAGCCTGTCAAACGAAACAACCATCCTAGCCTGTCAAATGAAACAACCATCCTAGCCTGTCAAATGAAACAACCATCCTAGCCTGTCAAATGAAACAACCACCCTAGCCTGTCAAATGAAACAACCATCCTAGTCTGTCAAATGAAACAACCATCCTAGTCTGTCAAATGAAACAAAATATAAAAGGGCCCGCAAATTTTCCAGCCTTTAAGACACATTCCAACCATTGGGCCGTGCACATATTCCAACCATTGAGCCGTGCACATATTCCAACCATTGAGTCGTGCATATAGTCCAACCATTTAGTCGTGCACATATTCCAACCATTGAGTCGTGCACACATTCCAACAATTGAGTCGTGCACATATTCCAACCATTGAGTCGTGCACATATTCCAACCTTTGAGCCGTGCACATATTCCAACCATTGAGCCGTGCAAACATTCCAACCATTGAGCCGTGCACATATTCCAACCATTGAGCCGTGCACATATTCCAACCATTGAGTCGTGCACACATTCCAACCATTGAGTCGTGCACATATTCCAACCATTGAGCCGTGCACATATTCCAACCATTGAGTCGTGCATATAGTCCAACCATTGAGCCGTGCACATATTCCAACCATTGAGTCGTGCACATATTCCAACCATTGAGTCGTGCACATATTCCAACCATTGAGTCGTGCACATATTCCAACCATTGAGTCGTGCACATATTCCAACCATTGAGTCGTGCACACATTCTAACCTTTGGTATGTGTGTGGGGGGCTGCAATAATATCCAGACCCCACTTTATTATTTGGGGGGGGGGGGATCATATCAAACTCTTTTGATTTGTAATTTTAAGAGCTTTACTTAACACTGACCATACATAGACACATAACAACCCACTCTCATGGCACTATGTTTACGTTGACTTACTTGCTAATGGTGTCATCTGAATGGTGACATAAACAGCCTTTGTCTGCTTGCTGACAGTTGGCGTAGGTGAACAATTGTCCCAGGTGAATCCCAGAGAATACAGCGGCGGTGACACACAAAAATATGGAGATGGCAGACAAAACACTGCAAGTTGTCTAAATAGAAACACAAATGAAAATAAAAATTCATTATTGTAGGTTTTTATTACATTGTCTGGGGATAGACATAATAATTTTAAATTAACTTATCTTACCGATTTGAAATTTTGACAGATTGTGTATTTTCAATGACAATACACTATTTTAAAAGGTTCCAATATTTTTAGAGCATTTTCGAAAAAAAAAATGCTCTATTGTCCCCGTTTTGTCTGTCTGTCTGTCCGTCATCACCCTAGATCTCAACAACCATAAGTCCTAGACTCATGATGTATATATCAGTTTGTTGGTCTTGGCCTGCCAAGTGTACATGAAAAGTCCATTTCGCGATGTGTCGAGGAGTTAAGGTTGATTTAAATATACATTAATTGATTTAGTTTGTGCATGTGTGTTAATCACACTTTTTAAGTGACTCTAGAGAGTATGAATTTTTATATTGTTATGTGACGTAGTTTTTCTAGTTTGACGTCATTTAAGATTTTGCTTAGAAACAACCCTTGAAGATAGAGGCAGTTACTTTTTAGATCCTGAACGTATAGGACGTATTTTGTCTAACTTTAAAAGAAGTTACTATTTTGCTTTCAAACTAGCAAGTCGTGTATTGTTTGACTTTTTTAAGATGTGCTTGTATTAATAACGTAATAACGTGCCTTTATCTGAAGTTTAGTATAATATTTTAAAGTCTGTGTTTATTAATAAACGAAGAATCAGCAACACTGACTTGAACGTTTATTTGAGAATTGTTTGAGTACCATCAGCGACACGCTACCACAGCAGCGCCTCCACATTCATTCTGACTGCAACTGCAGTCAGACCCCCAACATCAATAATTTTACACCCTCACAGGGCGTAATCGTTATTTATTTTTGTAACAGTTATTCAACATGATTACTTCCCTCTCTATTTATCAAAACCCATACACGTGGAGCGAAAATCTATGGCTGTAACCCGGAAAAAAATACGGATTTCGTCCGGCGTAACCGTAGCCACTGCTTACACGGAAATGATCTAAAATGTTCTTTGTCCGAAACGGAAAAGACTTAAATTGCTTGTTTATGTTAAGCCGCCATTGCCAGCATGATAGGGTGTAGTGTGTCTTCCACACCAACATTGTTGGCAGCGCTGATGCATGTCTGCCAATGTCTACAGGGTGGTGGGGTGAGTGTGCCCGCTAACATCTGCAGGGATGGCAGAAAAAAGGGTTTTAAGACTTGCCCAGATTGGCCAGACCAGCAGGGTGTGTGTACTGCTGATCGGCCAGCATGGCAAGGCAGGGGGGATTTTACTGCCACTCTGACAGAGGGGAGGGTGTAGTGTGCCTGAACCCACAGCCCGAAATGGTAGGTTGCGAAGGTGTGCTTGAGTGGGACATAGTAGAAGGGTGTTGTGTGCCGACCACATCCGTCACCACCGCCAGCTGTAATACTATGGTCTCGGATAGTCCTCATTGACTACAGTACCACCAACGTCGCAAAAGGTTTTTTTTTCTTAACTAGAGAATCCCAATGATCTTTTCCCCGTAGACCATGGTAAGTCTCCCAGACCAGGATAGCCCGGCCAGGCTTTTTAAAAATTATGCCATTTGTTATGGTTCCAATCAATAAATTACATTATTGAGTCCGAAGCTAATCACTTTTTGATAATGTTTTATAAAAAGTGGGAAAGAGATTATGCTATCTGATATTTAGCACATGTTTAAGTACCAAGTTCTGAAGTAAGTTTGTTAATTTTTAGTTTTGTGCGCTTTCTTTAATATTCTATTTACATTTTACCAACAGTTTACATTAGTTCTATTTACATGTTACCAACAGTTTACATTAGTTCTATTTACATTTTACCAACAGTTTATATTAATTATACAATCAAAAAACAAAGTAAATACTGTGGGCACCAAACAGTATAAAATGAAAAGAAAACATGAAATAATAAAATAATTTTATAATAATACTAGTGGAAAAGCCTGCTGAAACTGGCTGAACGAAATTCTACAGAAGGGGTAAAAAATAAATATACGAAATACTGCAATAGAAAAGAACACGTGGCCTTTATTGCCATAAACAGAATACTATAGGAACAGAAATAACAAAGAAATGTATGAAATACTGTAATAGAAAATAACATCTGGCTTTTATTGCCATGAACACAATACGATATGAAAACTACCTGCGATGAAGAAACACGGTTACAACGCATACACCGCACGATATGAAAACTACCTGCAAGGGAGACACACGGGTTAGACGATTATGTATTTAAGGAAGTTCCTTTGGCTTTGACCAAATATGGGCGAACTACGGCTCGCGGGCAAAATGCGGCCCGCCGGAATGTCTAATCCGGCTCACTGCCCGTATTATAGTATTCTGCCCGTCATTCGCATCTAGCACTAGCCTTTTATGTTATGGAGTTGCCCATATATTTGTTCATGTCAGTACCGGCTCGCCGGTAATTAGGTCAATAAAATATCTGTAAATATTTGTATGGTCTAAGCCAGGGAGGTTGAATTACTGGAGGCGGCATGACGTCACTAGGCTGAAACCAGTGGGCGTTGCCTATCGCCGCCATGTTCGACTCAAAACATTGGTAGCTGTGTAGTGTGTATGTTATATTATTGTACTATTTTGAACGTTATAAAACACTGTGTTATAATTTTTAAAAAAGTAATAAATGCCCTCTTGTTTGGCGTACGGTTGTACACAACGACGACAAGAAAACGGGATATTGCTTCATCAGTTAGTCACTATAATAATAATGCTAATTAGTTAATTTGTTTGTGCTGTAAACCAGTGCTGTAAAGCAGTGCTGTTGTGATATGTGTCAAGGATGGCGATTGGGCTACTTATTATTTCTTCAACAATTGCCTTCTCACACAATGCACAATAATTGAATTACACAACTACTCTCAATAAAAACACTAGAAGTCAGTTGTACTCTCAATAAAACCACTAGAAGTCAGTTTGACTCAAAATATGAAAATGATCGTTGCTTTATTTAATATAATACAAGTCACAACATTTTATTCACTAAAAGCACTTAACAAAAAGCCACATCAATACTATGGCTTCACAATATCAATTCCTCGAAAATAACCGCACTCACAATTCTTACTAACTCCTTCGTTTGTTCCCAATTAACTACTTCCCTCAAACTCTAACAAAACTACACAACACGGTCGATCTACGCTTAACAATTCCTCTCAACAATTCCTTCCCGAACTAAACTAACATTCTCTTATATAGGCTAGCTGGACAAAGCATCCTATCATTCTAAAGTCTCCCATTCACTGCATAATTAAGAGTTTGGTGAACCTAGCAGACTAAACGTGACATTGCACTTCTAATGTTAATTGAACTCCTCCCCACTGACACATTGTTTCTTGCCTTGATTTAGTTGTAGTACAACCCTACACTGAACTCATGAACCTGCCCACGTCTACGCCTCTTCCTGAATTCTACCTTGACATTATTCTTTGTCTAAAATCCCCCTACCTCGTTAAAGTGAATGGGTTCTGTCTCCCTTTCTGCTCCCCCATCTCATATCAAATTACATTAAACTGTCCCAACGCGTGAACTGAAGTTCACCTACACCCTGACCTACTTTCACTGTCCTGACAATATGCAATAAACATCTAGATGATGACACAATGCCGTTGGCAAAAAGAGAGCCTAACGTTTATGATTGTTGCCGTCAATGGTGCATTTAAGTTGCCTGTTGGCTATGCTTTAATCGATGGATTAGGTGGCATTGAGAGAATGAAACAGAATGTACCAGAATGTCCCACAATGTACCACAATGTACCACAGTGAAACAGAATGTACCAGAATGTTCCACAATGTACCACAATGTCCTACAATGTACCACAATGAAACAGAATGTAGCACAATGTCCCACAACGTACCACAATGAAACAGAATGTACCAGAATGTCCCACAATGTACCACAATGAAACAGAATGTACCAGAATGTCCCACGATGTCCTACAATGTACCACAATGAAACAGAATGTACCACAATGTCCCACAACGTACCACAATGAAACAGAATGTACCAGAATGTCCCACAATGTACCACAATGAAACAGACTGTACCCGAATGTACAAAAATGTACCACAATGAAACAGAATGTACCACAATGTCCCACAATGTACTATACAATGTAACAGAATATCCCACAATTTCAACAACGTTTCACAATGTAACAGAATGTACCATAATGTATCAGAATGTCCCACAATGTCTCACAATGCACCACAATGTACCACATAATCCACAATGTACTACAATGTAACACAATATCCCCACGATTTCAACAACGTTTCACAATGTACATAAATATTGATACGGTGCAATGCAAAGACATACAAAGCTGGTTTACGTGAATCGCCAAATGGCAGGCTCATGTTTGAACTTTGTCGTAAAACAGGTTTTATTGGCTTTTTAAATGTGCATCCAGGCCACCGACAGAGATTTCGGGCCCCTGGGCAGGGCTGTCACGCCCCCCCCCCATCGTGCTGATAATAATATTTTCAAAAGTTGATTGGCCAGCTCTGTCTGGGCCCCTAAAACTCGCCGGGCCCCTGGGCATTTCCCCCATCCCCCTCTCTCAGCGGGTCTTTGTGTATCGATAGTTTGTTGCTATCGTTTGATTTACTGATTGCTTCGAAACGCTTCGAAAGGCAATATTGACAGGATTGTTTTTAGTCTAGTTTACGCTGCTTAGTGCTAGCCATTTTTCATTTTTTGATCAAATGCTGCGCCCACTGGATTCAGCCGCTTGGTACCATCTGATAGCAGACGCCGTCTCCATGTATTCAACCTCCTTGGTCTAAGCCACTTTAAGCCAAGGGTGGCAAATTTTTTCATAACAAATTTTCTGTACCAGCCTCTAATCCATAAATTGTATACTACAAAAACACATGTCATTTTGTTTAAAGTAACAGTTGATACGAACAAATGTCGAACAATTTGTTTTTTATATGTTATGTAGGCTTATGAAGGTAAGACAGGTAAAAATAACAATAGAGAGAGGGGGGGGGGAGAGAAAAAAAGAGATTGACTAGTCAATTTTGTAAAATGCTTCAACATTTCAAATACATACTATAAACCTTATTCAAGCGTGTCGTATCAAGATGAACTTAATAAACAAGAATGTTTACATCTTTAAGTGTGAGTGTTTCATTTCTTTTAGACAAAACAGTATAGCTTGCAATTCAATTAACTGTATCATGGTAATAAATTAACAAGAAAAACAAAATCTCGCGTTAGATAACTCATGAATTTTTTTTTAGGTTGAGAAATAGGAGTCACCGTTTGGCCTCACCAGATAATTTTACTTCCAACTATGATAAAAAATCTTTGTGAATGTAGGTGTCTGTCATATCTATAGGCCAGGAAGAACATAAACATTAGTTTATAGACATTGAGAAGGGGAAGCAACTATAGTTAAAAAAACTTTGCTCAAAAGATTTCTTTCCAACGGACGCGAGCTGTTCATTTACTACTTATTACTATTAAATGTGTATTTTAATATACTAACATGAAACCACCGGAGTATATAAAGTTATGAGCCAAAGAAAAACACCACCAAACTTGGCGTGACATTTTTAGATTATAGAAAACTACATTGATAATTATTTTGCTTTTAAAAAGTTGAATCAACAATTTTATACTGTTGACCTACTTGCTAAGTGAATAGAAGGGCGGGCCCAACATATATGTAGAACACATTTAATAATAAGTTGTATTTTTTATTTCAATAAGTTGTATGACTTGATACACATTTACAAATTTAATCTCGGAGACACTGTTATTAATAAATGACGTATCATAATAAGAGGAAATCAAAAACCTTACACCTAACTTGTAGTTAATATAGGTCAACTTGACCCAACAGTTCAGGTTGGTTCAGGTTACCTCAAAGTAAAAGGGAGTAAACTATGTATATAAGGCAAATGTGACTATTTCCCCTGGGTACAACACCCGTCCATTTACTAGTTCAAAATTTAAACATCTTAGTAATATACACACATAATGAAAGTATAGTTTAGTAATATACACACATAATGAAAGTATAGTTTAGTAATATACACACATAATGAAAGTATAGTTTAGTAATATACACACTTAATGAAAGTATAGTTTAGTAATATACACACATAATGAAAGTATAGTTAGTAATATACACACTTAATGAAAGTATAGTTTAGTAATATACACACATAATGAAAGTATAGTTTAGTAATATACACACATAATGAAAGTATAGTTTAGTAATATACACACATAATGAAAGTATAGTTTTTTTTTTTAATTCTCGTATGGTAGAATGAAAAAAAATATTGATAATCGGATCGGTATCGTATCGGACCGATATTGGCATTATCGGTTAATATCGGATCGGCCAATTGTTGTAGGGAGCGACCGATAGTCGAACTGATATTGACACTATGGGTTAACTATCGGACCGGCCGTTTTTTGGCAACAGAGTTGCAGAAAAAAAAATCAGTAAATAACCCAATTCTATAACCAGATAAGACAAGTTTTTTAAAAAAAAGGAAAAAAAAAACACGTAAAATTACATCAGCGATATGACTTGAAACAATAGGATTGGCATTTCATAATTCTAATGTATGACCTTGAATGATACAATTAGTGAACATCTGTGTGTATTTTTTTTTAGATAGTGTAAGGACAGTGAAAATAGATAGATAGACATAGATAGATAGACAGTCATATTGTTAGATAGATAGACAGATAGATTGAGTGATAGATAGATAATTAAGTAGACAAACGAATTGCACGGACAGTGAAAATAGGTCAGGACTGATGATTAATAGCAGCAGCGTGTAGAGCTAGGTGTTACGTAATTAGACAGGTGGGAAGAGAAGGCGGGGCGAAAAGGGACAGCGTTGGTCAGTTGTAGGGGCGCGAAGATATAGAGGTCACGACAGAAAGAGACGGGGGCAGTGTAGGTTTTGGTTAAGTTTGAAGAAGGAGTTAATAAAGAAGTGTGTGGTTATTTTGGAAGAATTGATATTGTGAAGCTATAGTTTTGATTTAACTTTTGTTGAGTGCTTAGAGTAAATAAAGTGAAGTGATTGCTCATATTTAAATCAAATCGACTTGTCGTATTTATTAGAAGTATTTGTGATAAAGAAGTGTTGTTAACTTGTTTTAATTGTGTGTGAAATTAAATGAAGAAAGAAAGACACAATAGCCATCCCTGACAGATAGGAAGTTGGGAGGGAGGAGGGGGGTAAACAAGACACGTGTGGGCGAAGTGTTACAAAATATGACAGGGAAGGGGTGAACATGGGCTGACATACGTCATACCAAAGAGGTTGAATTACTGGAGGAGGCATGACGTCACTATGCTGAAACCAAGGAGGTTGAATACATAGAGACGGCGTCTGCTATCAGATGCTTTCATGTTTATTGCAAAGCATTTGATCAAACAATGAAAAATGGCTAGCACAAAGCAGCGTAAACTAGACTAAAAACAATCCTGTCAATATTGCCTTTCGAAGCGTTTCGAAGCAATCAGTAAATCATTTTTCATTGTTTGATCAAATGCTTTGCAATAAACATCAAAGTATAAATACAAAATATTATGTATTATGTAAAAATACAATTTTTACCCTGGCTTAATTTCGATATAGCGTATAATATAAGCTTTATAGGCCTCTATCAGCTGATCGTATAAATAGCTTTACATAGACTACAGCGCTTTGTAATTGACACATTAGAATAATTAGTCCACTAGAAATTAACTAGGGCCTTAGCAGACTTTACAAAAAAAGTGATGACAAAATACAAAGCTCATTGGAGTCGTTTCTAGAATAAGAAAACTGGTATCGTAATGAAAGCTGGTGGAATATTTTGGGTCGAACATGGCGGCGATAGGCTGCGCCCACTGGATTCAGCCGCTTGGTACCATCTGATAACAGACGCCATCTCCATGTACTCAACCTCCTTGCGTCATACAGCACGAGAAAAACACGTGTTTGGCATTGTTGTTGATTAAAAAGAAAATATCGGTATCGGTATCGGTCAAATGTTGGGGGAAAATATCGGTATCGGACTATCGGTAAAAAGGCATATCGGTCGCTCCCTATCTCAAATATATATATATATATATATATATATATATATATATATATATATATATATATATATATATATATATATATATATATATATAATCAAACATTTTACCTTGGTTTACTGAGGCTAGCTATCCCACAATTCGTGTAGTTATTATAACCCACTGTTATCAATGGAGTCAACGCCCACAAGACGGACGATAATTATGTTTAGAAAATCTTAAAGACAAAGCGTCGTTACCCAAGATATTTTTTGCTTACAACTAATCGTTGATAACCAAGTACATCGATGAACAAGGTAAACACCCTAAAGATCTCTATCTCTCTCTCTCTCTCTCTCTCTCTCTCTCTCTCTCTCTATATATATATATATATATATATATATATATATATATATATGGACGTCGCTAGACATTTTTCCAGGGGGAAGGCACAAATAAACTTTTTTAAATTTAACTGTCGATGACATCCAGGTTCATTGTTCAATTAAATTTAAGTTACGTATAACATTTTTTATTTATATTGACATAAATAAATGCATTTGAAAATTCAAATATTTTGACAACAAACACAAGAAGGTTTCGATTTTAATTTTTTATTGTTGTTAATAACTTGATTTGGTCTTCAGAAATTCTCTTGGCATTCAGCTTTTTTTTTTATCTGGCAACTCTTGTTGGTTTATAATCTTCTGCCACTGAGTGAATTTTTTAATTAATGTTAAATTAATTCAGACCCCTGATAAAAAGTATGATTTTAGAGCTGACAATGATGGAAACAGAGTTTTTAGATTTGCATGGTTATCAGACTATTCACCGTGGCTTGTACGTTACAACGTGCCTTTTGCAAATATTGCGTGTTGTTTCCGCAAAAAAAGTAATTCTAGCTGTTCAGGGGGCATTTGTCATCAAACCATGCACAAAATTTAAAGATTTCAACGAAGATGCACGTAGCCACATGCAAAGCACATGAACCAAAGACTCATGAAGATGAAAGCAAATTTGTTGCATGATTGGAAGGCAAAGCAGTTTCTATAGATGAGCAGTTGAACTCATCAATTAGAAGACAATTTCAAGAAAATCGTAACTAACTGGGTCCCATCATTTCTACAATCCTATTTTGCGGCATGCATGATTTAGCACTTCGTGGAAAAGAATCGAATTCTGGTAATTTTTATGACCTGGTTCTAGGTAATCATTTGTCAATTGGTTCTTGTAGTGCTAAGTAAATCTCGGCATCTACGCAAAACACTATGATCGAAACTTGTGGGTCTCTCTTGCGCGAAGACATTGTTCGTGAAGCAAATTTTTCAGTTGCACTTTCTACACTTGCCAACGAGACAACTGGCATTTCAGGCATTGAGAAGATGTCACTTGGTGTTAGATTTGTCAATGAACAAAATGGGAAAATGGTGGTCACAGAAGAATTCCTCGGATATATTCCTATATTTGTTGTTTGTTTAGTTATCATAAAAAATATTCATCAAAGCTAGAAGCTGTGGCCCAAAAATTGCAGCCAGTTCATTTAGATTTACTGGCAGTACAAACATACATTTAAGAATTGTTGACTACATTGGCTGTTGATCGACAGAATTGTGATGAGAGAGAGGTATAAGGAAATGGTTGAGTTACCAAAGGTGTTGCAGATGACATTTAGTGTCGACATTCGCCCTCCACGCCAAGCTGGAAGACAAATGAACAGGGAAAATCCAAAAGTTGATTTCCCTGAGGATTATTTTAGAATCTGTTTTTATACTCTACCTTCATTCTATTATATCATAGCTGAAAATTAGTTTTTGATTAGAAAATAAACCAGTATTTTCCCTTTTAGTTTTGTATCCCTTTTTGATGACAAAACTAGAAACTCAAATTTTAAGGATCAAGCCAGGGCTATTGCTGATTATTATGTATTTGACAATTCAATCGAGGAGAGTGAAATGTGGTATGATATATGGAAATGTAAAAGTAGTAAAGGAGGAAAAAACAGAAACAATGTGAGGTTTTAGATGAACCAATTTTTTCCCGAAGATTAAGATGGCTTTTTTGACAGCATTAGCTCAGTTTGTGAAGTCTTTGTAAGGATGAGATGAAATCTTTTAGATCCTATAAACCAATAATGGGACAGTTTTTATGGCGCCCTTCTTTCATCCCCACCATAGCCGATAGTGCAATGGTCATGGAGGCACCACGGGAGATATATCGTGGACTTAAGCTGAAATATCCATTGGTCCTCACCGGAGAGCGAACCAGGGACCGTCAGGTCGACAGTTTTATCACACGACCATCCGTCCCCTTGGCTCTTCCAGTAACAACATGCACAATCGAGAGATCATTTAGCACTCAAAGACGAGTAAAACGTGGCTACGATCAACAACTGGTGCTGGTCGTTTATCTGGTCTTTTTATGATGAGTATCAACAATTTCAAGAAAGTGTTATCAATAGATTTAAACAAATACCAAGACGTTTAGGCCTACAATTTTTGAATTTTTGTTCCAGAATAAATAGTTTAAAATTACAATATTATTTCTGTATCAGTGTAATTTATAATTTTATACTTTTTTTTTATTAGCATAGTAGCTGTTCGACACTGAAACCATTATTTAAAAAATTACAATAATGTAATCAGTTATACTTGCAGATATAATTAATTTTATGTTTGATATATATTGGCCTACATTGTCTTCAATGTAATAAACTTTCAGGAAATTTAGTTCAGTTTTATTGTGACAACTTTATGACATTTTTCCAAAAATGTAGGCGGCGGGGCTAATCCCCCCTTGAATACGCCCATGTATATATATATATATATATATATATATATATATATATATATATATATATATATAAAAATATATATATATTGCACCAGGGAAACAAAAAAGTGTCTGGTGCAAGGCCGTAGCCAGTGTTTTTTTTTTTTGGGGGGGGGGCTGTGCGGAGAGTTTTATATAAGAAAAAAAAATTGGAACACATTGATAAAGAAGTATATTTTATAATAAAATTTGATTTTTAGAATTGACTGGGGGGCAGCCCCCTTAGCCCCCCCCCCGGCTACGGCTTTGGTCTGGTGGAGACAGAATCTTTATGAACAAACTTAAAGCAGCCATTAAGTATTTCACTGTTATAGAGCCCTTGTGTAGCATATCTCCCGTACCAGTCATCAGCCCACACCTTGAACATGTACCAGACATTCAGCAACATAGAATGGAAAAGTTTGACACTGTGTTAGTACAGTTAGCAATAGTTGTTTAATTACCCTGATATATTCATGCTAATGGGGGTACGTTCAGGGATAAAGCACTATAAATACATAAAAATCAGGGCTGGGGAGCCGGTGTCGGTGTCGGTGTCGACAATTTTTGCCGATGTCGGCGTTTGTACTTTGTCCGGAGTCGGTGTCGGCATTTGTAAATTGTCCGGAGTCGGTGTCGGCTCAAAAACTTGCCCCAAAAACATTCCCAAACTACGTCACAATGGCAGTACATAAAAGCTCAGTCCCTAGCTAGCTATTTGCGAGTTTTATGGCGCCACAGCCCCTACCCCCCACCGTTCTGAAAATTGTGCAACCTATTACAATACAAACATTTTCAATACATATTTCAGGTTTAATTCGGGTGTAAAATAACGATTCCTTCCACTATTAACTGTTAAGTATGTAATATCTTCATACGTCTCTATGTTCTCTAAAAATTGGTCTGGAACAACCATCTTTTATCATTGTCTGTAGCCCTTGCCGTGATTTTATTTCAACATTCTGCATTCTCTGAATGGCCACTTATTATTTTCCAAGCATCATTGCTCTAATGTTGTTGGATATGTCTGCACTTTGCAGTGACTTACTGACTTAGGCAATCGTTGATAATAATCTTGACCAATATTTGAGCATAAGCCTACACATAAATGAGAAATAATTAAAAGTTGCGAATTGGCCGCTTCAGGTTTACTATAAAAATAGCATCCCGCATACTGTGGCATATCTTGAAGTAGACCATACACTTTTGTTACTTCAATGTATTCACTGCAGCTACCCTTGATGTCCATATCTAGTGTTTTTTCGTGACCTTTACATGTTACATGTACAACTGATAACTTTTTTTTCGTCGTAATGGTCATGCTGCAAAATCACAGATGCAAATTTATAACTACTGAAGGGCCACAATACGTTCTTAAATTTGATTGAAGGGCCGGACCAAAAACAGATCAAATGATGTGCAGTTATCTCCCAATACGCTGGATCACTTGAATAACTGTATTCTTTGTCATGCAGCTCATGCTTCAAACCGGCATCTCCTACTGACCCTAAATACAGTCTGTAGGCAAATCAAACATAGCAGCTTCAGCATGACCAATAACAGAATTTGCAGATACATTTCCTTTGTAACACTTGTTTCGGTTGTTTCACTTTTTTCAGCACAGTCCGGCAACATTATTTCTGGTATTGCGGGATTGTTGGTGTACATTGTGGCCGAGGAAGTAAATGAAATGTCATTATCACCAGTATAACTAGTTTTACCAGTAATGCAATCAGTGTCTCTGCTCATAAATATCAGCAACTAACCCAGATTTTTTTTTCAATGCTTTTTCTCTCCTCCTTTTTCTTCCGCTTCTCAAATCCACTCTCGTGTTTTCTCTTGTATTCATCAGACATGGTTATTTAAAAGTACTTTTGTTAATTTTTTAAATTTTGTAAGAAAAAAGAAGCACACGATTAACGATAAACAACGAATGCGATGCACATGACGTAACACCGGAATTACTACGTCATTACTGCATAGAGTCTGCATAGAATAAACAATACGGAAAGTTTATTTAGATTTCAAATCGCAAAAAAGTACGGGTGCATTCTTGAAAAATATTAAAAATGAAGTTGAGGAGGCCCTACGACTTTGAAAGTTCCTAGATTATTGTCCATACAATTAACTAAGAAATTCACTGCATATAAGGACATATCTAAAAGCACTTCAGCTATGATGCTTGGAAGTATATAAGTGGCCATTAAGAGTATGCACAATGCTGGAATGAAATCATGTAAAGGGTTACATACAATGATAAAAGATGGATGTTCCAGACCCATTCTTAAAGAAGAGAGAAAGGACACTACGTATATAATAGGCAAAATATGAAGCAAGTGATCCTACACTGCAATTAAACATAAAATAAATGTTATATATTGTTAATTTATTGGCGCCTTCGTACAAAAATGAAAAGTGTCAAAACATTTCACAGCGCTCTTTCAGAACCCTTTGTAGTTCGGCGATCTTCTATCTTAAAGATTTGCCATCTTGAAAATGCACATAATACCAATCAAACCAATAAATGTGTGTGTGAGAGCGCGCGTGTATGTATGCGTGTGTTTAAAGCGTTTTAACCCAGACTTCCCTACCCCACATTGTGGACTAGGCTACCATGGCTCTAAATGGTTCATATGTTAATTAAGTAAATAATAATATGAGGAAGTGTGGCTAGCACAACGTCCTAGGGCCACCAAGACGTTAGGAGCGGCACTGATTTATTAGCAAATATTCTTTATTTAAAATTACAGAACATTCAAATAATCTTCCCCATCAAATGCAACTTCTATTATGAGTACAGTGTGCTGCCTTTATATTTATTTTTCTCTTATAGACCTTCGAGACTAATATTATTTTACCACACACAGATACATGCAGGTACACACTTGAGAAATTCTCGCTTTACTAAATCTCTCAAAACTGACTTTTTATGTATTCGACCCACTAAAAGTTTTTATTTTTTTTTTATTTTAGAGTTTTGCCCTTGATCTCTAATAAACTGAACCACTTACAAGAGTGCAGCCATCTTTAAAAAAATCATCTTCCACCAAGTTAGTTTACCTTCATGACTAGCAGACTGCACGAGATGTCTTCACTTTTCTTGTTTCTCACACAGAAGAATACACTACTCAAACCAGCCAACAGGAGCTAAGGAGGAGACAAATAATTGGTTCACGAAACACCAAGTTTTCCCTAATTAGCATTATAATATTTAAAAGATTTAAAACATGGTCTGCTCTAAACCTAGTTGTGTTCATCTCTAGCCGTCTAACTAACCAGCACACTTACATGCCTTTGAAGTTTTAAATTAAATTCAACGTTTTGAAGTGTCTGATAAAATGAAAAAAGCTAAATAAATATATTTATATAAATAAAGAAAACAACTTGTGCAATTTTTGTTGTTTAAATGAAAGAAATCACCAAACGTATTTATTTATAGAGGCTGAGTCATCTATTGATTCAATAAGTTCAATGAACGTGTTGATGTACGACTGGGTTATTGAAGTTTTTACAGGTTTTGTGTCCTCGTGGATTTGACATCAGATTAGTCTAAAAAACTAACACTATAATGTGCTAGGGGAAGGGGTGGATTGAGGCAGACACAAAGCGAATTGTTGCAAATCAAAAATAAAAGGCAATGCAAATTACCCCCCCCCCCCCAAAATATGTTTGTTAGAAACTGAATGAAAAAATAAACGATAAAATAAAAAAAAAGTTGCTTGAAGGTACCAGATAGTGACCATAAAGTCTGCAATGATAGGTCAAAGTTCAACTTTGCATACCATGTATTTTTTCAGAAGATGTCAGCCTGTTATTTTGTTTGATTGCTTATTTAAAAATATAATTACAGTAATTATATTGATTGATAAGGCGGAGGTTGCTACGCCGCGGGATGGCTAGTATAGTTATAGTCTGATTGGTACAGGAGACTTTTATCATGATCTGTCTGGAGTGTGGAATAGATATAATATATATATATATATATATATATATATATATATATATATATATATATATATATGGATAAATTGAAAGATTAATGTGTTAACATCAGTGAGGCTTTAATGATTTCCGTAAAAGAGCCTCATCGTTTAGTTTGGTGTGGCTCCCATATGAACTATTTTTCGCCTTTATCTCTTTTTTTTTTGAGTTCACTTGATTTTAACTGAATAATTGCAACTTTTTTTTTTAAATGTAAAATATACAATTAATAGCTATCTAATATCTTAACTGACTAAGCACAACATAGTGTTGAAATTAACTTATTACATTAACATTAAATAATAAATCAAACACTATTACATTTAATAATCAATCAAACACCATTACATTCAATAATCAATCAAACACTTTTACATTAAATAATCAATCAAACACTATTACATTAAATAATCAATCAAACACTACTACATTAATAATCAATCAAACAGTATTACATTAAATAATCAATCATACACTATTTAATTTAAATAATCAATAAAACACTATTACATTAAATAATCTATAAAACACTACTACATAAAATGATCAATAAAACAGTATTACATTAAATTTTAAGATGTGAGTCTCATTGTTAATGTTGGTTCTAAATGTACATTTAATGTGAGGCTATTTATTAGTTGTTGAGACTTCACGAACTGGTCAACGTCCCTTAATGTTAATGTGACCTCTGGCCCAGGTTTGAGAGTTCCTATCGATCACCAATATTCACAACCACAGCCAGTCTACAATGTTTACAACCACAGCCAGTCTACAATGTTTACAACCACAGCCAGTCTACAATGTTTACAACCACAGCCAGTCTACAATGTTTACAACTACAGCCAGTCTACAATGTTCACAACCACAGCCAGTCTACAATGTTTACAACCACAGCCAGTCTACAATGTTCACAACCACAGCCAGTCTACAATGTTTACAACCACAGCCAGTCTACAATGTTTACAACCACAGCCAGTCTACAATGTTCACAACCACAGCCAGTCTACAATGTTTACAACCACAGCCAGTCTACAATGTTTACAACCACAGCCAGTCTACAATGTTTACAACCACAGCCAGTCTGCAATGTTTACAACCACAGCCAGTCTACAATGTTTACAACCACAGCCAGTCTACAATGTTCACAGAAACAGCCAGTCTTTATATATCGGTAAGATTGTACCTATGCTTATAAAATATTCTAATTGTGTATTTATATTTGAGTCCTAAAAATAAACTACATTAACGACGGAGCAACATTTATAATTCGAAAAATCCCTTGTTACGTGCATACATAAGTACCTGGGTACACTATGGCTAGCACAACACCCAATATTCTAATTGTGTATTTATATTTGAGTCCTAAAAATATACCTCAGTTGTTCAGTTTCTCAACAATTAAGCAGGGATGAACAAAAGTTAACTGTAAAATTACTTATTAATAATTCAAATATTTTTTGTTACAAGAAAAGTTGGATAACTTTTTGCTCAGATAAAATGTAATCTAACTAACTTTTTTGCAGTAACAAGTTTACCTTAGATGTTTAGTTATTTACAGAATGCGAAATTTTACACAATACTTTGTTCCATCTATACCTACTTTTTTTTTGTGTGTCGATTTGCTGATAAAACTATTGAGTTTCTGATTGGCTGATAAAACTATTGAGTTCCTGATTGGCTGATAAAACTATTGAATCGCTGGATTTTCTTTGATCAACACTGATAGCCTAGCAGCAGAAGTAGGTAATGTTCCGGGCCACCTAAAGCAGAACAATTTAGCACAAGAAAATGTGCAATTATCATAAAAAACCGAGATGATCCTGATAACATTTACTAAATGTCCTTGGATGACTTAATCGGTTTCTTGATCAATATTGAAGTCAAAGAAAAACAAGCAATTTAAGTCTTTTCCGTTTCGGACAAAGGACATTTTAGAGCATTTTCGCCGGACGAAATCCGTATCTTTTTTTCCGGGTTACAGCCATAAATATTGCTCCACGCACATGAATTTTGATAAATTTAGAGATGGAAGTAATCATGTTGAATAACTATTACAAAAATAAATAATGATTACGCCCCTTTGAATAGCTTTTATTATTTATAGTTAAAATATAAGCGAAAACGGTACATAAGAAACTCTTATATTTTGGCTCTGAGAGGTCAGATTGCGAAATGGATGTACACTTGGCAGGCCAAGACCTACAAAATGATATATACATCATGGGTCTAGGACTTATGGTTGCTGAGATATAGGGCGCTCCATTGTTAATATAGCTTATATAGTAAAAAACGGTACTTTATAAGCCCCCTTTTACGGCCCTCATAGGTCAGATCGCGAAATGAACTTTTGCTGCACACATGGCAGGCCAAGACCTACAAAATGATAAATACATCATGGCTCTAGGACTTAAGGTTGTTGAGATCTAGGGTGATGACGGACAGACAGTCAGACAGACAGACAGACAAAATGCTCTAAAAAAGCAGTTCATAACAATGCATATGGCAAACCTGGTCTATAAATACACATTCTGATATCTTACATGTTGTTACATTTGTCTAATAACAAAAATGTATAATGTTGAGTTGGGAAAATTTAAACTACTTTTATATAGTTTAGTTGCAACTTTTTATTAAAATAGTTGTGTCTAAAAAGTTAAACTAAAATTAAATTTTTACAAAATTAGTTTAAATTTAACATGAAAACCTAATTTAGTTAGCGTGCAATTGAAATGGTTGAAATAATGAGGATACTTTTATTATTCAAATATATGTAATAGTATCAGTAAACTGTTGATACACGTAAAAGTGTCAGTTAAGTGTGTGATACATGTAATAGTGTCAGTAAACTGTATGATACATGTAATAGTGTCAGTAAATTGTATGATACGTGTAATAGTGTCAGTAAACTGTATGATACATGTAATAGTGTCAGTAAACTGTATGATACATCTAATAGTGTCAGTAAACTGTATGATACATGTAATAGTGTCAGTAAACTGTATGATACATGTAATAGTGTCAGTAAACTGTATGATACATGTAATAGTGTCAGTAAACTCTATGATACATGTAAAAGTGTCAGTTAAGTGTGTGATACATGTAATAGTGTCAGTAAACTGTATGATACATGATACATCTAATAGTGTCAGTAAATTGTATGATACGTGTAATAGTGTCAGTAAACTGTATGATACATGTAATAGTGTCAGTAAACTGTATGATACATGTAATAGTGTCAGTAAACTGTATGATACATGTGATGGTGTCAGTAAACTGTATGATACATGTAATAGTGTCAGTAAACTGTATGATACATGTAATAGTGTCAGTAAACTGTATGATACATTTAATAGTGTCAGTAAACTCTATGATACATGTAAAAGTGTCAGTTAAGTGTGTAATACATGTAATAGTGTCAGTAAACTGTATGATACAT
This sequence comes from Bulinus truncatus, assembly GCA_021962125.1. Classification (NCBI taxonomy): domain Eukaryota; kingdom Metazoa; phylum Mollusca; class Gastropoda; family Planorbidae; genus Bulinus; species Bulinus truncatus. The sequence goes on along the minus strand of JAGDYQ010000038.1, from coordinate 1,494,096 downwards.
GATACATCTAATAGTGTCAGTAAATTGTATGATACGTGTAATAGTGTCAGTAAACTGTATGATACATGTAATAGTGTCAGTAAACTGTATGATACATCTAATAGTGTCAGTAAACTGTATGATACATGTGATGGTGTCAGTTAACTGTATGATACATGTAATAGTGTCAGTAAACTGTATGATACATGTAATAGTGTCAGTAAACTCTATGATACATGTAAAAGTGTCAGTTAAGTGTGTGATACATGTAATAGTGTCAGTAAACTGTATGATACATGATACATCTAATAGTGTCAGTAAATTGTATGATACGTGTAATAGTGTCAGTAAACTGTATGATACATGTAATAGTGTCAGTAAACTGTATGATACATGTAATAGTGTCAGTAAACTGTATGATACATGTAATAGTGTCAGTAAACTGTATGATACATGTGATGGTGTCAGTAAACTGTATGATACATGTAATAGTGTCAGTAAACTGTATGATACATGTAATAGTGTCAGTAAACTGTATGATACATTTAATAGTGTCAGTAAACTCTATGATACATATAAAAGTGTCAGTTAAGTGTGTGATACATGTAATAGTGTCAGTAAACTGTATGATACATGATACATGTAATAGTGTCAGTAAATTGTATGATACGTGTAATAGTGTCAGTAAACTGTATGATACATGTAATAGTGTCAGTAAACTGTATGATACATGTAACAGTGTCAGTAAACTGTATAATACATTTAATAGTGTCAGTAAACTCTAGTTACAGAAGTTAATATGTCTGAACCAGACAGACGTGTATACTTGAGATACACAGAAGTTAATATGTCTGAACCAGACAGACGTGTATACTTGAGATACACAGAAGTTAATATGCCTGAACCAGACAGACGTGTATACTTGAGATACACAGAAGTCAATATGTCTGAACCAGACAGACGTGTATACTTGAGATACACAGAAGTTAATATGTCTGAACCAGACAGACGTGTATACTTGAGACAGACAGTCCAGGTCATAAATATATAAAAGAAATGAAATAGAATTTTTTTTCCTCGAGTGTTGAAATACTTCACGAAGTTGATGTTTGTTTGTTATCTGGCAAAATAAAATAGAAAGGCGCCATCTCAAAGATAACAAAATGTAATCAGGCAATACCGCTGTTCTAAAGTAGAAGGCTAATTCCTTAGTTTATATTAACACCGATATTCTCAGAAGGTAGTGAGACATGTTTGCTAAAGTGATGTGTTTTATGTGTTCCAGAGTCATAAACTTGATAGAGTCAGAGTCAGCTTTAGATCCATTAGAGTGATTTTTCCCAATCGGGCCGCGTTCCTGGGGAAGGCCCTCAATAGTTGGTCATTTATACTCGGCTTGACAATGTAGCACAACATATTGCGGTTTTTTAACTTAGCACTACATTAAAGTCTTGTAATTTGATATGATTAGTAAAACAAAGTACTTGAGACTAATAAATACACGGTTTTCTTTTCATGTACACGCATCAAATGAGTACTCTGTGGAAAAAAACTAAATTTAGCTTACAGAATTGATTCTTTTTATATTGCAACTTGTTTAATACAATAGATCGCCATAATTGAATATTTGTTTTGTATTTAAGAAAGGTGCTAAGCTGACCATTCGATTTATATAACCACACTGGACTCAATGCTTACATTATAACGTCTCCCCCCCCCCCCACGACTGATACAGTTTCTTAAAATAGATCGATAAGTTTAACCTGTAATATAAAGTAAATTATATTTATCACAATTCCATAAGTCGCCAAATGAGTATCATGTACGAGTATCATGTACGAGTATCATGTACGAGTATCATGTACGAGTATCATGTATGAGTATCATGTACGAGTATTGGTCTTCACAACTTTAACAAATGAGTATCATGTACGAGTATTGGTCTTCACAACTTTAACAAATGAGTATCATGTACGAGTATTGGTCTTCACAACTTTAACAAATGAGTATCATGTACGAGTATTGGTCTTCACAACTTTGACAACATGTTAACATAACTTAACTCTGAGATATGTAATCATTAGTTCTACTCTACATATAATACACAACTTAATATTAATAGCATCAAGACATTAAATGAATTATTCAAATTAATGTACATCTTAAATGTTAATCTCAATAATATTTCACTTACCAAATGGTCCTAGTGTGAATGCACATAATAGTAAACTTATAGTTTTTTTTTCTAACACAAATATTACATGAATAAAAAGTTCAAAGAGAAAAATCAGAAAATTCTCACGAGTCAATTAAACAAAGTAGTACATGAACAGTGAAACAATGATTCAAACAACAAAGTAGTACATGAACAGTGAAATAATGATTCGAACAACAAAGCCAAGTTTACCAAAAACTGCAGTTGGTGTTCATCAACCTTTTATTTATATTTGTACATTTTTCACTAGAACAGCCATGTGGAAACAATGGCTCGCAGGTCAAATCAGATCAACTGAGCTGTTTCATCCGGCCCATCACTCGTTTCAGAATGAAGTTTTACGTTTAATTTACTATAAAACATCTTAAAACTCCATCCATCTTCACTTTATCCGGCCAGCCTGTCAAATATAGGAACCCAGTGTAGCCCGAGACTTAAAAAGTTAGCCGACCCTTGCAATAGACCAATGTCATGGTACAGAGTGTATAAGCGGTGGGAACGTACATTGAAGTTTCTAACTAAACCGGAATGTTTGCACCAGAATTGACTTTACTATCATTATAGGCCCCGGAGAAACCAGTCTTTTATGGAGAATGAAATGTTGTAGATTTATACAGATCGATGTCCATCGTGTAGATTTATACAGATCGATGTCCATCGGGCACATACAGTTAACATTGAAAACATCCTGGTGCAAGTTTGTTTCTAGTAGACATGTACGTAATTAATGATTTTATTATGTTGTCTGATAACATTCGTGGAGAAGTCGTGCCCTACTGACAGTGGAGTTCATGGGTTTGGGTCTCAATTACACACATTACAATAGTTGTGTGTGGTGCATTCAATCACACACGTTACAACAGTTGTGTGTGGTGCATTCAATCACACACGTTACAATAGTTGTGTGTGGTGCATTCAATCACACACGTTATAATAGTTGTGTGTGGTGCATTCAATCATACCTACAATTATCAAGTCATAACACGTCATACCTATATGTTATCTCATATTAAGTAAAACCATTGTGAGTATTAGTTTGTACATTCCGTCACATGTTCCACTCACCGGTACACCTGCCCATAAAGGTTTCTCCCTCAGTCTGATGGCGGGTATCATGATGTGTACATAGGCCGACACTCCAGTTATCATGGCACCCAGAGCTATCTGTACACACACAGATATAGATACATGTCATGACATATGTATGGGAAGTGAGAGCATTACATACACTTTATAGTAGCAATACAATACAAGATACAACACTATAGACAAGATACAACACTATAGACAAGATACAACACTATAGACAAGATACAACACTATAGACAAGATACAACACTATAGACAAGATACAACCCTATAGACAAGATACAACACTATAGACAAGATACAACACTTCGGCTCTTGATCTGATCTCACACACTATACACTTCACCTCTTGATCTGGCCTGACAACTGTAATAACATATTGTTGCCCACCCTGGATTTACTGATTTTGAAACTTCATCACTACTTAGACAGTTAGATTGTTTAATTACATAAAACTGTCCATATAGTTATACATTCACCAATAGTAAGAATGATCACCATCCAGCTATCAATATCACCATTCAGCTATTAATATCACCATTCAGCAATCAATATCACCATTCAGCTATTAATATCACCATTCAGCAATCAATATCACCATTCAGCTATTAATATCACCATTCAGCTATTGATATCACCATTCAGCTATTAATATCACCATTCAGCTATTGATATCACCATTCAGCTATTAATATCACCATTCAGCTATTGATATCACCATTCAGCTATTGATATCACCATTCAGCTATTAATATCACCATTCAGCTATTGATATCACCATTCAGCTATTAATATCACCATTCAGCTATTGATATCACCATTCAGCTATCGATATCACCATTCAGTGGATTTTACGGTCTTAAAATATCATGAATGAAACATTGGTCTTCTGGTTACAGTGACCGACCCGCGGACTGTTAAGGTCATTTTCAATGTAACTGTTGCAAATAAGTCACTTTCAATGTCAATGTTACATATAGGTCACTTTCAATGTAACTGTTACATATAGGTCACTTTCAATGTAACTGTTATATATAGGTCACTGTCAATGTAACTGTTACATATAGGTCACTTTCAATGTAACTGTTACATATAGGTCACTTTCAATGTAACTGTTACATATAGCTCACTTTCAATGTCGATGTTACATATAGGTCACTTTCAATGTCGATGTTACATATAGGTCACTTTCAATGTCGATGTTACATATAGGTCACTTTCAATGTAACTGTTACATATAGGTCACTTTCAATGTAACTGTTACAAATAAGTAACTTTCAATCTAACTGTTACATATAAGTCACTTTCAATGTAACTGTTACAAATAAGTCACTTTCAATGTAACTGTTACATATAGGTCACTTTCAATGTAACTGTTACATATAGGTCACTTTCAATGTAACTGTTACATATAGGTCACTTTCAATGTAACTGTTACATATAGGTCACTTTCAATGTAACTGTTACATATACATCACTTTTAATGTAACTGTTACATATAAGTCACTTTCAATGTAACTGTTACATATAAGTCACGTTCAATGTAACTGTTACATATAAGTCACTTTCAATGTAACTGTTACATATAAGTCACTGAATGTTTCCTCTACATAATATCCTAGCAGTACATGGCAAAGTAATATCTGAGCATCAAATGTCATTTATCATCAAAGTATGGCTATCATAGGTCTGTGTATAAACAACTGGTCACTACGTCACAACTTACTTGTAATATAATAAGTATCACTCTAACACCGCAACATGACGTCATTTTACATGTGATTGTCTTACTAATGAAACTGACCAATCGGTATCGAAAACGTGATCTTGGTCTGTGTGACGTGGACAGTGTCTCTGGTCGAAGATTTTGTGGAACTGTTGTGTTTAGATAAATCTGAAAATAAAATATATGTGCGTGACTTGATGACACTGAACTAGTACAGGTGAGTGACATTATGACACTGAACTAGTACAGGTGAGTGACATTATGACACTGAACTAGAATATACCTTAGACTAATATTGTGTTTGTCAAAGTAATAAGATTAATTTGTAGAGAATTTATCATGAGTTCTAATAAAAACAATGGCAAGACATTAAGTAAAATTTACAGCGAAATGACTAAATCATTGTGGGAAGAGAAAGACACAGACAATGATATACAGGCAGATAAAGAAGAAAGATAGAAACAGAAAAAGAGAGGCAGAAAAAGAAAAACGAAAGAGAAAAAGAAGTAAGAGATGTAACAATAAAGACAAGATGAAAGTGCCAGATAAGTTGAGTAATGACGACATATTTGTAATACAACAACGAAATATATTCCTGCCTATCAGTTATCATCATTATTATCTTCTAATCAACGTAATGTAAATAGACAGGGAGATACCTGTGCATGAATTTATATATACGAGGGTTATATTCAAATGATAACAAATGCCACATTACGTTCACAATGTATGCATAATTAGTTAACATTAAATACATTTATTCCCTAGCACATGTAACTTTATGAGATCTTACACAATTGTTAGGAAAAAGAAACTGTAATATTAAAAAGGCAAGAATGCCAGCATGCTGTGCCAGGTAAAAACGTGACGTAATAACTGATGGTTTCAAAAAAACTAACATACCTGCAATTAAAATATTTAAAATTTAAAAAAGGTGACGATGTTATAATAATAATTCAACAATAACAAGACTGAAAACAATATGTAAGAATGTCGGCTAGGATAACAATAAAGAATAACAAATAAAAATAACAAGAAAATAACAAGTTAGATAACTGATAGAATCAATACTCACTGACAAGAAAATAACAAGTAACTAATAGAATCGATACTCACTAGCATCGACCTGAGTTCAGGACTGCTCACGGACAATCCACAGGATCCGTTATTGGCGCCACTTTGCACGTGGGTTGAATTAGGCAGTTTGACCTTTATCATGGTATTTCAGAACGTGAGCGTGGTAGCAGGGCCGACATTTTCTATCTTACTGACAAACACACCTGGGCCTTAGTAAACACATTTCAATGGGCAGACTGTTGGATTGTTGATCAGTTGTGATGTGAGGTGGGGACAGACCGGCTGGAGTAGGTGGGTGGGGTTGAGGTAGTAGGGTGGAACCTGGTGTTAGTGTAACGATAGACAAGTGTTTCTGACCTGATGCAACAAGTAGGTGAGTGGCTTGAAATAAAAACGTGAGCGAAGCCTGCAGCCCATGTTGAAGGGGTGGGGGGAATAATCAAGAAAAAAAAAGAAGATAACCCTGTTGATCTCCCCCTCGACGTAGCAACCAGGCGTGCTGCAACTGATAGCATCCAATACTCGCCATGACAACAGAACACGCCTTGTCCTCGGTGGATGAAAGAAACCACTGCTGAAAAGAATATATCTACTTATTTTCAAACTGCGTGGAGCCACCTAAAGAAACCACTGCTGAGAAGAATATATCTACTTATTTTCAAACTGCGTGGAGCCACCTAAAGAAACCACTGCTGAGAAGAATATATCTACTTATTTTCAAACTGCGTGGAGCCACCTAAAGAAACCACTGCTGAGAAGAATATATCTACTTATTTTCAAACTGCGTGGAGCCACCTAAAGAAACCACTGCTGAGAAGAATATATCTACTTATTTTCAAACTGCGTAGAGCCACCTAAAGAAACCACTGCTGAGAAGAATAGATCTACTTATTTTCAAACTGCGTGGAGCCACCTAAAGAAACCACTGCTGAGAAGAATATATCTACTTATTTTCAAACTGCGTGGAGCCACCTAAAGAAACCACTGCTGAGAAGAATATATCTACTTATTTTCAAACTGCGTGGAGCCACCTAAAGAAACCACTGCTGAGAAGAATAGATCTACTTATTTTCAAACTGCGTGGAGCCACCTAAAGAAATGTTCAGAGGTATTTTAAATGTTCTAATAACAATGTGTACAGTGAAAGCCTGAAAGGTAAAAGCATAATTCATGACCTTGAGCTCTCATGTACTTAGCTAGTTATCAACACAGTAAAATGTTATTTATGAATATAACACCCCCCCCCCTCATATCAACTCTCATGTGGGATATATATATATATGTGCTACCGGTCCATTAGAAATCGTTGACGATAATTATTTCTAAATACAGAAAACGTATCGACTACAAACCTTTCTTAAAACTTCTAGCTTAATATATTTTAGAACTTATGACTGTAAATTGCGTTCCTCAAATGGAACATAATAAATGAACAATAAAATGATATCCAGTCAGTGGCGTCACTAGGGTTGGTGTCACCCGGTGCGGTAACTCAGGGTGTCACCCCCTCTCATAACACCCCGGTCTCCATATTTTTTTTCAGACACCGTATATATGTGCGCATGCGAGACTTTATTATTTTTTTCCGTTTCCGGGGTCAGGATTTTAGCGATAATTGATATCTATAGGTCAGTGTAAGTATACCAATAATTTCATTAAAATAACGCACTGGCTCCGGATACGTCTAAGACGTACTACGTATTTTTTTTCGGGATACGTCTAGCAAACTTTGATGACGTCAGTAAACAGAATGAATGAGAACTCTTATTTACTGCAGACGTTGATGACGTCATTTACTGTTAATAATGGGAGATATATTTTTTTTTCGGGGACCATCAATATATTGCTCCACACCCTAACCCTACCCCTAACCCTAATTCTGAAAAAAAAAAATCTGAAAAAAAAATATATGTCTCTGAGAGGAATCGAACCCGCACATAGTTAGAGCCCTAAATGAGTCATGGCCAAACGATCAGCCCACTCTGCCAGCGCGCCACGGAAACGAAGCTACAATTTTAATATATAATCAGAAAGAATGGCTCGGTTATGCAATTTCCCGCGAAAAGAAAATAACTTTAAATCATAAGAGTTCATCTTAGACTATCCGGAACCGGTGCGTTAAAATTATTTATAATAAAAAGTACGCAGTGTCTGTTAATAATCGGAGATATTTTTATTTATTTATAAAAATTAAATACGGCTTTGAATTATTTTAAGTATATAGGCCTAAAACTAGATATTTTGCATTCGGGTGTCACACCTCGTGAGGGTGTCACCAGGTGCGGTCCGCACCCCCCGCATCCCCCTAGTGACGCCACTGCAAAATGTACATTTTTGCATTGAATTCTGGGTATGGGTAACCCTCGCGCGCTGTTTTGTGGTAATATTTGTGTGCCGTCCAATGAAAAATAAATTCATTAGAATGAGGTCAAACATCACTGTATGTAACGTGGGATTCCAAAAAAGCTGAGGCTATATTTAGCTTATGAAACTGTGTCATTCATAACGAGGTCGGACCGCATACAATGATATATAATGTCGGAAGAGAATGTGTAGTTTCATCTGTAGAAAAATCGTTCCTATTGGCATATTAATGGTAATTTAATGATTTTTGTAATGCACTACCGATTTTCAAATACATTTTAAAGTAATTTATATGTGTTCCGGAAGCAAAATCATTAAGATCATCACAATCTAGATTGGTAATAGCACGTGAATATGAAATAAAAAAAAATCGATTTTGAAATATTTTTTTCAATCTCCTTCATTCCGTACCCCTTAAGGTTGCTAAAGAGACCGGTATACCACATTGCCGGAAGAACATTCAATCAATGTTGTCAGTCATATACCTCATGAAATATTGATTTTTTTAAATCACAGTTTAATTTACTTACCTCTATGTTTTAAATTGTTTTTGTATAATGAAAATGAATGATGATTTAAAGTTTGTAGATAGTTTGAAAAATCAACAGAATGCAACTGGTTATCTTTTTCTCCTATTATCATCCAGTGAACACTAAACTAGGGTATTCACGGTTAACCGGTTTGTCAATTGAATCAGAACCGAAACCGACAAAATGGCGGATTTGGCAAAATGGCGGCATTAACTCAAAAAACAAATCAAATTTTAGTTGTTTTAAAAAAATATTGTTAGTCAAAAACAAAAAAAAAGTTCTTAACTCTCTCATTGAAAGACAAAATAAACAACTTTATAAGACTGGAATACTGAGGTGGAGAAGGTATGTTATACATATCTTCTCCACCTCACTGAGACGGGCGATATAACATAGAATGGAACTGCTATAGAAATGTGTTTTTGGTTCACTGGGTGATAACTGGAGAACAAGATAAACAGTTAACAGCCATAGGAATTTGTGTTTATGTTCACTGTTGGGCGATAAGAGAGAACAAGGTAAACAGTAAAAGTAAGACAGAATCTGGTTGAAAATCCGTCCAAAATCCAAAAATTTTGCCGGAGCCGGATTTGTAAAATTGCCGAATTTTTGCCGGATTCGGAGCCGAATTCCGGTACAGCCCTACTTTCAATGTAACTGTTACATATAAGTCACGTTCAATGTAACTGTTACATATAAGTCACTTTCAATGTAACTGTTACATATAAGTCATTGAATGTTTCCTCTACGTAATATCCTAGCAGTACATGGCAAAGTAATATCTGACATTTATCATCAAAGTATGGCTATCATAGGTCTGTGTATAAACAACTGGTCACTACGTCACAACTTACTTGTAATATAATAAGTATCACTCTAACACCGCAACATGACGTCATTTTACATGTGATTGTCTTACTAATGAAACTGACCAATCGGTATCGAAAACGTGAACTTGGTCTGTGTGACGTGGACAGTGTCTCTGGTCGAAGATTTTGTGGAACTGTTGTGTTTAGATAAATCTGAAAATAAAATATATGTGCGTGACATGATGACACTGAACTAGTACAGGTGAGTGACATTATGACACTGAACTAGTACAGGTGAGTGACATTATGACACTGAACTAGTACAGGTGAGTGACATTATGACACTGAACTAGTACAGGTGAGTGACATTATGACACTGAACTAGGATATACCTTAGACAAATATTGTGTTTGTCAAAGCAATAAGATTAATTTGTAGAGAATTTATCATAAGTTCTAATAAAAACAATGGCAAGACATTAAGTAAAATTTACAGCGAAATGACTAAATCATTGTGGGAAGAGAAAGACACAGACAATGATATACAGGCAGATAAAGAAGAAAGATAGAAACAGAAAAGAGAGGCAGAAAAAGAAAAACGAAAGAGAAAAAGAAGTAAGAGATGTAACAATAAAGACAAGATGAAAGTGCCAGATAAGTTGAGTAATGACGACATATTTGTAATACAACAACGAAATATATTCCTGCCTATCAGTTATCATCATTATCATCTTCTAATCAACATAATGTAAAGAGACACAGAGATACCTTAGCATGAATTTATATATGAGGGGTTATATTCAAATGATAACAAATGCCACATTACGTTCACAATGTATGCATAATTAGTTAACATTAAATACATTTATTCCCTAGCACATGTAACTTTATGAGATCTTACACAATTGTTAGGAAAAAGAAACTGTAATATTAAAAAGGCAAGAATGCCAGCATGCTGTGCCAGGTAAAAACGTGACGTAATAACTGATGGTTTCAAAAAACTAACATACCTGCAATTAAAATATTTAAAATTTAAAAAAGGTGACGATGTTATAATAATAATTCAACAATAACAAGACTGAAAACAATATGTAAGAATGTCGGCTAGGATAACAATAAAGAATAACAAATAAAAATAACAAGAAAAATAACAAGTCAGATAACTGATAGAATCAATACTCACTAACAAGAAAATAACAAGTAAAGAATAGAATCGATACTCACTAGCATCGACCTGAGTTCAGGACTGCTCACGGACAATCCACAGGATCCTTTATTGGCGCCACTTTGCACGTGGGTTGAATTAGGCAGTTTGACCTTTATCGTGCATTCTGAACGTGAGCGTGGTAGCAGGGCCGACATTTTCTATCACACTGACAAACACACCTGAGGCCCAGTAAACACATTCAATGGGCAGACTGTTGGATTGTTGATCAGTTGTGATGTGAGGTGGGGACAGACCGGCTGGAGTAGTTGGGTGGGGTTGAGGTAGTAGGGTGGAACCTGGTGTTAGTATTTTATAGTTCATTTATTATGTTCCATTTGAGGAACGCAATTTACAGTCATAAGTTCTAAAATATATTAAACTAGAAGTTTTAAGAAAGGTTTGTCGTCGATACGTTTTCTGTATTTAGAAATAATTATCGTCAACGATTTCTAATGGACCGGTCACACACATATATATATATCACATGAGAGTTGATATGAGGGGGGGTGTTATATTCATAAATAACATTTTACTGTCTTGATAACTGGCTAAGTACATGAGAGCTCAAGGTCATGAATTAAGCTTTTACCTTTCAGGCTTTCACTGTACACATTGTTATTAAAAAATTTAAAATACCTCTGAACATTTTTTTAGGTGGCTCCACGCAGTTTGAAAATAAGTAGATATATTCTTCTCAGCAGTGGTTTCTTTCATCCACCGAGGACAAGGCGTGTTCTGTTGTCATGGCGAGTATTGGATGCTATCAGTTGCAACACGCCTGGTTGCTACGTCGAGGGGGAGATCAACAGGGTTATCTTCTTTTTTTTCTTGATTATCCCCCCCCTTCCTTTCAACGTGGACTGCAGGCTTCGCTCACGTTTTTATTTCAAGCCACTCACCTACTTGTTGCATCAGGTCAGAAACACTTTTCTATCGTTACACTAACACCAGGTTCCACCCTACTACCTCAACCCCACCCAACTACTCCAGCCGGTCTGTCCCCACCTCACATCACAACTGATCAACAATCCAACAGTCTGCCCATTGAATGTGTTTACTGGGCCTCAGGTGTGTTTGTCAGTGTGATAGAAAATGTCGGCCCTGCTACCACGCTCACGTTCAGAATGCACGATAAAGGTCAAACTGCCTAATTCAACCCACGTGCAAAGTGGCGCCAATAAAGGATCCTGTGGATTGTCCGTGAGCAGTCCTGAACTCAGGTCGATGCTAGTGAGTATCGATTCTATTCTTTACTTGTTATTTTCTTGTTAGTGAGTATTGATTCTATCAGTTATCTGACTTGTTATTTTCTTGTTATTTTTATTTGTTATTCTTTATTGTTATCCTAGCCGACATTCTTACATATTGTTTTCAGTCTTGTTATTGTTGAATTATTATTATAACATCGTCACCTTTTTTAAATTTTAAATATTTTAATTGCAGGTATGTTAGTTTTTTGAAACCATCAGTTATTACGTCACGTTTTTACCTGGCACAGCATGCTGGCATTCTTGCCTTTTTAATATTACAGTTTCTTTTTCCTAACAATTGTGTAAGATCTCATAAAGTTACATGTGCTAGGGAATAAATGTATTTAATGTTAACTAATTATGCATACATTGTGAACGTAATGTGGCATTTGTTATCATTTGAATATAACCCTCATATATATAAATTCATGCTAAGGTATCTCTGTGTCTCTTTACATTATGTTGATTAGAAGATGATAATGATGATAACTGATAGGCAGGAATATATTTCGTTGTTGTATTACAAATATGTCGTCATTACTCAACTTATCTGGCACTTTCATCTTGTCTTTATTGTTACATCTCTTACTTCTTTTTCTCTTTCGTTTTTCTTTTTCTGCCTCTCTTTTTCTGTTTCTATCTTTCTTCTTTATCTGCCTGTATATCATTGTCTGTGTCTTTCTCTTCCCACAATGATTTAGTCATTTCGCTGTAAATTTTACTTAATGTCTTGCCATTGTTTTTATTAGAACTTATGATAAATTCTCTACAAATTAATCTTATTGCTTTGACAAACACAATATTTGTCTAAGGTATATCCTAGTTCAGTGTCATAATGTCACTCACCTGTACTAGTTCAGTGTCATAATGTCACTCACCTGTACTAGTTCAGTGTCATAATGTCACTCACCTGTACTAGTTCAGTGTCATCATGTCACGCACATATATTTTATTTTCAGATTTATCTAAACACAACAGTTCCACAAAATCTTCGACCAGAGACACTGTCCACGTCACACAGACCAAGTTCACGTTTTCGATACCGATTGGTCAGTTTCATTAGTAAGACAATCACATGTAAAATGACGTCATGTTGCGGTGTTAGAGTGATACTTATTATATTACAAGTAAGTTGTGACGTAGTGACCAGTTGTTTATACACAGACCTATGATAGCCATACTTTGATGATAAATGTCAGATATTACTTTGCCATGTACTGCTAGGATATTACGTAGAGGAAACATTCAATGACTTATATGTAACAGTTACATTGAAAGTGACTTATATGTAACAGTTACATTGAACGTGACTTATATGTAACAGTTACATTGAAAGTAGGGCTGTACCGGAATTCGGCTCCGAATCCGGCCAAAATTCGGCAATTTTACAAATCCGGCTCCGGCAAAATTTTTGGATTTTGGACGGATTTTCAGCCGGATTTCTGTCTTACTTTACTGTTTACCTTGTTCTCCTATTATCGCCCAGTGAACACTAAACACATTCCTATGGCTGTTAACTGTTTATCTTGTTCTCCAGTTATCACCCAGTGAACACAAAACACATTTCTATAGCAGTTCCATTCTATGTTATATCGCCCGTCTCAGTGAGGTGGAGAAGATATGTATAACATACCTTCTCCACCTCAGTGGCCGGTCTTATAAAGTTGTTTATTTTGTCTTTCAATGAGAGAGTTAAGAACTTTTTTTTTGTTTGACTAACAATATTTTTTTAAAACAACTAAAATTTGATTTGTTTTTGAGTTAATGCCGCCATTTTGCCAAAATCCGCCATTTTGTCGGTTTCGGTTCGGTTAATTGACAAACCGGTTAACCGTGAATACCCCTAGTTTAGTGTTCACTGGATGATAATAGGAGAAAAGATAACCAGTTGCATTCTGTTGATTTTTTCAAACTATCTACAAACTTTAAATCATCATTCATTTTCATTATACAAAAACAATTTAAAACATAGAGGTAAGTAAATTAAACTGTGATTTAAAAAAATCAATATTTCATGAGGTTTATCATATGACTGACAACATTGATTGAATGTTCTTCCGGCAATGTGGTATACCGGTCTCTTTAGCAACCTTAAGGGGGTACGGAATGAAGGAATTGAAAAAAAAATATTTCAAAATCGATTTTTTTTATTTCATATTCACGTGCTATTACCAATCTAGATTGTGATGATCTTAATGATTTTGCTTCCGGAACACTATAAATTACTTTAAAATGTATTTGAAAATCGGTAGTGCATTACAAAAATCATTAAATTACCATTAATATGCCAATAGGAACGATTTTTCTACAGATGAAACTACACATTCTCTTCCGACACATTATATATCATTGTATGCGGTCCGACCTCGTTATGAATGACACAGTTTCATAAGCTAAATATAGCCTCAGCTTTTGGAATCCCACGTTACATACAGTGATGTTTGACCTCATTCTAATAGATTATTTTTCATTGGACGGCACACAAATATTACCACAAAACAGCGCGCGAGGGTTACCCATACCCAGAATTCAATGCAAAAATGTACATTTTTGTCAACTCTTTTGCTTACTGATCGCGAACCAGAATGAGATTGAGACATCTGAAGAATTGCCAGCTAAGCAACCACGTCTGAATCAGAGATGAGCGGACAGCGGACGCGTCCGCTTGCGGACACAGATCCGCAGACTTTTCCGAATCCGCGGACTGACATCGGACGCTTCGTATAGTTAAGTTGCGGACTCGCGGACTGACGCGGATCTTCTTTAGCGTTACCATAAAAAAATTTCAAGTCATTTAAACAGCTAAATTTCAGCAATGCGGACGCGCGGACTGACTGCGGACCAATGTTGTAAGATTCTGCGGACGCGGACGTGGATCATTGATAGAAATCCGCGGACGGACGCGGACGCTAAATTTCAAGATCCGCACACCTCTGGTCTGAATACGTCTGGTAGTTGCAAATCAATTCTTTGGGATTGTATTGACGAAATTGTACATTAGGGTGCATCACCAAAAAAATTTTTTTATAATTGATCTGTCTGCTATTTAAATGTGTTCCATTGATCAAAAAAAGCATTGTGTAAAAAAATAAAAAATATTTGACAATATTTAGAGGTCCCCCGGACTTCAACAAAGTTTGCATAATTAAGCAAAAACTAGATAAAACCATCCTTCTTGTAAAGTCTTACAGACTTACATACAAAAAGTGAAGCGCTATATAAATTGTTTTATAGTCTTTGGTTTTATAATGTTTGGTAGCTATGATTGATTTTGATAAACAGTTGTGCTAGAAATAAAATTTAAAATTCACATTTTATTAGCAAAAAACAACACTTTTCCTTACCGCATATTGATGACCAAGGCAAGCATTTTAATTTCTTTATTTATATTATTTTAATTTCTGATACACACGACCTATAAAATCAGAACATGGAAATGATATGAAAAACAACAATAAAATGTTTACACCTTCTAAGGAAATGCTGGCTGACCCTGAATCAAGTTAATGCTTTCTATGAAAAAGCAAACATTCCAATGGTGACAGAGAGGAGAGCTTGTGAGAAGATTGTTCAGCTTCTTGATGAATACAATAAACTTCGTTCAATTGATAAAAGTCGCCGAAACACACCAGCCACCAAACGTAAACTGGAACAAATGAAATCTAAGTTGGCAACAACTTTTCAACTGTGGCCACCAAATGTCGAGACTATTATCAAGAATGCAGAAGATCTTGCATTCTTGAGGTCTATGAAAGGAGACAGGTCTTCCAGCTTTGGATCATTTGACAAAACACTTGCAAAAAAAGTCGCTCGACGCCATTCACGAGATGTCGCAACATTGGAACGTCAGAAACGCGCAAGAGAAGAAAATGCAGCATATTCAACGATATCAGTGCCTTCCAGCGAGGGTAGCAGTGACGAACCCGATGATTCTACTTCTAAATCTGAAGATAATATTGAGTTTGTTGATAACTGTTTGGATGATATAATGCCATTGCAAAAGCGAAGAAAGCCAACAGGAGCTTTAGTATTTGTACCTCCAGATGTTTTAAGCCGACCAAATCTTGTGTCACTAGCGACAAGATTAAAGATTACACCAACACAGCAGGCAGCTTTCACACAGGGCCTTATTAACGAGTCTGGGGGTGATATATCAATGGTGGCTTCTTCCTATGCCACTGCAGATCGTTCACGTCGTAAAGTTGTAAGTGAGATATCTACAAAGATCCACGACTCCTGGGAACCACCCAAACTCTGCACTCTCCACTGGGATGGCAAACTGACACCTTCTCTAAAAAAATCATCGTGTCACTGAAGAACGCATACCAGTTGTTGTCGGTGATGCAAAGCAATTGAAACTTCTAGGAGTGCCAAATTATGTCAAGGCAACAAAGAAACCCGTTGGTGAAATAATTGCAGAATTAACCATGAAGCTAATGACAGAGTGGCATTGTAATGATTGTATCGTTAATATGACATTCGACACAAGATCAAACACTGGTCATCAGACTGCTGCCTGCATTGCCATACAAAATATGCTGCAACGTGCTCTTCTGTGGTCAGGTTGTCGCCATCACATTGGTGAAGTTATCCTCTCGCATGTGTTCGCAGACATGAAAATAGAAGTTTCCAAATCCCCGGATATAACTTTGTTCACCAAGCTGCGAAGTAATTGGAAGTTGGTGGCACATGATTGGTCTCACGTTTGTAGTTCGTTTACGTTAGCTGATCATGATCTGAAGGCTCAAGAGCGACTGACGATAATGAGAAATGCGGTAATTGCACATGCCAGCTCTAGTAAACAAACCGAATTCTTGCGAGACGACTACCACGAATTCCTTAAGCTGTCCCTTGTTTACCTGAATGCTACAAATAAGAAGGTTAACTTTAAAAGACCAGGAGCCCTGCACAAAGCACGATGGATGGCAAAGCTGATATATTGCCTCAAGATTGCACTGTGTGAGAAACAAATTCAATTATTGCCTCCAGGTACTATTACCACACGTGATCAAGTGCCAAAGATTCGTGCATTTGCTACATTTGTAACACATGTTTATGTCGTGTGGTGGCTCACTTGCAAAAAGAGTTATGATGCACCATGGAATGATCTATAGCTCTACAAGCGACTTTTGGATTACAACGATGTCAACAGAGACATATCCAAGTCAGCAATCCGTGCCCTGAATAGGCATATGTGGTACCTCACTGCTGAAATGATCCCACTTGCTCTGTTCAGCAATGAAGTACCTGTGTTGGAAAAGCGAGCTCTAGCAGATGCTCTGCTAAGGCTTCGACCAGTGGTTGCCCTCCAAACTCCACAGAATCGATTTGGAAATGGTTGGGGAAAACCACGATTCCAATCAATTGATTCTAAAACTCGGTTGTGTGATCTGGCTGGAGTTGACTCGTGGTTTACTATATACAGACTTCAACTGGACACAGGATTCCTCTAACTGTCTGTTGATGATTGGTGCCAAACAGCTTCTTACATTGCCAGTGCAGAAAATGTTGCTGCTATTAACGTTGTTAACGATTGTGCCGAGAGAGGAGTGAAACTGGCATCTGTCTTTGTTGAAGCAGCGCGAACGGATGAACACTTTCAAAACATTCTTCAATTGGTAGAAATGGACCGCAAAAACATCTCAAATGTGCGTAAACTTTATAAACGTGCAACAAAGTGAAACTGAATTAAATGCAACAGTAATAAATAATTTAATACTTTAATGTAATTTTTATATAGGCTAGAATAAATTTTTTTTTCTTAAGATGTCATGTCTTGTGATTTCTTTGGCCGGGGGGGGGGGGAGGGGGGACCTCTAAATCAACTCTGGTTTGAAAAATATTTTACACAAGTTATTATTAATGATATTAGAACAAATTAGAAACATAGACAGCTCAAAAACAAACAATCAATTTTTTCCTCTATTGTGGTGATGCACGCTATTGTACATACATCAGCAAGTGCAACTAACAGTGAACAGCAGGAACCAAGAGGTATAGACATCGAACTGCCCAAGTATCTGGCTCAACCAGATTTGTGTTGACAAATCCTGCAAAATCCGGCTCCGGCCGGATTTGAAAAAATCAAATCAGGTACAGCCCTAAATGAAAGTGATGTATATGTAAAAGTTACATTGAAAGTGACCTATATGCAACAGTTACATTGAAAGTGACCTATATGTAACAGTTACATTGAAAGTGACCTATATGTAACAGTTACATTGAAAGTGACCTATATGTAACATTGACATTGAAAGTGACATATATGTAACATTGACATTGAAAGTGACCTATATGTAACATTTACATTGAAAGTGACCTATATGTAACAGTTACATTGAAAGTGACCTATATGTAACAGTTACATTGAAAGTGACTTATTTGTAACAGTTACATTGAAAGTGACTTATTTGTAACAGTTACATTGAAAGTGACTTATTTGTAACAGTTACATTGAAAGTGACCTATATGTAACAGTTACATTGAAAGTGACCTATATGTAACAGTTACATTGAAAGTGACTTATATGTAACATTTACATTATCTTGTATTGTATTGCTACTATAAAGTGTATGTAATGCTCTCACTTCCAATACATATGTCATGACATGTATCTATATCTGTGTGTGTACAGATAGCACTGGGTGCCATGATAACTGGAGTGTCGGCCTATGTACACATCATGATACCCGCCATCAGACTGAGGGAGAAACCTTTATGGGCAGGTGTACCGGTGAGTGGAACATGTGACGGAATGTACAAACTAATACTCATAATGAATTTACTTAATATGAGATAACATATTGGTGTGACGTGTTATCACTTGATAAGTGTAGGTATGACGTGTTATGACTTGATAATTGTAGGTATGATTGAATGCACCACACACAACTATTGTAACGTGTGTGATTGAATGCACCACACACAACTATTTAACGTGTGTGATTGAATGCACCACACACAACTATTGTAACATGTGTGATTGAATGCACCACACACAACTGTTATAACGTGTGTGATTGAATGCATCACACACAATTGTTGTAACGTGTGTGATTGAATGCACCACACACAACTGTTGTAACGTGTGTGATTGAATGCACCACACAAAACTGTTGTAACGTGTGTGATTGAATGCACCACACACAACTGTTGTAACGTGTGTGATTGAATGCACCACACACAACTGTTGTAACGTGTGTGCTTGAATGCACCACACACAACTGTTGTAACGTGTGTGCTTGAATGCACCACACACAACTGTTGTAACGTGTGTGCTTGAATGCACCACACACAACTGTTGTAACGTGTGTGATTGAATGCACCACACACAACTGTTGTAACGTGTGTGATTGAATGCACCACACACAACTGTTGTAACGTGTGTGATTGAATGCACCACACACAACTGTTGTGACGTGTGTGATTGAATGCACCACACACAACTGTTGTGACGTGTGTGATTGAATGCACCACACACAACTGTTGTGACGTGTGTGATTGAATGCACCACACACAACTGTTGTGACGTGTGTGATTGAATGCACCACACACAACTGTTGTGACGTGTGTGATTGAATGCACCACACACAACTATTGTAACGTGTGTGATTGAGACCCAAACCCATGAACTCCACTGTCAGTAGGCCATGACTTCTCCACGAATGTTATCAGATAACAGAATAAAATCATTAATTACGTACATGTCTACTAGAAACAAACTTGCACCAGAATGTTTTCAATGTTAACTGTATGTGCCCGATGGACATCGATCTGTATAAATCTACAACATTTCATTTTCCCTAAAAGACTGGTTTCTCCGGGGCCTATAATGATAGTAAGTCAATTCTGGCGCAAACATTCCGGTTTAGTTAGAAACTTAAATGTACGTTCCCACTCTGTACCATGAAATTGGTCTATTGCAAGGGTCGGCTAACTTTTTAAGTCTCGGGCTACACTGGGTTCCTATATTTGACAGGCTGGCCGGATAAAGTGAAGATGGATGGAGTTTTAAGATGTTTTATAGTAAATTAAACGTAAAACTTTATTCTGAAACGAGTGATGGGCCGGATGAAACAGCTCAGTTGACCTGATTTGACCTGCGAGCCATTGTTTCCACATGGCTGTTCTAGTGAAAAATGTACAAATATAAAAAAAAGGTTGATGAACACCAACTGCAGTTTTTTGTAAACTTGGCTTTGTTGTTTGAATCATTATTTCACTGTTAATGTACTACTTTATTTAATTGACTCGTGAGAATTTTCTGATTTTTCTCTTTGAACTTTTTATTCACTATCAGAAAAAAAAAAACTATAAGTTTACTATTATGTGCATTCACACTTGGACCATTTGGTAAGTGAAATATTATTGAGGTTAACATTTAAGATGTACATTAATTTAATGTCTTGATGCTATTAATATTAAGTTGTGTATTATATGTAGAGTAGAACTAATGATTACATATCTCAGTGTTAAGGTATGTTAACATGTTGTCAAAGTTGTGAAGACCAATACACGTACATGATACTCATTTGTTAAAGTTGAGAAGACCAATACTCGTACATGATACTCATTTGTTAAAGTTGTGAAGACCAATACTCGTACATGATACTCATTTGTTAAAGTTGTGAAGACCAATACTCGTACATAATACTCATTTGTTAAAGTTGTGAAGACCAATACTCGTACATGATACTCATACATGATACTCGTACATGATACTCGTACATGATACCCGTACATGATACTCGTATATGACTCGTACATGATACTCATACATGATACTCGTACATGATACTCATTTGGCTACTTATGGAATTGTGATAAATATAATTTACTTGATATTACAGGTTAAACGTATCGATCTATTTTAAGAAACTGTATCAGTCGGGGATGGGAGATGTTATGATGTAAGCTTTGAGTCCAGTGTGGTTCTATAAATCGAATGGTCAGCTTAGCGCCTTTCTTAAATACAAAACAAAAAGTCAATTATCTCGATCTATTGTATTAAACAAGTTGCAAAATAAAAAGAATCAATTCTGTAAGCTAAATTTAGTTTTTTTCCACAGAGTACTCATTTGATACGTGTACATGAAAAGAAAACCGTGTATTTATTAGTCTCAAGTACTTTATTTTACTAATCATATCAAATTACAAGACTTTAATGTAGTGCTAAGTTAAAAAACCGCACTATGTTGTGCTACATTGTCAAGCCGAGTATAAATGACCAACTATTGAGGGCCTTCCCCAGTAACGCGGCCCAATTGGGAAAAATCACTCTAATGGATCTAAAGCTGACTCTGATCTCTATCAAGTTTGCCATGACTCTGGGAGACACATAAAAAACCACATCACTTTATCAAACATGTCTCACTACCTTTACTGAGAATATCAGTGTTAATATAAACTAAGGAATTAGCCTTCTACTTTAGAACAGCGGTATTGCCTGATTGCATTTTGTTATCTTTGAGATGGCGCCTTTCTATTTTATTTTGCCAGATAACAAACAAACATCAACTTCGTGAAGTATTTCAACACTCGAGGAAAAAAAATTCTATTTCATTTCTTTTATATATTTATGACCTGGACTGTCTGTCTCAAGTATACACGTCTGTCTGGTTCAGACATATTAACTTCTGTGTATCTCAACAAAGTCACAAAGGATATGGCTTTGTTTTAGAGTTTACTGACACTATGACATGTATCATACAGTTTACTGACAATATTACATGTATCATACAGTTTACTGACACTATTACATGTATCATACAGTTTACTGACACTATTACATGTACATACCTTAGTCCCCATCTGCAGTTAGTTACCTGACACTATTACATGTATCATACAGTTTACTGACACCATCACATGTATCATACAGTTTACTGACACTATTACATGTATCATACAGTTTACTGACACCATCACATGTATCATAGAGTTTACTGACACTATTACATGTATCATACAGTTTACTGACACTATTAGATGTATCATGTATCATACAGTTTACTGACACTATTAACTGACACTTTTACATGTATCATAGAGTTTACTGACACTATTACATTATCATACAGTTTACTGACACTATTACATGTATCATACAGTTTACTGACACTATTACGTGTATCATACAGTTTACTGACAATATTACATGTATCATACAGTTTACTGACACTATTACATGTATCATACAGTTTACTGACACCATCACATGTATCATAGAGTTTACTGACACTATTACATGTATCATACAGTTTACTGACACTATTAGATGTATCATGTATCATACAGTTTACTGACACTATTAACTGACACTTTTACATGTATCATAGAGTTTACTGACACTATTACATTATCATACAGTTTACTGACACTATTACATGTATCATACAGTTTACTGACACTATTACGTGTATCATACAGTTTACTGACAATATTACATGTATCATACAGTTTACTGACACCATCACATGTATCATAAGTTAACTGACACTATTACATGTATCATGTATCATACAGTTTACTGACACTATTACATGTATCACACACTTAACTGACACTTTTACATGTATCATAGAGTTTACTGACACTATTACATGTATCATACAGTTTACTGACACTATTATATGTATCATACAATTTACTGACACTATTACATGTATCACACACTTAACTTTACGTGTATCAACAGTTTACTGATACTATTACATATATTTGAATAATAAAAGTATCCTCATTATTTCAACCATTTTGATTGCACGCTAACTAAATTATGTTTTCAAGTTAAATTTAAACTAATTTTGTAAAAATTTAATTTTAATTTAACTTTTTAGACACAACTATTTTAATAAAAAGTTGCAACTAAACTATATAAAAGTAGTTTAAATTTTCCCAACTCAACATTATACATTTTTGTTATTAGACAAATGTAACAACATGTAAGATATCAGAATGTGTATTTATAGACCAGGTTTGCCATATGCATTGTTATGAACTGCTTTTTTTTTCTTTGACATCAATATTGATCAAGAAACCGATTAAGTCATCCAAGGACATTTAGTAAATGCTATCAGGATCATCTCGGTTTTTTATGATAATTGCACATTTTCTTGTGCTAAATTGTTCTGCTTTAGGTGCGTGGTCCGGAACATTACCTGCTTCTGCTGCTAGGCTATCATTGTTGATCAAAGAAAATCCAGCGATTCAATAGTTTTATCAGCCAATCAGAAACTCAATAGTTTTATCACCAAATCGACACACAAAAAAAAAGTAGGTATAACTTTCCGTTGGAAGATTGAACAAAGTATTGTGTAAAATTTCGCATTCTGTAAATAACTAAACATCTAAGGTAAACTTGTTAGTTGTTACTGAAAAAAAGTTAGTTACATTACATTTTATCTGAGCAAAAAGTTATCCAGCTTTTCTTGTAACAAAAAATATTTGAATTATTAATTAGTAATTTTACAGTTAACTTTTGTTCATCCCTGCTTAATTGTTGAGAAACTGAACAACTGAGGTATAATAGAAAGAAACCAAATCAATTATTCTTTTTCTTTTGGAAAATTTAAAAGATTTTCTAAGTGGTTGACTAAGTAATTACATTGTGCTAGCCATATGGTACCCAGTTACAGCTGGGTGTTGTGCTAGCCATATGGTACCCAGTTACAGCTGGGTGTTGTGCTAGCCATATGGTACCCAGTTACAGCTGGGTGTTGTGCTAGCCATATGGTACCCAGTTACAGCTGGGTGTTGTGCTAGCCATATGGTACCCAGTTAAAGCTGGGTGTTGTGCTAGCCATAGTGTACCCAGGTACTTATGTATGCACGTAACAAACGATTTTTCGAATTATAAATGTTGCTCCGTCGTTAATGTAATTTATTTTTAGGACTCAAATATAAATACACAATTAGAATATTTTATAAGCATAGGTACAATCTTACCGATATAAAAAGACTGGCTGTTTCTGTGAACATTTTAGACTGGCTGTGGTTGTAAACATTGTAGACTGGCTGTGGTTGTGACCATTGTAGACTGGCTGTGGTTGTGAACATTGTAGACTGGCAGTGGTTGTGAACATTGTAGACTGGCTGTGGTTGTGAACATTGTAGACTGGCTGTGGTTGTGAACATCATAGACTGGCTGTGGTTGTGAACATTGTAGACTGGCTGTGGTTGTAAACATTGTAGACTGGCTGTGGTTGTAAACATTGTAGACTGGCTGTGGTTGTAAATATTGTAGACTGGCTGTGGTTGTGAACATTGTAGACTGGCTGTGGTTGTAAACATTTTAGACTGGCTGTTTCTGTAAACATTTTAGACTGGCTGTAGTTGTAAACATTGTAGACTGGCTGTTTCTGTAAAAATTGTAGACTGGCTGTGGTTGTGAACATTGTAGACTGGCTGTGGTTGTAAACATTGTAGACTGGCTGTGGTTGTAAACATTGTAGACTGGCTGTGGTTGTAAACATTGTAGACTGGCTGTGGTTGTGAACATTGTAGACTGGCTGTGGTTGTAAACATTGTAGACTGGCTGTGGTTGTAAACATTTTAGACTGGCTGTGGTTGTAAACATTGTAGACTGGCTGTGGTTATAAACATTGTAGACTGGCTGTGGTTGTAAACATTGTAGACTGGCTGTTTCTGTAAACATTGTAGACTGGCTGTGGTTGTAAACATTGTAGACTGGCTGTTTCTGTAAACATTGTAGACTGGCTGTGGTTGTGAACATTGTAGACTGGCTGTAGTTGTGAACATTCTAGACTGGCTGTTTCTGTGAACATTTTAGACTGGCTGTGGTTGTAAACATTGTAGACTGGCTGTGGTTGTAAACATTGTAGACTGGCTGTGGTTGTAAACATTGTAGACTGGCTGTGGTTGTGAACATTGTAGACTGGCTGTGGTTGTAAACATTGTAGACTGGCTGTGGTTGTGAACATTGTAGACTGGCTGTGGTTATAAACATTGTAGACTGGCTGTGGTTGTAAACATTGTAGACTGGCTGTGGTTGTAAACATTGTAGACTGGCTGCTTTTGTAAACATTGTAGACTGGCTGTGGTTGTAAACATTGTAGACTGGCTGTAGTTGTGAACATTATAGACTGGCTGTGGTTGTAAACATTTTAGACTGGCTGTGGTTGTAAACATTGTAGACTGGCTGTGGTTGTAAACATTGTAGACTGGCTGTGGTTGTAAACATTGAAGACTGGCTGTAGTTGTGAACATTGTAGACTGGCTGTGGTTGTAAACATTGTAGACTGGCTGTAGTTGTGAACATTGTAGACTGGCTGTGGTTGTAAACATTGTAGACTGGCTGTAGTTGTGAATATTGTAGACTGGCTGTGGTTGTAAACATTGTAGACTGGCTGTGGCTGTAAACATCTAGACTGGCTGTGGTTGTGAACATTGTATACTGGCTGTGGTTGTGAACATTGTAGACTGGCTGTGGTTGTAAACATTGTAGACTGGCTGCTTTTGTAAACATTGTAGACTGGCTGTGGTTGTAAACATTGTAGACTGGCTGTAGTTGTGAACATTATAGACTGGCTGTGGTTGTAAACATTTTAGACTGGCTGTGGTTGTAAACATTGTAGACTGGCTGTGGTTGTAAACATTGTAGACTGGCTGTGGTTGTAAACATTGAAGACTGGCTGTAGTTGTGAACATTGTAGACTGGCTGTGGTTGTAAACATTGTAGACTGGCTGTAGTTGTGAACATTGTAGACTGGCTGTGGTTGTAAACATTGTAGACTGGCTGTAGTTGTGAATATTGTAGACTGGCTGTGGTTGTAAACATTGTAGACTGGCTGTGGCTGTAAACATCTAGACTGGCTGTGGTTGTGAACATTGTATACTGGCTGTGGTTGTGAACATTGTAGACTAGCTGTAGTTGTGAAAATTGTAGACTGGCTGTGGTTGTGAATATTGGTGATTGATAGGAACTCTCAAACCTGGGCCAGAGTTCACATTGTATATTAAAAGACGTTGACCAGTTCGTGAAGTCTCAACAACTAATAAATAGCCTCACATTAAATGTACATCTAGAAGCAACATTGACAATGAGACTCACATCTTAAAATTTAATGTAATACTGTTTTATTGATCATTTTATGTAATAGTGTTTTATTGTTTATTTTATGTAATAATGTTTTATTAATTATTTAATGTAATAGTGTTTTATTGATTATTTAATTTAAATAGTGTATGATTGATTATTTAATGTAATAGTGTATGATTGATTATTTAATGTAGTAGTGTTTGATTGATTATTAAATGTAATAGTGTTTCATTTGATTGATTATTGAATGTAATAGTGTTTGATTTATTATTTAATGTTAATGTAATAAGCTAATTTCAACACTATTTTGTGCTTAGTTAATTAAGATATTAGATAGCTATTAATTGTATATTTTACATTTAAAAAAAAAAGTTGCAATTGTTCAGTTAAAATCAAGTGAACTCAAAAAAAAAAAAGAGATAAAGACGAAAAATAGTTCATATGGGAGCCACACCAAACTAAACGATGAGGCTCTTTTACGGAAATCATTAAAGCCTCCCTAATGTATATATATATATATATTTATTCCAAACTCCAGACAGATCATGATAAAAGTCTCCTGTACCAATCAGACTATAATTATACTAGCCATCCCGCGGCGTAGCAACCTCTGCCCTTATCAATCAATATAATTACTGTAATTAAATTTTTAAATAAGCAATCAAACAAAATAACAGGCTGACATCGTCTGAAAAAATACATGGTATGCAAAGTTGAACTTTGACCTATCATTGCAGACTTTATGGTCACTATCTGGTACCTTCAAGCAACTTTTTTTTTATTTTATTGTTTATTTTTTCATTCAGTTTCTAACAAACATATTGGGGGGGGGGGGTAATTTGCATTGCCTTTTATTTTTGATTTGCAACAATTCGCTTTGTGTCTGCCTCAATCCACCCCTTCCCTTAGCACATTATAGTGTTAGTTTTTTAGACTAATCTGATGTGTCAAATCCACGAGGACTAGGGAGCGACCGATAATCGGATCGGTAGCGGTATCGGACCGATATTGGCACTATCGGTTAATATCGGATCGGCCGATTTTCGTAGGAAGCAACCGATAGTCGTACCGATTTTGGCACTATGGGTTTTATATCTCATATGTGCCTTTCCTTCCTAAAATAATAATAAAGCAAGAAAGTAATCGCTCCCTTATCATTAACGCGGGTTTTTTTTACCCCCCTCCCCCCGGCCCAACCCAGTTTCATTTTAGACACAGCAGCACAAAGATGACGTCACTTACCAACAGGGTCGGCGAGATGAAGGACAAATTTACTTTTAATCTTCTTTTGAAGATTTTGCTTTGCGTCGATTCTATAAATGTTACTCTTATATTCTTTCATTCATTTACTTTCTTACTATCAACTATTTGTTAAATGTTTTAGTGAACAACAGAAAAGAAAATTGTATTGTAAAATGACACTCTTTGATGTTACCGCATGGCAATTTAAAGCAAAATTTTGATCGGTCGGCTTTCATTTTTCATCTTCTTTCGTGTGTCAACATTAAAAATTCTTTCTTTCGTTTCATTTTGGTTATAGCAACAATTATATCAGGGACGAGGCGTGAGTGTTTGCCGGTTTAACTCTTAGAGAAAAATCAATTGATGTTAAATTCTTAGAGAAAAATCTATTGATGTTTTTATTGCTATATACAAAGCACAATCGAAAATATGCCTTTCCATCATATCGACATCGCTAGTTTCAGAACTTTAATTAATAGACTTGCCAGGCAATAAATGATGCCTAGCTGTCGACAAACATTGACAAAACAATTGAAACATAGATTTTAACTTCGTAGGCAGCAGTTGAAAGATAAGTTGGCTTCAATTAATACTATATTTACAACTGCCGATTGCTGAACGTCCATACAAAGTTTTATTGGTGTTACATTACATTGGTTAGAACCTGGATTATTCTCTCAGGATAGCTGAATCCCAGGATAGGTCCCGGGAAATTTTCTTATCCCGGGATATTGTTGGGTAAATAAAAGGAGGCTGGGAAAGGTACCACCCACACAATCCCATACAATAGCCGTGGATACAGAATTATAATTATAAACGGGTTCATTATACGTTCAACAATTGACTATACTACCTCCACCAATACACTACAGTATATAATGTTAACTAGTGAATGAAAGTTTTCTCTTTTTACATTGACAGAGAAGGGAGCAGGAAGTTTACTTGTCGAAGGGCTAAATATCAAAAACATCTTCATTATTTATATTACAAGTGGGGCTTCAATCGACATACCTGGGGGTGAGGGTATGTGCGAACTGCAACAGGGTGGGGGTGGTAGATCTACTTAATAAGTGGATGGAACTTAAACTTCAAATGGTTGAGTGAAATTCTGTTATTTATCGATTTGGTGAACTTTCCGCATTTGGTAAAATTAACGCATTTAAGTGTTGTTTTAAAAATTTTAATTGCAATTTTTTGGCGCGTTAATGGCAAATTAACGCAGTTTAATCAGCAGCCCTAATTAATGCATTTTTACTTTTTTAGTTTGACATTAGTTAATTACAACTTTATCTTACTTTTCTGTTTGTGAACAAGTAAAAAGTAAAAACAACAAATTGTTTGTTATAAGTTTAATTTTAAACAATAAACATGCAGATTTATGAGATTATGCAGGCATGGTTTGTGTTTCCGACTTCGGTCTTCCGGTCTGTCTTTTCAAATTGTTTGTTTTTCTAATCTTCTTATCATTAGCAAGACACTCTTTCATTAATAGCAAAATATCGGTATCGGTATCGGCAAAAATACTGGGGGGGGGGAATATCGGTATCGGACTATCGGTAAAAAGGCATATCGGTCGCTCCCTAACGAGGACACAAAACCTGTAAAAATTTCAATAATCCAGTCGTACATCAACACGTTCATTGAACTTATTGAATCAATAGATGACTCAGCCTCTATAAATACGTTTGGTGATTTCTTTCATTTAACAACAAAAATTGCACAAGTTGTTTAGTTTATTTATATGAATATATTTATTTAGCTTTTTTCATTTTATCAGACACTGCAAAACGTTGAATTTAATTTAAAACTTCAAAGGCATGTAAGTGTGCTGGTTAGACGGCTAGAGATGAACACAACTAGGTTTAGAGCAGACCATGTTTTTAAATCTTTTAAATATTATAATGCTAATTAGGGAAAACTTGGTGTTTCATGAACCAATTATTTGTCTCCTCCTTAGCTCCTGTTGGCTGGTTTGAGTAGTGTATTCTCCTGTGTGAGAAACAAGAAAAGTGAAGACATCTCGTGCAGTCTGCTAGTCATGAAGGTAAACTAACTTGGAAGATGATTTTTTTAAAAGATGGCTGCACTCTTGTAAGTCGTTCAGTTTATTAGAGATCAAGGGCAAAACTCTAAAATAAAAAAAAAATAAAAACTTTTAGTGGGTCGAATACATAAAAAGTCAGTTTTGAGAGATTTAGTAAAGCGAGAATTTCTCAAGTGTGTACCTGCATGTATCTGTGTGTGTTAAAATAATATTAGTCTCGAAGGTCTGTAAGAGAAAAATAAATATAAAGGCAGCACACTGTACTCATAATAGAAGTTGCATTTGATGGGGAAGATTATTTGAATGTTCTGTAATTTTAAATAAAGAATATTTGCTAATAAATCAGTGCCGCTCCTAACGTCTTGGTAGCCCTGGGACGCTGTGCTAGCCACACTTCCTCATATTATTATTTACTTAATTTAACTATATGAGCCATTTAGAGCCATGGTAGCCTAGTCCACAATGTGGGTTAGGGAAGTCTGGTTTAAAACGCTTTAAACACACGCATACATACACGCGCGCTCTCACACACACATTTATTGGTATGATTGGTATTATGTGCATTTTCAAGATGGCAAATCTTTAAGATAGAAGATCGCCGAACTACAAAGGGCGCTGAAAGAGCGCTGTGAAATGTTTTGACACTTTTCATTTTGGTAGGAAGGCGCCAATAAATTAACAATACATAACATTTTTTTTTATGTTTAATTGCAGTGTAGTTTCACTTCCTTCATATTTTGCCTATTATATATGTAGTGTCCTTTCTCTCTTCTTTAAGAATGGGTCTGGAACATCCATCTTTTATCATTGTCTGTAGCCCTTTACATGATTTCATTCCAGCATTGTGCATACTCTTAATGGCCACTTATATACTTCCAAGCATCATAGCTGAAGGGCTTTTAGATATGTCCTTATTTGCAGTGACTTTCTGACTTAGTTAATTATGGACAATAATCTAGGCACTTTCAAAGTCGTAGGGCCTCCCCAACTTCATTTTTAATATTTTTCAAGAATACACCCGCACTTCTTTGCGATTTGAAATCTAAATAAACTTTCGGCATTGTTTATTCTATGCAGGCTATGCAGTGATGACGTAGTAATTCCGGTGTTACGCCATGTGCATCGCATTCGTTGTTTATCGTTAATCGTGTGCTTCTTTTTTCTTACAAAATTTTAAAATTAACGAAAGTACTTTTAAATAACCATGTCTGATGAATACAAGAGGAAACTCGAGAGTGGATTTGAGAAGCGGAAAAAAAAAAGGAGGAGAAAGAAAAAGCATTGAAAAAAAAATTCTGGGTTAGTTGCTGATATTTATGAGCAGAGACACCGATTGCATTACTGGTAAAACTAGTAATACTAGTGATAATGACATTTATATATATATATATATATATATATATATATATATATATATATATATATATATATAAATTTCCTGAAAGTTTATTACATTGAAGACAATGTACACATATCAAACATAAAAAATAATTATATCTGCAAGTATAACTGATTACTTTATTGTATTTTTTTAAAATAATGGTTTCAGTGTCGAACAGCTACTATGCTAATAAAATAAAGTATAAAATTATAAATTACACTGATACATAAATAATATTGTAATTTTAAACTATTTATTCTGGAACAAAAATTCAAAAATTGTAAACGTCTTGGTATTTGTTTAAATCGATTGACAACACTTTCTTGAAATTGTTGATACTCATCATACAAAGACCAGGTAATCAACCAGCACCAGTTGTTGATCGTAGCCACGTATTTACTCGTCTTAGAGTGCTAAATGATCTCTCAATTGTGCATGTTGTTACTGGAAGAGCCAGGGGGCGGATGGTCGTGTGATAAAACACTCGACTGTCGACCTGACGGTCCCTGGTTCGCTCTCCCGTGAGGACCAATGGATATTTCAGCTTAAGTCCACGATATATCTCCCGTGGTGCCTCCATGACCATTGCACTATCGGCTATGGTGGGGATGAAAGAAGGGCGCCATAAAAACCGTCCCATTATTGGTTTATCGGATCTAAGAGATTTCATCTCATCCTAACAGGGAGTTCACACACTGAGCTAATGCTGTCAAAAAAGCCATCTTAATCATCGGGAAAAAAATGGTTTATCTAAAACCTCACATTGTTTCTGTTTTTTCTCCTTTACTACTTTTACATTTCCATATATCATACCACATTTCACTCTCCTCGATTGAATTGAAAAATGCGTAATAATCAGCAATAGCCCTGGCTTGATCCTTAAAATGCGAGTTTCTAGTTTTGTCATCAAAAAGGGATTCAAAACTAAAAGGGAAAATGCTGGTTTATTTTCTACTCAAAAACTAATTTTCAGCGATGATATAATAGAATGAAGGTAGGGTATAAAAAAAGTTATTCCAAAATAATCCTCAGGCAAATCAACTTTTGGATTTTCCCTGTTCATTTGTCTTCCAGCTTTGGTAACTCAAAAATTTCCTTATACCTCTCATCACAATTCTGTCGATCAACAGCCAATGTAGTCAACAATTCTTCAATGTATGTTTGTACTGCCAGTAAATCTAAATGAACTGGCTGCAATTTTTGGGCCACAGCTTCTAGCTTTGATGAATATTTTTGAATAATAA
This sequence comes from Bulinus truncatus, assembly GCA_021962125.1. Classification (NCBI taxonomy): domain Eukaryota; kingdom Metazoa; phylum Mollusca; class Gastropoda; family Planorbidae; genus Bulinus; species Bulinus truncatus. The sequence goes on along the minus strand of JAGDYQ010000038.1, from coordinate 1,461,881 downwards.
CTAAACAAACAACAAATATAGGAATATATCCTAGGAATTCTTCTGTGACCACCATTTTCCCATTTTGTTCTATGACAAATCAAACACCAAGTGACATCCGCTCAATGCATGAAATGTCAGTTGTCTCGTTGACAAGTGTAGAAAATGCAACTGAATTATTTGCTTCACGAACAATGTCTTCGCGCAAGAGAGACCCACAAGTTTCGATCATAGTGTTTTGCGTAGATGCCGAGATTTACTTAGCACTACAAGAACCAATTGACAAATGATTATCTAGAACCAGGTCATAAAAATTACCAGAATTCGATTCCTTTCCACGAAGTGCTAAATCATGCATGCCGCAAAATAGGATTGTAGAAATGATGGGACCCAGTTAGTTACGATTTTCTTGAAATTGTCTTCTAAATGATGAGTTCAACTGCTCATCTATAGAAACTGCTTTGCCTTCCAATCAAGCAGTAAATTTGCTTGCATCTTCATGAGTCTTTGGTTCATGTGCTTTGCATGTGGCTACGTGCATCTTCGTTGAAATCTTTAAATTTTGTGCATGGTTTGATGACAAATGCCCCCTGAACTGCTAGAAGTACTTTTTTGCGGAAACAACACGCAATATTTGCAAGTACAAGCCACGGTGAATAGTCTGATAACCATGCAAATCTACAAACTCTGTTTCCATCATTGTCAGCTCTAAAATCATACTTTTTATTAGGGATCTGAAAAAATTTAACATTAATTTAAAAAATCTCTCAGTGGTAGAAGATTATAAACCAACAAGAGTTGCCAGATAAAAAAAAATCTGAATGCTCAGAGTATTTCTGAAGACCAAATCAAGTTATAAAAGGCCAAATTAACAACAGCAAAAAATTAAAATCGAAACCTTTATTGTGTTTGTTGTCAAAATGTTTGAATTTTGAAATGCATTTATTTATGTCAATATAAATAAAAAATGTTATACGTAACTTAAATTTAATTGAACAATGAACCTGGATGTCATCGACAGTTAAATTTTAAAAAAAAGTTTATTTGTGCCTTCCCCCTGGAAAAATGTCTAGCGACGCCCATATATATATATATATATATATATATATATATATATATATATATATATATATATAGAAAGAGAGAGAGAGAGAGAGAGAGAGAGAAAAGAGAGAGAGAGAGAGATCTTTAGGGTGGTTACCTTGTTCATCGATGTACTTGGTTATCATCGATTAGTTGTAAGCAAAAAATATCTTGGGTAACAACGCTTTACTTTAAGATTTTCTAAACATAACTATCGTCCGTCTTGTGGGCGTTGACTCCATGGATAACAGTGGGTTATAATAACTACACGAATTGTGGGATAGCTAGCCTCAGTAAACCAAGGTAAATTGTTTGATTATATATATATATATATATATATATATATATATATATATATGAGAGATATAGATAGATGGTAGAAACATTAGGTATTAAGTAGCATGTACGTGATGACATTGGGGGTTGATGGAGAGGGGTCACATGGAGAAGTTGCTATCATTTGTTGACGTTATTATTTTTTTTTTCATTCTACCATAGGAGAATTTAAAAAAACAAGCAATTAAGCCTGTTCCATTCTGGACACAGGACGTGTTAGCGCATTTTCATGTTATGTATCAGTACGTTTGTAAGCTTTCAGTAAATATTTGTAAATTTTTGAAATGTTTATAAATTCAATTGTGTAATGCATATATCTGTAAAAAAAATATTATAAAGACGTTTCTTTATATTTGAAAAAAGGTTATTTCCTCTTAAATCTAACTACAAGTGGTTTGTGGTTACTGAAATAGGACTTATAATTGAAAACATTCGAAATTGTAGTCATTTAATCGTCCGAAAACTCCGTCAATTGTTGCATAGCTCTGATACTTTCAATTAAACTCTGAACACAAGCTTACTATTTCATTTGATGAGTTTCTTAATAAATCTTGGTGAAACTACGTGCTGCAGTATTTCGCACCAAATGAATGGGTTATTGAACGTACAAGGTGTAGAATGGGACCATATATATAATATATAAGCCCCTTAGGAGCCCTGAAGCCTGGCCCTCAGAGGTTCTATCGCGAAATGAACTTTCGATGTACACATGGCAGGCCAAGACCTAAAAAATGATATATACACCATGGGTCTAGGACTTATAGTTGCTGAGATATAGGGTGCTCCTTTATTAATATAGTTTATATAGTAAAAAACGGTACTTTATAAGCCCCCTTTTACGGCCCTCAGAGGTCAGATCGCGAAATGAACTTTTGCTGCACACATGGCAGGCCAAGACCTACAAAATGATATATACATCATGGGTCTAGGACTTATGGTTGTTGAGATCTAGGGTGATGACAGACAGACAGACAAAACGGTGACAATAGAGCATTGTTTTTCGAAAATGCTCTAAAAACAACTTTGCTTTCATTATGTGTGTATATTACTAAACTATACTTTCATTATCTGTGTATATGACTAAACTATACTTTCATTATGTGTGTATATTACTAAACTAGACTTTCATTAAGTGTGTATATTACTAAACTATACTTTCATTATGTGTGTATATTACTAAACTATACTTTCATTATGTGTGTATATTACTAAACTATACTTTCATTATGTGTGTATATTACTAAGATGTTTAAATTTTGAACTAGTAAATGGACGGGTGTTGTACCCAGGGGAAATAGTCACATTTGCCTTATATACTCCTTACATAGTTTACTCCCTTTTACTTTGAGGTAACCTGAACTGTTGAGTCAAGTTGATCTATATTAACTACAAATTAGGTGTAAGGTTTTTGATTTCCTCTTATTATGATACGTCATTTATCAACAACAGTGTCTCAGAGATTAAATTTGTAAATGTGTATCAAGTCATACACCTTATTGAAATAAAAAAAATACAATTTATTATTAAATGTGTTCTACGTATATGTTGGGCCCGCCCTTATATCTGCACTTAGCAAGTAGGTCAACAGTATAAAATTGTTGATCCAACTTTTTAAAAGAAAAATAATTATCAATGTAGTTTTCTATAATCTAAAATTGTCACGCCAAGTTTGGTGGTGTTTTTTTTTTGGGCTCAAAACTTTATATACACCGGTGGTTTCATGTTTGTATACACATTTAATAGTAATAAGTAGTAAATGAACAGCTTGCGTCCGTTGGAAAGAAATCTTTTGAGCAAAGTTTTTTAACTATTGTTGCTTCCCCTTCTCAATGTCTATAAACTAATGTTTATGTTCTTCCTGGCCTATAGATATGACATACGCCTACATTCACAAAGATTTTTTTTATCATAGTTGGAAGTAAAATTATCTGGTGAAGCCAAACGGTGACTCCTATTTCTCAACCTAAAAAAAAATTCATGAGTTATCTAACGCGAGATTTTGTTTTTCTTGTTAATTTATTACCATGATACAGTTAATTGATTTGTAAGCTATACTGTTTTGTCTAAAAGAATTGAAACACTCACACTTATAGATGTAAACATTATTGTTTATTAAGTTCATCTTGATACGACACGCTTGAATAAGGTTTATAGTATGTATTTGAAATTTGAAACATTTTACAAAATTGACTAGTCAATATCTCGATGATTATTAGATAACTGCTCTTTCTCTCTCCCCCCTCCCTCTCTCTATATTGTTATTTTTACCTGTCTTACCTTCATAAGCCTACATTAAATATAAAAAAAGATTGTTCGACATTTGTTCGTATCAACTGTTACTTTAAACAAAATGACGTGTTTTTGTAATCTACAATTTATGGATTAGATGCTGGTACAGAAGATTTGTTATGAAAAAATTTGCCACCCTTGGCTTAGAGTGGCTTAGACCATACAAATATTTACATATATTTTATTGACCTAATTACCGGCGAGCCGGTACTGACATGAACAAATACATGGGCAACCCCATAAAATAAAAGGCTAGTGCTAGATGCGAATGACGGCAGAATAATATAATACGGGCAGTGAGCCGGATTAGACATTCCGGCGGGCCGCATTTTGCCCGCGAGCCGTAGTTCGCCCATATTTGGTCAAAGCCAAAGGAACTTCCTTAAATACATAATCGTCTAACCCGTGTGTCTCCCTTGCAGGTAGTTTTCGTATCGTGCGGTGTATGCGTTGTAACCGTGTTTCTCCATCGCAGGTAGTTTTCATATCGTATTTTGTTCATGGCAATAAAAGCCAAATGTTATTTTCTATTACAGTATTTCATACATTTCTTTGTTATTTCTGTTCATATCGTATTCTGTTTATGGCAATAAAGGCCACATGTTCTTTTCTATTGCAGTTTTTCGTATATTTATTTTTTTACCCCTTGTGTAGAATCTCGTTCAGCCAGTTTCAGCAGGCTTTTCCACTAGTATTATTATCAAATTATTTTATTATTTCATGTTTTTTTCATTTTATACTGTTTAGTGCCCACAGTATTTACTTTGTTTGTTTTTTGATTGTATAATTAATATAAACTGTTGGTATAATGTAAATAGAACTAATATAAACTGTTGGTATAATGTAAATAGAACTAATGTAAACTGTTGGTAAAATGTAAATAGAACTAATATAAACTGTTGGTATAATGTAAATAGAACAAATGTAAACTGTTGGTAAAATGTAAATAGAACTAATGTAAACTGTTGGTAAAATGTAAATAGAAGTAATATAAACTGTTGGTAAAATGTAAAAAGAAGTAATATAAACTGTTGGTAAAATGTAAATAGAACTAATATAAACTGTTGGTAAAATATAAATAGAACTAATATAAACTGTTGGTAAAATGTAAATAGAATATTAAAGAAAGCGCAGAAAACTAAAAATTAACAAACTTACTTCAGAACTTGGTACTTAAACATGTGCTAAATATCAGAGACCATAATCTCTTTCCCACTTTTTACAAAACATTATCAAAAAGTGATTAGCTTCGGATTCAATAATGTAATTTAACAAATGGCATAATTCATAAAAAGCCTGGCCAGGCTATCCTGGTCTGGCAGACATACCATGTCTATGGGGAAAAGATCATTGGGGTTCTCCTAGTCAGGAAAAAAAATTCTTGCGAGGGTGGTGGTACTGTAGTCAATGAGGACTATCCGAGACCGTAGTATTCACAAATGGTGTTGGTGATGGATGTGTTCGGCACACAACACCCTTCTACTATGTCCCACTCAAACACACATTCGCAGCTTGCCATTTCGGGCTCAGGGTTCAGGCACATTACACCCTCTCCTCTGTCCGAGTGGCAGTAAAAAAAACCCAAAACCCCTTTGCCTTGCCATTCTGGCCGATCAGCAGTACGCACACCCTGCTGGTCTGGCCAATCTCGGCAAGTCTTAAAACCCTTTTTTCTGCCATCCGAGCAGATGTTAGCGGTCACACTCACCCCGCCGCTCTGTATGCATTGGCATACACGCATCAGCGCCACCAACAATGTTGGTGTGGAAGGCACACTACACCCTATCATGCTGGCAATGGCTGCTTAACAAAAAAAAAATATTGAAACCTTTTCAAATAGTGTATTGTCATTGAAAATACTCAATCTGTCAAAATTTCAAATCGGTAAGACTAAGAGAAGTTAATTTAAAATTATTATGTCTATCCCCAGACAATGTAATAAAAAGCCTACAATAATGAGTTTTTATTTTCATTTGTGTTTCTATCTAGACAACTTGCAGTGTTTTGTCTGCCATCTCCATATTTTTGTGTGTCACCGCCGCTGTATTCTCTGGGATTCACCTGGGACAATTGTTCACCTACGCCAACTGTCAGCAAGCAGACAAAGGCTGTTTATGTCACCATTCAGATGACACCATTAGCAAGTAAGTCAACGTGAACATAGTGCCATGAGAGTGGGTTGTTATGTGTCTATGTATGGTCAGTGTTAAGTAAAACTCTTAAAATTACAAAGCAAAAGAGTTTGATATGATCCCACCAAATAAAAAAGTGGGGTTCAGGTCTGGATATTATTGCAGCCCCCCAACACCAAAGGTTAGAATGTGTGCACGACTCAATGGTTGGAATGTGTGCACGACTCAATGGTTGGAATGTGTGCACGACTCAATGGTTGGAATGTGTGCACGACTCATAGGTTGGAATGTGTGCACGACTCAATGGTTGGAATATTTGCACGACTCAATGGTTGGAATGTGTGCACGACTCAATGGTTGGAATGTGTGCACGACTCAATGGTTAAAATGTGTGCACGACTCAATGGTTGGAATGTGTGCACGACTCAATGGTTGGAATGTGTGCACGACTCAATGGTTGGAATGTGTGCACGACTCAATGGTTGGAATGTGTGCACGACTCAATGGTTGGAATGTGTGCACGACTCAATGGTTGGAATGTGTGCACGACTCAATGGTTGGAATGTGTGCACGACTCAATGGTTAGAATGTGTGCACGACTCAATGGTTGGAATGTGTGCACGACTCAATGGTTGGAATATGTGCACGACTCAATGGTTGAAATATTTGCACGACTCAATGGTTGGAATGTGTGCACGACTCAATGGTTGGAATGTGTGCACGACTCAATGGTTGGAATGTGTGCACGACTCAATGGTTGGAATGTGTGCACGACTCAATGGTTGGAATGTGTGCAAGACTCAATGGTTGGAATATGTGCACGACTCAATGGTTGGAATGTGTGCACGACTCAATGGTTGGAATGTGTGCACGACTCAATGGTTAGAATGTGTGCACGGCTCAATGGTTGGAATGTGTGCACGACTTAATTGTTGGAATGTGTGCTTGACTCAATGGTTGGAATGTGTGCATGACTCAATGGTTGGAATGTGTGCACGACTCAATGGTTGGAATGTGTGCACGACTCAATGGTTGGAATGTGTGCACGACTCAATGGTTGGAATATTTGCACGACTCAATGGTTGGAATGTGTGCACGACTCAATGGTTGAAATGTGTGCACGACTCAATGGTTGGAATGTGTGCACGACTCAATGGTTGGAATGTGTGCACGACTCAATGGTTGGAATGTGTGCACGGTTTAATGGTTGGAATGTGTGCACGGCTCAATGGTTGGAATGTGTGCACGACTCAATGGTTTGAATGTGTGCACGACTCAATGGTTGGAATGTGTGCACGATTCAATGGTTGGAATGTGTGCACGACTCAATGGTTGGAATGTGTGCACGACTCAATGGTTGGAATGTGTGCACGACTCAATGGTTGGAATATGCGCACGACTCAATGGTTGGAATATGTGCACGGCTCAATGGTTGAAATGTGTGCACGACTTAATGGTTGGAATGTGTGCACGACTCAATGGTTGGAATGTGTGCACGACTCAATGGTTGGAATGTGTGCACGACTCAATGGTTGGAATGTGTGCACGACTCAATGGTTGAAATGTGTGCACGACTCAATGGTTGGAATGAGTGCACGACTCAATGTTTGGAATGTGTGCACGACTCAATTTTTGGAATGTGTGCACGACTCAATGGTTGGAATGTGTGCACGACTCAATGGTTGGAATGTGTGCACGACTCAATGGTTGGAATGTGTGCACGACTCAATGGTTGGAATGTGTGCACGACTCAATGGTTGAAATGTGTGCACGACTCAATGGTTGGAATGTGTGCACGACTCAATGGTTGGAATGTGTGCACGACTCAATGGTTGGAATGTGTGCACGACTCAATGGTTGGAATGTGTGCCCGACTCAATGGTTGGAATGTGTGCCCGACTCAATGGTTAGAATGTGTGCACGACTCAATGGTTGGAATGTGTGCACGACTCAATGGTTGGAATGTGTGCACGACTCAATGGTTGGAATGTGTGCACGACTCAATGGTTGGAATGTGTGCACGACTCAATGGTTGGAATGTGTGCACGACTCAATGGTTGGAATGCGTGCACGACTCAATGGTTGGAATGTGTGCACGACTCAATGGTTGGAATGTGTGCACGACTCAATGGTTGGAATGTGTGCACGACTCAATGGTTGGAATGTGTGCACGACTCAATGGTTGGAATGTGTGCACGACTCAATGGTTGGAATATTTGCACGACTCAATGGTTGGAATATGTGCACGACTCAATGGTTGGAATGTGTGCACGACTCAATGGTTGGAATGAGTGCACGACTCAATGGTTGGAATGTGTGCACAACTCAATGGTTGGAATGTGTGCAAGACTCAATGGTTGGAATGTGTGCACGACTCAATGGTTGGAATGTGTGCACGACTCAATGGTTGGAATATGTGCACGACTCAATGGTTGGAATATTTGCACCACTCAATGGTTGGAATGTGTGCACAATTCAATGGTTGGAATGTGTGCACGACTCAATGTTTGGAATATTTGCACGACTTAATGGTTGGAATGTGTGCACGACTCAATGGTTGAAATGTGTGCACGACTCAATGGTTGGAATGTGTGCACAACTCAATGGTTGGAATGTGTGCACGACTCAATGTTTGGAATATTTGCACGACTCAATGGTTTGAATGTGTGCACGACTCAATGGTTGGAATGTGTGCACGACTAAATGGTTGGAATGTGTGCACGACTCAATGGTTGGAATGTGTGCACGACTCAATGGTTGGAATGTGTGCACGACTCAATGGTTGGAATGTGTGCACGACTCAATGGTTGGAATGTGTGCACGACTCAATGGTTGGAATGTGTGCACGACTCATTGGTTGGAATGTGTGCACGACTCAATGGTTGGAATGTGTGCACGACTCAAGGTTGGAATGTGTGCACAACTAAATTGTTGGAATGTGTGCACGACTTAATGGTTGGAATGTGTGCACAACTCAATGGTTGGAATGTGTGCACGACTCAATGGTTGGAATGTGTGCACGACTCAATGGTTGGAATGTGTGCACGACTCAATGGTTGGAATGTGTGCACGACTCAATGGTTGGAATGTGTGCACGACTCAATGGTTGGAATGTGTGCACGACTCAATGGTTGGAATGTTTGCACGACTCAATGGTTTGAATGTGTGCACGACTCAATGGTTGGAATGTGTGCACGATTCAATGGTTGGAATGTGTGCACGACTCAATGGTTGGAATGTGTGCACGACTCAATGGTTGGAATGTGTGCACGACTCAATGGTTGGAATATGCGCACGACTCAATGGTTGGAATATGTGCACGGCTCAATGGTTGAAATGTGTGCACGACTTAATGGTTGGAATGTGTGCACGACTCAATGGTTGGAATGTGTGCACGACTCAATGGTTGGAATGTGTGCACGACTCAATGGTTGGAATGTGTGCACGACTCAATGGTTGAAATGTGTGCACGACTCAATGGTTGGAATGAGTGCACGACTCAATGTTTGGAATGTGTGCACGACTCAATTTTTGGAATGTGTGCACGACTCAATGGTTGGAATGTGTGCACGACTCAATGGTTGGAATGTGTGCACGACTCAATGGTTGGAATGTGTGCACGACTCAATGGTTGGAATGTGTGCACGACTCAATGGTTGGAATGTGTGCACGACTCAATGGTTGGAATGTGTGCACGACTCAATGGTTGGAATGTGTGCACAACTAAATGGTTGAAATGTGTGCACGACTTAATGGTTGGAATGTGTGCACGACTCAATGGTTGGAATGTGTGCACGACTCAATGTTTGGAATGTGTGCACGACTCAATGGTTGGAATGTTGCACGACTCAATGGTTGAAATGTGTGCACGACTCAATGGTTGGAATGAGTGCACGACTTAATGGTTGGAATGTGTGCACGACTCAATGGTTGGAATGTGTGCACGACTCAATGATTGGAATGTGTGCACGACTCAATGGTTGGAATAATTGCATGACTCAATGGTTGGAATGTGTGCACGACTCAATGGTTGGAATGTGTGCACGACTCAATGGTTGGAATGTGTGCACGACTCAATGGTTGGAATAATTGCATGACTCAATGGTTGGAATATGTGCATGACTCAATGGTTGGAATGTGTGCACGATTCAATGGTTGGAATGTATTTTAAAGGCTGGAAAATTTGCGGCCCCTTTTATATTTTGTTTTATTTGACAGACTAGGATGGTTGTTTCATTTGACAGACTAGGGTGGTTGTTTCATTTGACAGACTAGGATGGTTGTTTCATTTGACAGGCTATGATGGTTGTTTCATTTGACAGGCTAGGGTGGTTGTTCCATTTGACAGACTAGGATGGTTGTTCCATTTGACAGGCTTGGTTGGTTGTTCCATTTGACAGGCGAGGATGCTTGTTCCATTTGACAGACTAGGATGGTTGTTCCATTTGACAGACTAGGAAGGTTGTTCCATTCGACAGGCTAGGATGGTTGTTTCATTTGACTGGCTAGGATGGTTGTTTCATTTGACAGGCTAGGATTGTTGTTTCATAATCATTAGGCTTTAAAAATAGAACGCACTTTCAGTCAACCCCTACCCTCCTCCACACACCCCTTGAAGAAAACTGTACAGCTAAACATATGCCTACCATCTTTGATTTAAATTAAAATCAGGTCTCACTGCGATTTTTTATGTTAATTCGAATTAATGCGGTTTGTGTTTAATGATGAAAGAATCTTGTGATGTAAATGTTGGCAATTTAAGTCATGGCTCATGTAACGACAGTCGCTGTTGGATGGCTCATGTAACGACAGTCGCTGTTGGATGGCTCATGTAACGACAGTCGCTGTTGGATGGCTCATGTAACGACAGTCGCTTTTGGATGGCTCATGTAACGACAGTCGCTGTTGGATGGCTCATGTAACGACAGTCGCTGTTGGATGGCTCATGTAACGATAGTCGCTGTTGAATGGCTCATGTAACGACAGTCGCTGTTGGATGGCTGATGTAACAACAGTCGCTGTTAAATGGCTGATGTAACGACAGTCGCTGTTGGATGGCTCATATAACGACAGTCGCTGTTGATAAAAAATAGTTATGCTCACTTCTTACATGTAATGAGAAACATAAGTTTATCCAACTGTAAATCTCTTCCTAATAATATGTTTTCCTTGAAAAGGTCTGCAAAAATATAAATACTCCCAGAATTATCGTATTTTTTTAAATTCGTGGTAAATAAAAAAATGACATTATTTGTTGATGTCCACTTCAAGCAAAAACACACAACATCGTAGGAATTTAATTCCCTGCTTCAATTGAGAACAGTAAATAGATGGTGTCTGTAGCAGAAATTTTATCGTGGCGAATGAATGTCTTTATTTATGACGATATAATTTATGTACATGGAGGTTTATTTATATCTATTGTTATGTCTACACTAATTATAGAACAAACACTTAAAATAATTAATTAATTGATACTGAGTGTGCGAGCTTGTCAATGAACACAAAATAAAAGTTAACCACAAGTTGAGTCAAAAAAGGCATTCATGGAGCCAATCAGTGAAATATTAGACACATTTTAAAGTCTCATGGCTACTTGCCTCTGTTATTTTAAACCCCGATGGTATTGGCAAATAATATGCTCATTAAAACATTTTTTAACGCTTCTCCTCAGATCCTACCTGTACTCACCAGTGGAAGACTGCAAGTTTGTCTTTTGTCACGTGAAAATATTTATCATTACATCTGGCTCTTTATGTATTGTGGGAAGTTTGGTGGCTTTTTCATTTGTCATTCATATTTGGAAATCTAGATATGGTAACATTGCAAGTGGCGTTTAGTGCACTGGTGAATTGTAAGCTCAACTTATTAAACCAAACTTGAATGGACCAACACAGCATGGACTGTATAAAGTATGCAAGAGAACGTGTGCAACTATATTTATGTTCGATAAACGATTAATTAACTTGAACAATAAAGGAGTTGTTGAAATGATCGCTCTCAGTATTATTATCCAAGTAACAAATACAGAGCAGTGAATTGGAGTTAGTCATTGTATACTATGAGAACCTCCATACATTTGTCATCTTAGGTGTGTGAGTTAAAATTGAGGATTTATTTTCTTTCTATGAAAAATATGACACCATTGTTGGACTGTTGATCTACGAGAGTCTGAATAAATCATAAAATTACAAATTGTCATTTAAGAACAAGTAGACCCCTCAGCCCCGTCTTAAGCCGCCGTAAGCCGCCACGAAGCCTGTAAGCTGTAAGCCGCCACAAAAAATGTTCAGCCAAGCTACCAAAAACTTTTCTAAGCCGTGGGAGATTCGGAATTACTAATTCATGTCATTTTAAAGCGATTATGAAAATCGCATCCAAAAATTATATAAAACATCTATTTATATCAATTTTTATATTTTTTTACGCCGCCATTGCCAGCATGGTAGGGTGTAGTGTGCCAAAGTACCACCACCCTCGCAAGAAAGAAGTTTTTTTTCCTGACTAGAGAACCCCTATGATCTATGCCAATATTTCTAAATAAAACTCCAGCACACGTGAATTTTTTTTTAATTTTTAATCTTTTTTTTTTAATTTTTTTTTCTTTTTTAACGCCGCCATTGCCAGCATGGTAGGGTGTAGTGTGCCTACCACACCAGCACTGTTGGCGGCGCTGATGCACGTCTGCCGTCCCTACAGCGCGGCGGGGTGAGTGTGCCCGCTATCATCTGCAGGGACGGAACAAAGATGAATTTTAAACCTTTGCCCAAACTGGCCAGACCAGCAAGGTGTGTGTACTGCCGATCGGCCAGAATGGCAAGGAAAGGGGTTTTTCCTGCCACTTGAACAGAGGGGAGGGTGTAGTGTGCCTGTCCCCTCTGCCCGAAATGAAAGGCTGCGCAGGTGTGCTTGAGTGGGACGGAGTGGAAGGGTGTTGTGTGCCGACCATATCCGTCACCACCGCCAGCTGTGTATGCTGCGGTCTCGGATAGTCCTCATTGACCACAGTAACACCACCCTCGCAAGTAATGGGTTATTTTTCCTGACTAGAATATGCTGATACGATAGTGAATTTAATTGACTAAAATAATTAATTTTATACTGCCAGTACATATGCATAATACATCATGAAATTTTGCAAGTAACATAATATAATAACACTTGAAATCTAACTCATTTTAGTATTTTTACATTTTTTTAAAAATTAGTTCTTAATTTAATTAAAATTTTTACTATTTTTTAATTATTTTTAACATAAATCTTTATATTTTATATACAATAAATTGAAAAAATATTATTTATTTATTTCAAAATTGTTGTTTGTATGACTAGTAAAAGTATAGTACATACATATTTTGACAGTTACCTCCCTTATAAAAAAATATCGGTGATACTCAGTGTGATCGTTGGGATCCGGCTTTCAACAGGGGTGCTAGGTATTTTCCTAAGCCACGGCTTAAGCCGGCTAGCCAGCCATGACAATTCTAAGTTAGCCATCATCAGTTCTACGGCGCGGCTGAGGGGTCTAAGAACAAGGGATGCACAATGTTCTTGTTTACATTACTCTCTTGATTTCAAACAGGTTTGCCTCCCCTGTTTTCAAGTGTTATTTTAATGTTTGTTTTTTTTTCTACGTCTTGTCAAAAGTTGCGAACCACGGATTTAGAACAATGAAACCTCTCTTTGAACCACGGATCTAGAACAATGAAACTTCTCATTGAACCACGGATCAAGAACAATGAAACATCTCATAGATATACGCTCCTGATATATGCTAAGATATACTTTCTGTATTTCAACAATGTATTCAATGATGTACTGTATTATAAAGTTTCACCTTATTGTGTTCAATAAAAAAGTTTAATTTTAATTACAACTGTACCTAAGTATTTATTGTCACAGTGAAGCAGGGTTGTTAACAATACTAAAAAAAATTATTGGCAATACCAATACCAATACAATTTTAAAACCAGTATTGCAATACCAATACCAATACAATTTTAAAACCAGTATTGCAATACCGATACCGATAATTATTTATTATTGCCAATACCAATACCAATATTTGGGTCATTCGATGAATAAAACGCAAATACGTAATTCATTGCTCTATATCACTTACATCGATAAACAATAACAACCTTTTTGGCTAATTTAGAAGATGTATTTTTAACCAAATTTTGTTCAATAGTTAACACTTGCTTCATCAGTTTCCCTCAAAGCATCCAAAAGTCTTTGACAACATAATAAACTACTATTAAAGAAGTCGGCATACTTTAACGTCCTAAAGCAACAATATTTTTAACATGTATGCTGTACAAATATTGTGAATGAATGGATAAATAGATGGATGGATGGATGAAGCAAATGACTGTCATAGAAAAGCAAATGATACTTAAACAGTTAAACATCACACTATAGTATAAGCAGTCAGACCGAGTCAGTGGATTGCATCACATCTGGAAAACTAACGATGAATTCCAGTAGAGTTCACAGGGTAACGCCACCTAACGGGCAGTTACCACTAAGCCAGGCGAAGAAAAGTAACCATTTCAAAATGCGCACTGCTCAGTCGTGAACGAAGAGGGGAAAATACTCGTCCTCCTAATGCAGTGGTCGGGGAACTTTTTTAATCATTACCCCAAAATATTTTTGTGTAAGTTGATATTACCCCATAGCAAATTAAAAATATATACTTTTTACTCACAAAAGTTTCATTTTTACCCTATTTGGGGTAATTTACCCCAGTTCCCCGACCGCTGTCCTAATGAAAACAGCCTTTCAACAGCAGCGCTTGAAGGAAGTCATGTATTCAGGTATATTTATATTTTACGGATATGTAGATAGGCATCCAATGATAAAATACTGTCTGAAGTTTCTGCCAAGTAATTATTAATTTCTTGATTCACATCAGTGATTGTGAAATGCGTCTCTTCAGATGCGAACGCTGCAAATCATCATCCATCCAGTCCAACTTGAATTGGGGATGTACAACGGATGCCCGCTGAGCATCAATGCTGTCAAACATGTTTGCAAATCTTCTATCGATGGCATTCAAAAGACATAAGCTAATGGAGAACAAACTACGAGCCGATCATTATTTCCTTGTTCAAGAAACACTTTTAACTGAGCCTTCATCATGACAAGTGTTGGTAAAAGGAAACCAAGTCCAATTGATGTCTTTTTTAGTTTCACCCTGCAAAATATCTAGTTCACAGCAAACAGGCTTCATAACAGCAACATACTCTTTAACAAATGTTTTCTGTACATGCTGTAGTCTTTTGATATCAAGTTCATCACAAAGTTTGTCAACAACTCCCATGTCACTTCCATGTCACTTACACAGAGAATGTTGTAATCTCTAGGGAGCGACCGATAATCGGATCGGTATCGGACCGATATTGGCACTATCGGTTAACTGTCGGGCCGGCCGTATTTTGGCTGCCGATACATTGGTTTTTTTTTCACAACAGAGTTGCATAAAAAACAAGCAATTAAGCCTGTTCCATTCTGGACACAGGACGTGTTAGCGCATTTTCGTGTTATGTATCAGTACGTTTGTTAGCTTTCAGTAAATATTTGTAAATTTTGGAAATGTTTATAAATTCAATTGTGTAATGCATATATCTGTTAAAAAAAATTATAAAGACGTTTCTTTATATTTGAAAAAAAAATATTGTCTCTTAAATCTAACTACAAGTGGTTTGTGGTTACTGAAATAGGACTCATAATTGAAAACATTCGAAATTATAGTCATTTAATCGTCCGAAAACTCTGTCAATTGTTGCATAGCTCTGTTACTTTCAATTAAACTCAGAACACAAGCATCCAAAAGTCTTTGACAACATAATAAACTACTATTAAAGAAGTCGGCATACTTTAACGTCCTAAAGCAACAATATTTTTAATGTGTATGCTGAGTTTCTTAATAAATCTTGGTGAAACTACGTGCTGCAGTATTTCGCACCAAATGAATGAGTTATTGAACGTACAAGGTGTATATATAATATATAAGCCCCTTAGGAGCCCTGAAGCCCGGCCCTCAGAGGTCCTATCGCGAAATGAACTTTTGATGTACACATGGCAGGCCAAGACCTACAAAATGATATATACATCATGGGTCTAGGACTTATAGTTGCTGAGATATAGGCGCTCCTTTATTAATATAGCTTATATTGTAAAAAACGGTACTAAGCCCCCTTTTACGGCCCTCAGAGGTCAGATCGCGAAATGAACTTTTGCTGCACACATGGCAGGGCAAGACCTACAAAATGATATATGGGTCTAGGACTTATGGTTGTTGAGATCTAGGGTGATGACAGACAGACAGAGAGACAGACAAAACGGGGTCATTTTAGAAAATGCTCTAAAAATCAGTAAATAACCCAATTCTATAACCAGATCAGACAAGATTTAAAAAAAAAAGGAAAAAAAAAACCCGTACACAGAAATTGTCACGTCTACATCAGAGATATGACCTTGAAACAATAGGATTGGCATTTCTTAATTCTAATGTATGACCTTGAATGATACAATTAGTGAACATATGTGTGTATTTTTTGTTGGGATGGGAAGTTGGGGGGGGGGGGGAACAAGACTTACGTGTGGGCGAATTGTCACGAAATATGACAGGGAAGGGGTAAGCATCGGTTGACATACGTCATTAGCTGTAGCACGAGAAAGACACGTGTTTGGCATTGTTGTTGATTAAAAAAATGTCGGTATCTGAAGGGGGGGAACAAGACACGCGTGGGCGAAGTGTTACAAAATATGTGAACATGGGTTGAAATACACCACGAGAATAACACGTGTTTGGCATTGTTGTTGCTTGAGGGGCTGTCCATTAATTACGTCAACAAAATAGGGGGGGTCAGAAAATTTTTGACAATTGTTGACGGGAGGAGGTCAAGAAAAGTTGACGTCAACAATGTTACTTTTTTAAATTTAATATAATTACTTAATAAATAGGAAAATTAAGCAGCGTTTATAGTTCTGTGTTACTCACTCGCTTAACATGCAGTATTTTAATTAAACTAACTATATTCCTACTAAATTTGCCACATAAACATTTTGGAAGCCACCTTTTTTAGGGGGGGGGGTTAATCAAATGTTGACGTAATTTTATAGGGGGGTCTCTGGAAGTTTGACAAGTTGTTGACAAGGGGGAGGGGGGAGGTAAAAATCGCCAAAAATTTGTTGACATAAATAATGGACAGCCCCTAAAAAGAAAATATCAGTATCGGTAAAAATGCTGGGGGAAAATATCGGTATCGGACTATCGGTAAAAAGGCATATCGGTCGCTCCCTAGTAATCTCTGGTCTGTCATCATACATTGAATTCCATCGGGTTTCACCAGGTGTTACCAAAAGCATACCAAGTGATCTGCCTGACAATACTTTGCAAATAACAATAAACACTCAAGAAAATTATTTAATGCAACCGGAAAAAAGCTTGGAAAGAATAGCAAATTCCATAGAAATCAATTTACTTAGAGTACTCACTGGTCAATACTCATTGCCACAGATATCATATATGATTTCTATTATCATTCATTGCTCAGTCTCATTCAAAAATTGCTTGGCAATGTCACTCGCAAGATGGCGACACCAAAGAAAAATTTATTATATTCAGTTTTATTCCCAACCAATGTTGTAGAGAACTTATTAAATATTGCTTTAAGTATTGGTTAAAAATCAATACCAATATCAAAAATAAGTATTGGCAATACTAATACCAATATCAAATTTCTAGAAGTATTGCAATATCGTACCAATACTTAAAAAAGTATTGGCAATACTGCCAATACCAATACAATATTGCAATATTAACAACCCTGCAGTGAAGTGACCGTTTGTTATGATGGTGACATAACTCCATAACAAACTTGAATATAGAGAAATGAAATATTCCACTGCCATATATCAACCAATGAATACATTATACAAGTGACATAACAATGAACAAATTGTTTGATTTTTTTCTAAATATTTATATGACATTTATTCAGAAAATCAAATTGTCATTCCTATGGTATAGAAATAATTACAGATGTCATCCTTGATTTAATGTTGTTGGATGAACACAAATAAAAACTTCTAGTTCAAAAGTTTTCACATTAATACTTTCATATCAACTGCTGTAATTTAATGAAGTTTCTTAGTTCAAAAGCATAATGCATTTATGTGCAGAACTTTTTTTTAGTTTTGTTTATTAACTTGTATGTTATATGTGATATACATCTGTATTAATTAATTTCAGATTTATGTCTACAATAATCCAATATTCATCTATGTATTAAGATTCAATAAGAGACTTCACTGACAAAAAGTAATTTTTGAGACTTTCATTTTAATAAAAATATATGCATGGGCAAAATGTCAGGGGAGACCATTGTCTAGTTTGTTCATTAAGTTCTATAAGGCAGTGGTCCCCAACCTTTTTCTAACCAAGGACTGGTCAGTGTTTGATAATTTCACTGCGGCCCACCGGAAGGGGGGAGGAGCATTGATTATTTCTCATAAATGAAAAGTTGCACAATCACGAAATAAATAAATAAAAAAAGAAATAACAATAGTTCCACGGACCAGTCCGCAGCCTGGGGGTTGGGGACCACTGCTATAAGGAAATACTCCCTAAAGAATCCATAATATTTAGTTAAAAAACAAAAGAACTGAAACAATAAATAAAAGTGATTCACTGAGAGCTGTAATAGACTCAATGATAACATAAAAAGTAAAGTTCCCTTAAGACCCTAGGGCTCATGGGGGCAGTGAAGTGTAGTATTCATCAGTTTCAGTAACCACAATTTTTTTAATGGTCAGTTTTGTGTTAACAGCTCTGTGATTACAGTTAGTCAACATAAGTTCTTACATAACACTTTGAACAAATATTTGAAGTATCTTATACATTGGTAGGAACTTTGATAATTTCAAAACATGAAGTAAAAAATATTTGATAGATCTTGCTAAATGCTGTCCAATGACACTCTTTTTAAGTCAATTAGAACAAAAGTTATGAGTTTTCCTCATGTCTAAAAATGGGGAATAAAAAAAATGTGAACAAAAATTACTTTAAAGTTTTTAATTGTTTTTGTTTTATTTATAAACTTCTATTTTCCCACATAAATACTTTGATATATTTTGATTATAACTATATTTTACAATTCAGTTAGGCCAAGAACAGTTAGGTCTTTGTTAGTGCCTGACAGGATGTTTCCGTACTGTGTGTTAAGTCCCTGTAAGGATGAGATGAAATCTCTTAGATCGTATAAACCACTAATGGAACGGTTTTTGATTGCCTTCTTTCATCATCCCCACCATAGCCGAGAGTGCATTGGCCATGGAAGCACCACGGAAGATATAGTGGGGACTTAAGCCAAGAACTGAAAATTTTCCTTGGTCCTCACCGGAGATCAAATCAGGTACCTACAGGTCAACTGTTGAGTGCTTTACCACACGACCATCCATCCCGTTTCTGTACTGTAGAATCAGATGATTAAAATTAAGGTTAAATAAACCATTTGTTTAATATTATTATAAATTTATATTTTAATTGAAATATTATAAAGCATAAAGTCCAATAACATTTTCAAACATATATAATTCAGTGGAATTTTCATTACATATTTGCCAGGTTTTACATAAAGAATAAAGTATGAAAAATGTAAAAAACTGAAATGTTATTTTAAAACATTTGGACATCAATTTATTAAATTAATATTCACAAAAAATGTATATCTTTGATGTACATCATTGTAAGACATAAAGACATGATGAAGATGTAGCCTTTATGGCACTTGCAGGCCAAAGTTCTGAAAGATTGGAACACATTTTATTTAAAATTTTCAGATTTATATAAAATAGGCTATCATTTATTAAAATTATTTGATTTCAACATTATTATTTTTTAAAAATCTATCTAAATATGTTTTAAAATCTACCAATGTCAATTTATACTTTGAAAATCAGCAAAAACACAAAGCTTTCTATATACATGTATTCTGTTAAAATCTATGACATACCAAGTCATATGTTGTAATTGAATGGCTAAGACTAAGATGGGCAATGTTATTCAATAATTAAATATTGCAAGAGTTTAGTTCAAACAGTGACATATTTAACCATATAACATACAAAATTTACATTTTCTTCAAAATATTTTTTTTATTGATAGACTAACATATTTATTCAAAGATAAATAAAACACCTCCACTCCTGATTATCACCTCTTGCAAAAAAATGTTTATACAGTGTAGAAGTTTAAATCACTCTGAATCAAAATAAAAACCCCTGTCAGCCAAGCATGTTTAACCACCTTCCATTTTTTCACATTTCCCCTGGAAGTAGCTAAAAAACAGCATTATCGAACTACCTAACGTTAGGCTAAAAAAAGGCTTTTAAACTTTGTATTTAAATATACAAAAAAACAACTGGATTTGATAGTTAAGTAATGGACATTTCTATAGCAGATACAAGAGAGACAGTTCTATAGCAAAAAGACAAGAGACTTGTAATGCAGACAACACTTTAACATTGGCATTAATGTTTAGTACAAAAATGGTAGAAAGCTGACACACATCGGCAGATGCAATGAGTCAAACGTCAAATATTATAATTATTTCTGTTTCACAATTTTATCAGTACAAAAGGTAAGCTATATTTAATTTAAAAAAAAAAAACATAAAAAGAATTTTACAAATAGAAAAACTTTAGCCATTGTATATACTATTATAAAGTATTGGATATATATAAATAATGTTTTAACATTAGTGTGTGACTGTCATATGTGTGGGCATAAAAACAAGTTATAATTAAAATGAATGTTGTAAATGCAAAATTTTATTAGAAGAATCAAATTAATACACCTATTACAAAATACTATGAATGCTTAAGTCAGAGATATGTAAGGAAAATATTTTGTAAAAAGTACTTTTGTTTTGAGTTCTAACTTAAAATTCACACAAAGAAAATATTTTCAGAGGTATTTAATTTAAAAAAAAAACCCATCTTGGGTTTTTGAAAAAATGTGATAAGCCAATGTATACATGAGTCATATGATGAATTTGGTTTTGTAGTAAATCTATTTTAAACATTTTTGAAGTTTTATAATATTTTTTCCTAATGTCTAGAAATACAAGTGAAATAATTTAGAATAAACAAAGCTAGTCAATAAGTGTTTATACAAATGTAAAGTTTCAACTGTTCCCAATATATGAGAAGAATAATCACCTGTGAGCATCTAGGCGTAAAAAAAAAATGTTTTTTTTTTAACATACAATGGACACAAAATGTAAATTGATAGGCTTTCTCTAGAGTGTTTCTAGATCAGACAAACATTTATTCTTTCTGGCAACTAGAAATGACCAGTGTCCATTATAAAACACAGATATTATAATGTTTAGATAAGATGTTTTTATTTACTCTTTTTAAACATTTAATTCTTACTGTAATTTGACAGAACACTTTCCAAAATTTTAAAACCAAATCATTGTTGTATCACAGCCTTAGTTTACATTGAACAATTAATGTACACAATTATTTTAATAAGCAATACACATAATTAAAATATCTCACAAGAAATAACTAGAGGGTTGTTTGTGTTAATGGTAAGTAAACCCAAATAATGCCATATTTGAGAAAAAAAATTTACTTTTAAGTAAGTAAATTAAAAAAACATCAAACACAATGTTTTTCATTTTTAATCATACAAAGAGCTAGTGGTTTTTCACTCTATTATCTTGTACAGAATTCTTGAGTAGGGAAAAAAAATGTGATTTACCCAAAATCTTTATTCTGAATTAAAAATACAGACTACAATGATAATGTTCAATATAAAGAGCCCCCAGTTCAGTAACTTTATGTAAAAAAATGAATGCTCATAAATAAAACCAGTCAACCACTTTTTCATTTCTGATACACTAAACAAAAGACTACCACTGTTCTACAAAAAAAGTTTAATGGCTAAAAGATGTCAGATGTGATAAAAAAAATTACATCGACAGAAATATACAAATTAGCAGCAATTTAACTGTTTTATTCTTACTTTATTTAATGAGATTTTCTAAATATTTCTGATGTTTTCCCAATGTTGTCAGATTACAGCATACTAATAAGAATTATTAGTTTACTTTTAGAAAATATTATTAGATTATTTTATGTACAAATTAAATACTTTAAGTAAAATTTAAATAAATAACACGATGAACCTTCTGAATACATCTGTCAGATCATAATTAAATTAACAATATTCTTAAATAAACTTTCTAGCGAAGAAAAAAATATTAAAAACAAATTGTAAGAGATTAAATCATCAAGTTCAGAAATTTAAAACTTTTAAAATCAAATTTTTATTTAATAGCTCTCATGAAATGCCTTGAAGAAATTCAGCAATCTTGTTCAAATAAAAAAAATTAATGATATAAACCTTAAATATAGTGCAATAATTAAGAGCAATAATAACACCAATTAAATTAAAACAAAAATATCACCATAGCAATGTTATAATGGTACTTCAATAGAATGATTGAAATCGGATATCATTCAAGTACAATAAAATTTCTGCAATACCTCAACTGACAATACAAGTATGCCTGAATAAGTAGGTAGTCCATGCACTGAGCTAAACTGGAGTGTTCAATGCCTTCATAATTACTATTACATGTAATTAGGAGGAAGAAAAAGGTGCAACACCACTTGGAGGCTTTTTCACTTAGCTATGAAAAATTTTCACATATACAACAACTTAAGACACAGAAAGCAATTAATTCTTGCTAATTGGTCAATATTAAATATAGATAACAAAAAGATCTGGTCGAGGTACTACAATCCATTATGAAATAACATTATAATAATAAGCTCAGTTGACTACATTTCACAGGTAGTGTACTGCGATCTATTTTATTTATTGACCTATCCCTATTCCTCGGCACAGAATACTTTAAAAGAGCCTCAAAGGCACATATATATTTTGTTTTTAATCTTTGATTAAATTAACTAATTGAACATAAGGACTGATGAGAAATGTACACATGAAATAGGTTTTCATACCAAAAATGATTAATCTATTAAAAATCTACAGTTCATAACATTAGACTTTTTTCTTGTTGCTGCCATTT
Source organism: Bulinus truncatus (assembly GCA_021962125.1). Classification (NCBI taxonomy): domain Eukaryota; kingdom Metazoa; phylum Mollusca; class Gastropoda; family Planorbidae; genus Bulinus; species Bulinus truncatus. Next base: position 1,438,948 of record JAGDYQ010000038.1, on the reverse strand, counting down.
CTAACATCCTGTGAGCCAGACTTGACTTTACTCTGATCTTTTTCTCTAGACAAAATCAAATCAATTGGACCACACCCTTCAAAAGAGCTGGGATTTTTAAAAGAACCACCAACTCTGTCCCACAGTGTGAAAAACTGACCATAGTTGTAGTTGTAGAAAAGGTGATGATCCATATGATGAGCACTGCCATTAACAATTGGCTTCAGACTCTCTGGAACTCTAAAATCTCCATCATGAATGGACACAGTCCAGATGTTGACAAATAGAAATAGACCCAGATATGTCACCTATCAGATATAAACACCGATACATCTATTAAAAAATAATAAAACAACTGTAAGGTAATCTATGATGCTTTGAAAAAAGAAAAGTCTTGGAAATATTAAGCAGGGTACAGCTAGTAGTATTATTATTAAAACATGAGAAACAATGAAAAATATAAGGAAAAAAAGACTGGATTTTTTTCGCTTGATTGTAGTCAATGAAACTTTACAATTTACGACTGCAACAATATATATTGTTAGATTTTATAACATATTACACTTAATACATTGGTGGACAGTTTTAATATTCTTTTAAGGCTAATATAATACTGCAGCAGAAATTTGTTTCAAGTACTGCCACAAATATAAAATTAGTAAAGTGAAATATTATTACAAATGGGGCCATTCATATATTACTTAACGCTGAAGTGTAAAGGCATGAAAAAAAAAAATGTTACATAATATGCCAACAAGCTTTATACCAAAAAGCCAACTGATTAGCCATACTATTTTAGTAAAATTACTGAAGTATCATATATCATAACTATTATGAACGGATTGCACAAAAAAGATGTTGCTCCTCACCCCCACTTTAACAAAATTTTATTATAATGAATAAATTTTAAGTTCCCATCACATCAGTTATGGCAACTTTTCAATGTAGTGCTCACATAGTAGGCGGTAAAAAAATATTAAAAAATGTAAAATGGTAGATCTTAAAACTTTTTCACATTTACTTTTAAAAAAAAATCTTTAAAACCCAAAATTAACTGAATGAGTATTTTTAAAATTTTACCTTATGAAGTGGAAATAGAAATGGGTAGATATGGTAAGGTAAACTCTGTAAGAATCCATCCAATGGGTGGAATGCATGGCTAGCAAAAGGTGTTGGAACCTGAAAAACAAAATTTAATTATTTTGATGACAGCAACAAATAAGAATAATCCGTAAAATCAAAGCAAAGCTGTGAGGGTATTAAGTTTTGCTGCAGCACCAATTGTGAGGTATTGAATGTTTATAATAATGACTGGCCTCGATGTAAAGCTGCGCGATTGTAAATATCTTATTTAATTGTAGCTTGGAGGCGTGTGGTATCTGTGGCTCTTCTTTCATTCAAACTGATCAACATAATAAGACAATATTTGCTGATTTTCAATTTATTATGACGACACAAAAATAATAATATATGTCCACTGTATACATAGATAATGTGCAGGATCATCACTTGCAAATAATAAACTTGATTATGTTTCAAAGAATCCCTTTTGAATTATACTCGAATACTGATTATCATAAAACTGTCAGAAACATTTTCATCATGGAGGTGAACTCTCACGCTCCACGATCACTCATAATATAAAATCACAATATATTCTTAAGCAAAACTTGGACACGTCTGTCCTATACAAGAGTGATTTGTCAACTGCTAATTTCCCTTCCGGAAATATAAAAAACCCCGGATCTCCAGTTAAATAAAAAAGTGATCCCAATGTTTACAAAACAATTATACCTTTACAAAAGTGACATTAAAAAAAAAAAAAAAGTAAAATTTTTTTCATTAAGTACATTTGTTACAACAAAATTTAAATTGCAACAACACAGCAATAACAGTGTGTTTACAGGTGGTAAATATAAAGATGTTTCAAGTCTTACTAATTGAAATAAATTTATGTTTTAAAATGATATTAATCATTAGATACCTTCTTTTCTATGAATGGATTAATCTTTATTATTTTTTTTTACTACCTCTTACCTTCCATTTATGATGTAGTTTGTGAAGATGTTTGTTTACTACCTCTTACCTTCCATTTATGATGGAGTTTGTGAAGATGTTTGTTTACTACCTCTTACCTTCCATTTATGATGTAGTTTGTGAAGATGTTTGTAAAACCAGCTTGTGATGAAGAAAGCGATGAATCCAGTATATACACATATCAGTGAGGGCAATGAAAGTAAACATACTTAGCATGACACCCACATAGCCTGAAGATGAAATCAAATTAAAATGCAAATAATTATATGTAATTTTTTCAGGATTTCCACACACACTGTTAATAAAATATATGTCTCCAATGTCATATGAGATTTCTGGCTAAAAAAATTATTGATAACTAGGCACAAAAAATAACCTAACTGCACAAATTAGAGATACAGAAACTAATATATGATTCTTTCAATATTAATGCTGAAAATATTTTCTAAGAAACTCATTTTCCTAACACATTTGTAGTCCTGTTTACCACATATTTAATTTTACTAACAAATAGATTTATATTTTTTGTTTATCTTCTATAATATATAAAATCGTTGTAAATTGTTCAAGCAACTCATTTCAAACTTTAAAAATATTGAATGTTTACCTAGTCTTGTGTCACTGACATTATCATAAAGTTTACTGTAGCCCCTCACTTCCCAAGAAGAACAAACTAACTGTAGGAATACTCATGAAGGGAACTGATATCACTGTACATAGTATTTTCTTTTCCTTATCTGATTCTGAAAACATACATCTGAATCAATAACACTGTATAAATGAAGAAGTGCTAATAAAATATTTATACATGTAGTAGTGAATTCATAATAAGGTACTATGAAATTCCCTACACAACTATTTAAATGCAACACTGAAAATAATAATAAAACTCACCTCCAGAATCAATGGATGTTTCATCAGTCTGTGATCAAATATAAACAAATAACTTAGTGTTGCTGTGATGAAATATAAAACATAGGCTCCGATGTTGGCAATTAAAAAGAAGAGAGGCTAGTTGTCGCTAAGGATCATTTTCAGGCCAAGTGGAGGGATAAACATAGGGAGTCAAGAAATAATGATCTGCATAGCTCAGTACTACATCCATTGTGACTTTTTGACGGATTCAATTGTGGACAGACTTATTTTCAAACTGTAACGCTGTGAAAAAAATATTTAATAATTGATATTAATAAAAAATCATTTCAGCTGTGTATACTGTACAAGTACACAAAGTGCTGATAAGTGTAATTTTTTTCCCCTTTAGTTATCAGTTTATCACGAGCTGATTAGGTATGTTTAAAATTGATATTTTCTATTTAGACTGTGGTAAAAAATTAGTTTCTAAATCATGACAAATGGCAATATTTATAGACATTTATTTAATGATATAACAACTTGAATGTTGATCAATTGGTTGAAATAAAGTAAACAAGTAGTGTTTCAGTTATTGTTGGAATGATTTAAATCCAATGAGTGGCCTAAAAATTAATAATTTTAAGGCACTTGTTACTTCGACCAAATGTTTGGTCGACTCCTGGACCTAGCATATGTACGGTCGACCAAACGTTTATTTCTTTTTCTGTTTCCGGGGGATTTTCGCGCAAATTGATATCTATCTCTATCCCTATCCCTAACCTAATCCTGAAAAAAAAATAAAATTTATATATGTCATGTTCCTTATACCCTATAAAATTTATATATGTCATGTTCCTTATACCCTAATATAATGGTCACGTTTGGTCTTCTAACAAGTGCGTAATTTTAAATATGCAGTGGCTACGGCACCAGCAAGTTAGCGTATGAAAGTCACTGACCTATAAGCATCAAAAGTTGCAATTTTAAAAAATTATTTTTTAAAATATTTAAATATAGGGTTAGGATTAGGGAAAGGGTTAGGGTGTGGAGCAATATCTATGGCTGGTACTTGGACAAAAATAATAAGAGTTCTGACTTGCTGGTGCCGTAGCAAGTGCGTTTTAAATACATCAAATTACATAACATAGTCATAGATATGAAATATAAATTAATTGATTCACAATTCACGGAAAGCACGATTTTTAAAAAAATGTGGTTCTACATAAAACAAACGTATTATCTAAAAACACAGTTTATTGAAAATTAGTTTTGAAATAATAAACCTGAAATAAACATAAACCACGGGTTTGCTTTAATTTTTGTGGTCTTACAACACAAGATTCTCATTCATTAATTCTTGTATTTTATTGGCCAGATGTAGTCGACTGAGAAACTATTTTAAGCACTCTGACTTTACTTATTTTACATAGTAAAAGAGCTTTAAATTTCTGGTAGTTTTCTCCCTTGCAACAGAAAATACCGAAAATGGCGAAGGTCGTTACATATTTCAGTTCTAAAGGCAACGGTAGGTAGTTAATTACAAGACTGTCTGCGGTAATTAGTAGTTCCTTTTTATTTCAAAATAATTTCTTTTTTGAATTTTTGTAGTTTAACTTAAAATTTATAAAAAAAATATCTTTCGTCTTTAGCTTACCAGTTTTCGATACATGCCCTCTGAGCGACAATTTTAATATTAAGTCATGGATCGTATCTTATTTGTAATTTGTTCTTCTCTTGGTCTAAGTCAATTTTTTAATTTGTATTATGAGTTAACAAACTCAAAACTCAAATAGGAATTGTTTATAAGAATTGTACAAACGTTTACTTAGCTTGAAGGCTTGGGTAAACTATAAATATTCAATTAAAAAGGTCAAAAACAATTTTTAAGTTCAAAATTAGTATCTACTAGATCATCTTGCACACAGTGGTGTAGGAAGGGTACTGAAGTTTTTTGGGTGCAGAACTAGGAAGGTGTGGCATAAAAACACTGATAATTGTTTTTTTTAATGTAATTCTCACAGGGCGTTGCAACCAATAGCTAGCTGCTGCTCTGCTTTCACATTGGAATTAAACAATTTCATTAACGCAGTGGCTATGGTTCCAAGTAACGGGACTCCGTATTATTTTTTCCGGGGGCCAGCTAAAGATGTGCGCATGTGCCCTAGACGGACTCCGTATTTTTTTTTTTTTAATTTTTTCGGGGTCCGGCTATAGATATTGTGCCTAACCCTGTTCCTAACCCTAACCCCGAAAACAAAAAATATGCAGTCCATTTGCCGCACTGACTTATAAAACAAACATCCAGACTATTCATTTACTAGTTTGAATTCATTTTTTTAATTTCTTTTAATAGCCGCATATTTTGTTAATTTAGAGAACAGAAAAAAAAGGTTGATATTTAAAGCATGACCTATCACACAACTAAATAAATAGATAAACGTAACTTTTAAAAGATGTATAGAAAAATAAATCCAAATTTTCGTGAGCATAGCTTTTTTATGATGTGTCCACAAAATTTGTGGGCATAGCATCAGCCTATTTTATTGTGTTTAGCATGATTTTTATTTGCATTACTATTTTTGTATTGTATTCAATTCATATTGTGCTTAAACTCTGCTTATTATACAGTTCTTGATTGTAATTGAATACATATTTTGTTTTTGTGTCAAAATGTATTTCCTCAAATGACCATTAATCCCAAACGTTTACATCACCATCGGAGCCAGGGTAATTACATATTGGGTATAAAGTCCTGTATGATTTATGTTCTAAATGAGATTTATACACTAGGATATTATTAAGTATTTCAAAAAATTTAGAATTGCTTATTAATGCCAAAGTGCTATTCAACACTGAAAGACATTTGGAAGATTGGATTTATCGTTACCATTTTATATGTGCATTTGTATTTACATTATTATTTATCTCTTTCTACATATTTCTAATATTCAGCCCTTCTTGCACTGACTAAACCAAGGCTGACAACTGCTTGGAGGTATGCTAAAGTAGAACTCAGACCTCCAACTTTGGGTGAGATGTCCGAAGTTCCTCTAGGAGTCCAGAGATTAATATTATCTGCAAAAACTTATAAATGGAGACAGCTCACTGTGAAGGTAATGCTCACACTCTCCGCAATGGTTAACATTTAATTTTTTTTTTTTTATTAAATGAGTTTTTTTTTTCTTGTTTTATTTTTTTTTTAATGTCAATATTTTTATTCTTAAGTGTAAATATTTTCACTTTTGTTTTTTAAAATTAAGGAATATATCTACCAATTAAAAAAATCAACCTTTGCAGCACAGAAAAGGGTTAAATTTTGTGATGTTAACTCTGTTCATTATATTACATTTATTTTAACACATTTGTTTAGTAGAATTTTCAGACAGAGCATTTTTATTTGATTTTCACATTGAGGGAATGTGTCTGTAATACTGAAAGTAGTCTAGCAAATTTAAAAGCAATCAGACGTTTTTTTTTTGTGTGAATCCCCAAGGTGTGTTAGGTATTCTTTAATGGAATTGGATATCTCTCTGGCCTATGCTTTAGTTCCTAAAAGAAGTAAGATGCCTATAGATTTTTTTGCGTTTAATTGCAGTAATAACTGCCTTTATATTTCCACATAATAAGGCACTGATTAAAATTTATTTTGAACTATGTAGTTCAAACTGATTTCCCATCATATTTTTATTTTATTGCAAAGAACACATTCTAAGAATGTGGATACTAAATTTATTAGTGTATCATAAAAAATAAAAAAAGTTGGCTTGTTAAAAGTCAAATTTTTTACTTTTTTTTATAAACCTTAAAAATCTTATTTTTGGATGCCATTATTTGAAAAACAGCAGCACATACATACCCATAGACAGCACTCAATTTTTTTCACTGCTCTAAATTAATAGTAATATATCACTTATTTGTTTCAACCATTGCTTTTCATCATACATATATTTGTCAAGGGAGACAAATCGCTAAAAAGGACGATTTGGAAAAATTCACAAAAAATTAACTGAATCTATTAGAGATAATGTGAAGCATATTGTAAGCTTAATCATTATCATAATTGTTTTAGCTTCTGTGTATACTGAATTACTTTTATAATCTTTTAAGGCATTATAGGGTTTAGAAAAAAAGAAGTTTTTTTCACATGGTCAAATATAAAAAAAATTATTGTTTAACATTTGGAGAAGCTTGGAAGTGCATTAAAACCAATAGTTGATGATTGAAATAGATTATTTTTTTGGAAAATGTAACATAAAATGTATCAAGATCTTTTTTTTTTAAAGTCCTCTATTTGAGAGAAAAATGAAAATTACATTATTATTTTAAAACGCTTTTAATTAATTAAAATATATATGTATATGTGCTGGTTTAAATATATTTGGATGAGTGCTAGAAGCTTTATATTCACCAGCATTTGCCATTTTATAAATTTGAAAGTGGCACATTTACAGGAATTTTCAAGCATTGAATAACACACACTGCAGAATATTTCCTTATGCAATATTTAAATTTAATTGCCATTCTTTTATAGAAAATTTGACGATCTATTCTGAGTTGATATTTTGGATCACTTATTTCAACAAAACATACATACCAAAATTGAAAAATAAAAATTATATTTAATAGTGTTACCCCCAAATTAACAATTGCATTTTGATATCAATTTAAAGCTCATCCAATTCTGCACAAACTGCTTCAGTATTCAAAATGGTTGTTTTTGAGGGAAAATGCCAAATGATTGAACAGTATAAGGTGCAAGAAAAAATTCAAGTTAAAAATGCTACATCTCGATAAATTCTATCTTTATTTTCACAATATTCTTTGATAATAACAGAATGAAAGTTATCATATTTTAAAAGTACTTTGAATACAGTTTAAAATGTAAATGAAAATAAATTCCAACATTTTAAGTGAGCAAAATCTTTTAGCAAATATAATGCAAAAAAAAAAGACCTGTCAAGTGTGAGAATGTTTTTTTACATCGGTTTGAACTACCTATTTGAAAGTGACTGTGTGGAAGGTTAAACAACAAACAAATCCATGATTTTTTTAAACTGGAAGTTGAAGTTGTCCCTATCTGAATTAAGCACTTTAAATAGATTCTTACATGTAATTGCACTAAGTAATTTTTTTTTTATTTCAGGAAGCTTTTGTAAATACCCTTGTTGGAGCTGAAATTGCCTTTTGGTTTTTTGCTGGTGAATGTATTGGCAAAGGAAGCATTGTGGGCTATGACATCCCTGGTGCTGTCAACTGGGACATACACTTTTAAAAAACCAGCCATCTTAGTTTTTTGTAATTTAAAGGACATGTTTAATTAGTTTTGCAAGTGATAGTTGAGTATGTGAAGTCATGGTTTCTTCTGACACAACAATAATGTTTTGAAATATGTAGGTTTCAATTTAATCATATTTGAAACTGAATAAAATACAAAATCTGGATAAATATTTTGTTGTTTATTTTTAAAAACTGTTTTGTCCTATTTTTGTTCATTTTAAAATGTACATGTGATTAGTATAGTTTGAGTGGAATATTAAGATTAAAATATGTGTAAATATTCTTTGTATATTTCATTTCGTTTATTGCACAATTATTGCAATGTTAAAAATTAAATCCCAAAAGAATTATTACAGAAGGTTTTCGAAATATCACGATATTGCAGTTCATTTATTAGAACTTCTATAAAAAAATTTGCAAATTTACTTTTTAGCAGAATTAATTTTATTTTAAATTTAATAATTGAGACTGGTCAATTTTTTGTTGATAGATCTGTTCTTTGTTTTCATTATTTTATAAAACATATTACACAAATAGCTAAGCTATATTCATGCATCTGTGTCGTTCTTCTTGGGTTGTACGTTAAACCTACAGTATAATAATATAAATTAGGTAGGCTATCTATTATGTAACGATTGTGTAGCAGAACAAATGATCAATATATTTATAACAGGAATTGCTCAGCCTCAATACATTTTTATCATTAAAACTCTTTACTGTTTAAATTATTTTTAACAAAAATGCAACATGCCCATACATTATTGAAACGTAGTTAAAATTATATTTTTCTAATTAATAGCCAGATATCGGTACCAGATATGGGGAACTGCAAAAAATTTCTTGAGTAAGGGACTCACCGACATTTTTTTTTTCAATTTTTATAAATAGTTAAAAAATGTTGGTGTGAGACGGACTCGATTAACATTGACACGAAGCTCACAAGTATATATAGGTTTGCTCGGACATATCGGAGAGCTATGACGTCAAACGTGTTCAGGCGCAGTAAAGTATTCTTTCTACATCCACAATAATTTTATTTTCGAAAAATACTAAAGAAACTCAACAAATCATAATGAGATAGTAAGAATATTGCATTGTCATCGGGTTCTGAGCTATATTGAAAGTATCAGAGCTATAGCTTATCGCAAAGTGGTCTAAAATTGGATTGCCAAATTCCGCAGACACAAACAAGAAGTGAAGTTAAAAACGTAATAAAAAACGTTTTTACTCCCTGAAGTGTACCTTTGGCTACTGCCCCCAAAAACGTACGAACGACTCTGTTAATGTAGTTGACAGCTGCTGTGAAGTAGCCTACTCGGCGCACATTACAACTAATTACAAGACCGGCGCATGACCAGCCCTGTGCCGCCCCCCCCCCCCGCGTAAAAAAGAAGAAAAAGAGGAAAAAAAAATAAAGAAATAGTAAATGTGCCCTCTTGCTGGGTCTTGGTGCCTCCCTGCTTACTTTGACCTGGCTACGGGCCTGCGCAGGACACATCATCATTTGTATTTTGACGCTTGTATTAGTTAAAACCTTAACAATTGTATTAGTTAACACCTTGACAATTGATTTATAGCTCGAAATAAATAATTTTTTTTTCAAACAGTGATTTCGACCAACCAGTACACTGTTAGTAAAATGGGTGATTGGTTTGTATCTCTGAAGAACAAGGCGGTGTTCTTGAGTTGGAACCTCAGTTGTGACATTTAACTTTGAAGGCTTGTAGAAGTAGAAATAATATTTTATAGTTAGAGTAAGAATATTAGCATAGCTAAAAAAAAAGAAATAAAATTAATGAAAGAAATGTGTTGTCCAGTGTTATCAAAAGAAATTGTTTCGCTAGACCATATCCGTCTTGCAAATTCCACAATCAACAGTTGTAACATTTGACATCTTAAAATATATTGTATCAATTTTAGATTGCTGAATGAGCACTCAGCCGATAGAAATATCTGACAGAAAACGCACACTGATAAACATCTTAGGTAATTTCAAATTTTTTTTTTTCAAAATTGTAATGGCTAAAAATAGGCTGAAAGGGAGTTAGTTTTTATAAAATACTTCACTGTATACTAAAATTCATATCAATAAGCCATATTAATATTTTAGATACCATCAATTTATTTATGTTCGAATAATATTTTTACCATATTATATGTTCAATAAATACCACTTTACCTAGACCGCAGAATTTCATAAAATATTTAAGTTTAAATACCAAAATGATGAAATCGTTGACGTTCAAAAAATCTCCTCCCCCATGTCAACAACTGTTAAACCTTTCCATACCCCTTCCCCTTAAATTGTTGACAAAATTTATGGACGAGCTCTTACGTCACTTGGGGGTGTAGATCTCAGCCATGTGAACACATCTGTCTCGTCTATTCATTGAGTTTTCAATATTTCCGTAAGTAGTTGAATTGAATACGGTATGTTGTTGTACAATGTTCTCATTGGCTCTATGACATTAAACGGCAGTAAATTCTCCGTCACAACTGAGACAGTTTGAAAGGAGACGTTGTCTACACACAGTGCCAACTGTTTAAAAAACATAGTTTTTGTATAGTGTGCAACAATCAACGTGTCTGACACGTTTAATCTCCATTTGTTCTCATTTGGCTTAACAGTTTAAAACTATTATATTAAGCTGAGTGAATGTGTACATCAACACAGACGTTGTAGTGTAAAAGTAAGTAATAAAAACTACACATTTCTTAAGGTACTTGTACCGGTGGGTGTGTGTGTGGGGGGGGGTCCATTCCATCAATTACATCCCCTCCATCCCAACTGCCATAGGTTTGTATACCACGGAAACGTGTGACCAGATTATTCACTGTTGATATTGATTGAAGAAATAAAGTAAAAGTTGAATGTACACATGGGTGAGGGGTGGTAGTACGAGGGTGGTGTGTTCCACGTCAACAAGCTTTGTGTTAGATAACATTATTTGTTCTACACTGTGGGTTTTCACTTAAATAATCAGTCACAGAGAAATGTGCCTCTGTGCTTGTGATGAAAAAGTTACCAACATAACTTTTTTTTTTAATTTCAACTTTTTTTTCTTTCTCTTACATATTCACGTCTGCAACGTTTGTTGGTGTTTCCCGCGATATTTCTTACTGTGATGAGTTAGGATTATCTTTTTTAAATTGTGTTATTTCTTTTATACGGACGGCACTTCAGAATATTTATTGAAAACACTGAACAGCTAGTGTCGTCATATTTAAAAAAAATGTTCAGACACCACGAGCATTAGAAATGTGTGATAAAATAATCAACAATATAAATATAAACATTTTCATTGAGTGCTTTAACAGTAGGCTATCAATTATTTTTATAAATCTATATTTGGTGTGTGGCATTTAATGTAAAGTTTGCTTGAGAATTCATCAATATGAAGAAGCATATAATAACTGTGATTATAATTTTGATGACAGCATCCAAGGTGTTGACAAATGATAAAGTAAGTATAGTTTTCATATGTAGAACATACAACAACGTTTGCCCATACAATGTATCAGGCCCGAAATAGACTCAGTCCTAAAGATGAAACACCAGGAAAACTCAGTCTAGACTAGAGCTGGTCCTGATTATATCAATCCAGTGGAGAGGTTAACACAGTTGAAAGCAATGAGCCCTGTCGTATTAGGGTAATCGTTGTTTGTAGTTAGGACTATATATGGTGGGTACATTGTTAAAATAGAAAATAGTACGACAGTAGTTTATGACATTAGTTTGTATTCACAATAGTGGCGCGTTAAGCAGCGATGTCAGATTAACTTGGTTTGTTGTAGCCGACAATAGGGGCATATTTCGGGAGATATTGAATAATACACATTTGTATTTTACCAATATCAAAATTACGGTAAAGATGTTGACATTTACTGAAACTATGTAGCCTGTAAAGAATAATAGAACACTATGTAGCCTTTATAGAACACTATGTAGCTTTATATAATACTATATAGCCTTATAGAACACTAAAACACTATGTAGCTTTTATAGAATACTAATTAGCCTGTATATAGCCTGTATAGAACACTCTTCCACTGTCCCACTCAAGCACACCTGCGCAGCTTGCCATTTCGGGCTGAGGGTACAGGCACATTACACCCTCCCCTTTGTCCGAGTGGCAGGAAAAAACACATGCATTGCCATTCCGGCCGATCAGCAGCAGGCTTGCGGAGCCGTGGAGCCGCTATTTTTTGCTGGAGCCGGAGCCAGAGCCGTAAAAATCTGGCGGCTCCGGCTCCCAAGTTTGTTTTTTTTTACAGCAGATTTTTTTTTTTAGCTTTAAAATTCCAAATTCGTTTGATTGTTTGCCTCCTACAATTTGAAATGTTTTCATGTTTTACGAACTCCACAACAGTAACAGCATTTAAATGTTAGCGTGCACGCACATCACCACAAAAAATCTTTAATGGGGAATCATTTTGTGTTCGTTTTGAATCTTGTTTACCCTCCGATTTTTTTAATGGCATATTATTTTGTTAAATCTAAAGTTAAAACAGTTTTATTTCATAGAATAATTGTATCAATCATTTAAAAATAAATTTATACTACGACGACAAATAGAACGCGTCATTTGGTATATTATTTTACGAATTTGTAATAGACTAAAAACAAAATGGTCGCTTTCTGTATTTAACAATTTTATTATAAACAGAATAGCTGAAATAGAGTAGATAAAGGTTCCGACTAAAGGGGGTCTGTATTATTAGTCGGAACCCTAGCCACTGAGTAACGATTAAATTATACAATCCAAACAAGTATCATACATTAAACAAAAAACAATAATAAAGTTTATATATAGCTAAGCTATGTGCATATTTGCCACGGGTCCGGATAACAATCGGAATTTATTTGGACCGGGTCCGAATAACAATCGGAGTTTATTGGACCCGGGTCCGAATAGTCACTTCGAATTTATAAATAATAAATATAAATACTGAAGTCTTTAAAATATTTTAAATAATGTATCTTTTTACTATTTGCTAATTTGATCATTGAAATAACTTTTTATTACTTATGAAAATGGCGACTAGTGAAACCTCGATCGAAAATAATAATATGATTCTGGATACACTGAAATGGTTTGTTTTTAGTAAAACCGACAATGCGTATATTTTTCAAGTTCCTGACGATGATGGTGAAAGCGGCAAAATTTGCATAACTTTTTACCAGCGGCATGTTTGCGTGGCACAATTGCAAAAAATTTGTCTGGTGTGATACTCCCTTAATAGGGAGCCGGAGCCGTCAAATTTATGGGAGCCGGAGCCGTCAAATTTATAGGAGCCGAGCCGGAAAAAATGGCAGCTCCGTAAGCCTGATCAGCAGTACACACCCCCTGATGGTCTGGCCATTCAGGGCAGGTCTTAAAACCCTTTCTGCCATCCCGACAGATGTTAGCGGGCACACTCACCCCGCCGCTCTGTAGGCTTGGCAGACATGAATCAGCGCTACCAATATTGCTGGTATGGTAGCCACACTACACCCTATCATGCTGGCAATGGATGGGAAAAGTTCATTGGAAGGGTATCGGAGACGACAGAGTGGGGTTTTGGGAAGGAGAGGTCGGTGGGATGGGAGGGTGGCGGTCCGCGAAGGAGGAGAAATGGTATGGATGGGTGGTTGGAAGAGTGATAGGAGTGTGGAAAGAGAGGATGGACAGACGGATATAAACTAACTAGGCTTACTTAACTTTTAAATAACAAATG